>OX421963.1:100383911-100718378 GCA_949128115.1 Anaspis maculata | reverse complement strand
TTTTGTTATTTTTGATCGTTCGTCGGATGTTGCGTTTGTAACGAGTAGCTGCCAACTCAAAAAGTGGTGACCGATCGTTTTTAAAGTCACGTGGGTTGAAGTTTGATGTCACGTGGGTTGGAGCCTGAAGTCACGTGGGTTTAAACCTGAACTTTTTGGATAACATTTGTCTCTTTTTTTTTTGATATTTGTGTTCGTTCGTCAGATGTTGCGTTTGGAACAAGTAGCTGCCAACTTCAAAAGTGGTGACCGATCGTTTTCAAAGTCACGTGAGTTGGAGCCTGAAGTCACGTGGGTTGAAGCCTGAAGTCACGTGAGTTGAAGCCTGAAGTCACGTGGGTTAAAACCTGAAATTTTAAGATAACAATTGTGTCTTTTTTTTTGAAATTTGTGTTCGTTCATCAGTTGTTGCGTTTGGAACAAGTAGCTGTCAACTTTGAAAGTGGTGACCGATCGTTCAGAAAGTCACGTTGGTTGAAGCTTGAAGTCACGTGGGTTGAAGCTTGAAGTCACGTGGGTTCAAAAATGAACTTTCTGGATGACAATTGTGTCTTTTTTTTTATATTTGTGTTCGTTCGTCAGATGTTGCGTTTGGAACAAGTAGCTGCCAACTCAAAAAGTGGTTACCGATCGTTTTAAAAGTCACGTGGGTTGGAGTTTGAAGTCACGTGGGTTGGAGCCTGAAGTCACGTGGGTTCAAACCTGAACTTTTTGGATAACAATTGTGTCTATTTTTTGATATTCTTGATCGTTCGTCGGATGTTGCGTTTGGAACGAGTAGCTGCCAACTCAAAAAGTGGTGATCGATCGTTTTTGAAGTCACGTGGGTTGAAGTTTGAAGTCACGTGGGTTGGAGCCTAAAGTCACGTGGGTTTAAACCTGAACTTTTTAGTTAACAATTGTGTCTCCTTTTTTGAAATTTGTGTTCGTTCATCAGTTGTTGCGTCTGGATCAAGTAGCTGCCAACTTCAAAAGTGGTAACTGATCGTTTCCAAAGTCACGCAAGTTGAAGCCTGAAGTCACGTGGGTTGAAGCCTGGAGTCACGTGGGATTAATCCTGAATTTTATGGATAACAATTGTGTCTTAAGTTTTTCCCATATTTGTGTTCGTCAGATGTTGCGTTTGGAACAAGTAGCTGTCAACTCAATGAGTGGTGACCGATCGTTTTTGAAGTCACGTGGGTTGAAGTTTGAAGTCACGTGGGTTGGAGCCTGGAGTCACGTGGGTTAAAACCTGAACTCTTTGGATAACAATTGTGTCTTTTTTTTTATATTTGTGTTCGTTCGACGGATGTTGCGTTTGGAACAAGTAGCTGCACACTTCAGAAGTGGTGACCGATCGTTTCAAAAAACATATGGGTTGATGCCTGAAGTCACGTGGGTTGGAGCCTGAAGTCACGTGGGTTGAAGCCTGGAGTCACGTGGGTTCAAACCTGAAATTTTTAGATAACAATTGTGTCTTCTTTTTTTTAAATTTGTGTTCGTTCATCAGTTGTTGCGTTTGGAACAAGAAGCTGCCAACTTCAAAAGTGGTGACTGATCGTTTTCGAAGTCACGTTGGTTGGTGCCTGAAGTCACGTGAGTTGAAGCCTGGAGTCACGTGGTTTAAAACCTGAACTCTTTGAATAACAAATGTGTCTTAAGTTTTTTTTATATTTGTGTTCGTCAGATGTTGCGTTTGGAACAAGTAGCTGCCAACTCAAAAAGTGGTGACCGACCGTTTTTAAAGTCACGTGGGTTGGATTTTGAAGTCACGTGGGTTGGAGCTCGAAGTCACGTGGGTTAAGACTTGAACTTTTTGGATAACAATTGTGTCTTTTTTTTTGATATTTGTGTTTGTTTGACGGATGTTGCGTTTGGAACAAGTAGCTGCCAACTCTAAAATTGGTGACCTATCGTTTCAAAAAACACGTGGGTTGATGCCTGAAGTCACGTGGGTTAAAGCCTGAAGTCACGTGGGTTGAAGCCTGAGGTCACGTGGGTTGAAGGCTGGAGTCACGTGGGTTGAAACCAGAACTTTTTGGATAACAGTTGTGTCTTTTTTTTTGATATTTGTGTTCGTTCGTCAGATGTTGCGTTTGGAACAAGTAGCTGCCAACTTCAAAAGTGGTGACCGATCGTTTAAAAAGTCACGTGGGTTGAAGCCTGACGTCACGTGGGTTGAAGCCTGGAGTCACGTGGGTTGAAACCTGAAATTTTTAGATAACAATTGTGTCTTTTTTTTCTATATTTGTGTTCGTTCGTCAGATGTTGCGTTTGGAACAAGTAGCTGCCAACTCCAAAAGTGGTGACCGATCGTTTTAAAAGTCACGTGGGTTGAAGTTTGAAGTCACGTGGGTTGGAGCCTGAAGTCACGTGGGTTAAAACCTGAACTTTTTGGATAACAATTGTGTCTATTTTTTGATAATTTTGTTCGTTCGTCGGATGTTGCGTTTGGAACGAGTAGCTGCCAACTCAAAAAGTGGTGACCGATCGTTTTAAAAGTCACGTGGGTTGGAGTTTGAAGTCACGTGGGTTGGAGCCCGAAGTCACGTGGGTTAGGACCTGAACTTTTTGGATAACAATTGTGTCTTTTTTTCCGATATTTGTGTTCGTTTGACGGATGTTGCGTTTGAAACAAGTAGCTGCCAACTCAAAGAGTGGTGACCGATTGTTTTGAAAGTCACGTGGGTTGAAGTTTGAAGTCACGTGGGTTGGAGCCTGAAGTCACGTGGGTTCAAACCTGAACTTTTTGGATAACAATTGTGTCTATTTTTTGATAATTTTGTTCGTTCGTCGGATGTTGCGTTTGGAACGAGTAGCTGCCAACTCAAAAAGTGGTGACCGATCGTTTTCGAAGTCACGTGGGTTAAAGTTTGAAGTCACGTGGGTTGGAGCCTGAAGTCACGTGGGTTTAAACCTGAACTTTTTGGATAATAATTGTGTCTTTTTTTTTGATATTTGTGTTCGTTCGTCGGATGTTGCGTTTGGAACAAGTAGCTGCCAACTCCAAAAGTGGTGACGGATTGTTTTGAAAGTCACGTGGGTTGAAGCCTTGAGTCACGTGGGATGGAGCCTGGAGTCACGTGGGTTTGAACCTGAACTTTTTGGATATAGATTGTGTCTTTTTTTTTTGATATTTGTGTTCGTTCGTCAGATGTTGCGTTTGGAACAAGTAGCTGCCAACTCCAAAAGTGGTGACCGATCGTTTTCGAAGGCTCGTGAGTTGAAGACAGAAGTCACGTGGGTTGAAGCCTGGAGTCACGTGGGTTGAAGCCTGGAGTCACGTGGGTTCAAACCTGAAATTTTCAGATAACAATTTTGTCTTTTTTTTTGAAATTTGTGTTCGTTCATCAGTTGTTGCGTTTGGAACAAGAAGCTGCCAACTTCAAAAGTGGTGACTGATCGTTTTCGATGTCACGTTGGTTGGGGCCTGAAGTCACGTGGGTTGAAGCCTGGAGTCACGTGGTTTAAAACCTGAACTTTTTGAATAACAAATGTGTCTCAAGTTTTTTTTATATTTGTGTTCGTCAGATGTTGCGTTTGGAACAAGTAGCTGCCAACTCAAAAAGTGGTGACCGACCGTTTTTAAAGTCACGTGGGTTGGATTTTGAAGTCACGTGGGTTGGAGCTCGAAGTCACGTGGGTTAAGACTTGAACTTTTTGGATAACAATTTTTTTTTTTTTTTGATATTTGTGTTCGTTTGACGGATGTTGCGTTTGGAACAAGTAGCTGCCAACTCTAAAATTGGTGACCTATCGTTTCAAAAAACACGTGGGTTAATGCCTGAAGTCACGTGGGTTAAAGCCTGAAGTCACGTGGGTTGAAGCCTGAGGTCACGTGGGCTGAAGGCTTGAGTCACGTGGGTTTAAACCTGAACTTTTTGGATAACAGTTGTGTCTTTTTTTTTTTATATTTGTGTTCGTTCGTCAGATGTTGCGTTTGGAACAAGTAGCTGCCAACTTCAAAAGTGGTGACCGATCGTTTAAAAAGTCACGTGGGTTGAAGCCTGACGTCACGTGGGTTGAAGCCTGGAGTCACGTGGGTTGAAACCTGAAATTTTTAGATAACAATTGTGTCTTTTTTTTCTATATTTGTGTTCGTTCGTCAGATGTTGCGTTTGGAACAAGTAGCTGCCAACTCCAAAAGTGGTGACCGATCGTTTTAAAAGTCACGTGGGTTGAAGTTTGAAGTCACGTGGGTTGGAGCCTGAAGTCACGTGGGTTAAAACCTGAACTTTTTGGATAACAATTGTGTCTTTTTTTTTGATATTTGTGTTCGTTCGTCAGATGTTGCGTTTGGAACAAATAGCTGCCAACTCAAAAAGTGGTTACCGATCGTTTTAAAAGTCACGTGGGTTGGAGTTTGAAGTCACGTGGGTTGGAGCCCGAAGTCACGTGGGTTAGGACCTGAACTTTTTGGATAACAATTGTGTCTTTTTTTTCGATATTTGTGTTCGTTTGACGGATGTTGCGTTTGAAACAAGTAGCTGCCAACTCCAAAAGTGGTGACGGATCGTTCCAAAAGTCACGTGGGTTGAAGCCTAGAGTCACGTGGGTTGAAGCCTGAAGTCACGTGGGTTGAAGCCAGAAGTCACGTGGGTTAGGACCTGAACTTTTTGGTTAACAATTGTGTCTTTTTTTTTGATATTTGTGTTCGTTTGACGGATGTTGCGTTTGGAACAAGTAGCTGCCAACTCAAAGAGTGGTGACCGATCGTTTTCGAAGTCACGTGGGTTGGAGTTTGAGGTCACGTGGGTTGGAGCCTGAAGTCACGTGGGTTTGAACCTGAACTTTTTGGATAACACCTGTGTCTTTTTTTTTTGATATTTGTGATCGTTCGTCGGATGTTGCGTTTGGAACAAGTAGCTGCCATCTTCAAAAGTGGTGACGGATTGTTTTGAAAGTCACGTGGGTTGAAGCCTGAAGTCACGTGGGTTGGAGCCTGGAGTCACGTGGGTTGGAGCCTGGAGTCACGTGGGCTTAAACCTGAACTTTTTGGATATAAATTGTGTCTTTTTTTTCGATATTTGTGTTCGTTCGTCAGATGTTGCGTTTGGAACAAGTAGCTGCCAACTCCAAAAGTGGTGACCGATCGTTTTCGAAGTCACGTGAGTTGAAGCCTGAGGTCACGTGGGTTGAAGCCTGGAGTCACGTGGGTTGGAGCCTGGAGTCACGTGGGTTGGAGCCTGGAGTCACGTGGGTTAAAACCTGAACTCTTTGGATAACAATTGTGTCTTTTTTTTTATATTTGTGTTCGTTCGACGGATGTTGCGTTTGGAACAAGTAGCTGCACACTTCAGAAGTGGTGACCGATCGTTTCAAAAAACATATGGGTTGATGCCTGAAGTCACGTGGGTTGGAGCCTGAAGTCACGTGGGTTGAAGCCTGGAGTCACGTGGGTTCAAACCTGAAATTTTTAGATAACAATTGTGTCTTCTTTTTTTTAAATTTGTGTTCGTTCATCAGTTGTTGCGTTTGGAACAAGAAGCTGCCAACTTCAAAAGTGGTGACTGATCGTTTTCGAAGTCACGTTGGTTGGTGCCTGAAGTCACGTGAGTTGAAGCCTGGAGTCACGTGGGTTAAAACCTGAACTTTTTGAAATACAATTGTGTCTCAAGTTTTTTTTATATTAGTGTTCGTCAGATGTTGCGTTTGGAACAAGTAGCTGCCAACTCAAAAAGTGGTGACCGAACGTTTTTAAAGTCACGTTGGTTGAAGTTTGAAGTCACGTGGGTTTGAGCCTGAAGTCACGTGGGTTAAAACCTGAACTCTTTGGATAACAATTGTGTCTTTTTTTTTGATATTTGTGTTCGTTCGTCAGATGTTGCGTTTGGAACAAGTAGCTGCCAACTCAAAAAGTGATGACCGACCGTTTTTAAAGTCACGTGGGTTGGATTTTGAAGTCACGTGGGTTAAAGCTCGAAGTCACGTGGGTTAAGACCTGAACTTTTTGGATAACAATTGTGTCTTTTTTTTTGATATTTGTGTTCGTTTGACGGATGTTGCGTTTGGAACAAGTAGCTGCCAACTCCAAAATTGGTGACCTATCGTTTCAAAAAACACGTGGGTTGATGCCTGAAGTCACGTGGATTAAAGCCTGAAGTCACGTGGGTTGGAGCCTGAGGTCACGTGGGTTGAAGGCTAGAGTCACGTGGGTTAAAACCTGGACTTTTTGGATAACAATTGTGTCTTTTTTTTTTATATTTGTGTTCGTTCGTCAGATGTTTCGTTTGGAACAAGTAGCTGCCAACTTCAAAAGTGGTGACCGATCGTTTGAAAAGTCACGTGGGTTGAAGCCTGAAGCCACGTGGGTTGAAGCCTGGAGTCACGTGGGTTGAAACCTGAAATTTTTAGATAACAATTGTGTCTTTTTCTTCTATATTTGTGTTTGTTCGTCAGATGTTGCGTTTGGAACAAGTAGCTGCCAACTCCAAAAGTGGTGACCGATCGTTTTAAAAGTCACGTGGGTTGAAGTTTGAAGTCACGTGGGTTGGAGCCTGAAGTCACGTGGGGTAAAACCTGAACTTTTTGGATAATAATTGTGTCTTTTTTTTTATATTTGTGTTCGTTCGTCAGATGTTGCGTTTGGAACAAGTAGCTGCCAACTCAAAAAGTGGTGACCGATCGTTTTAAAAGTCACGTGGGTTGGAGTTTGAAGTCACGTGGGTCGGAGCCCGAAGTCACGTGGGTTAGGACCTGAACTTTTTGGATAACATTTGTGTCTTTTTTTTCGATATTTGTGTTCGTTTGACGGATGTTGCGTTTGGAACAAGTAGCTGCCAACTTCAAAAGTGGTGACGGATCGTTCCAAAAGTCACGCGGGTTGGAGCCTGGAGTCACGTGGGTTGAAGCCTGAAGTCACGTGGGCTGAAGCCTGAAGTCACGTGGGTTAGGACCTGAACTTTTTGGTTAACAATTGTGTCTTTTTTTTATATTTGTGTTCGTTTGACGGATGATGCGTTTGGAACAAGTAGCTGCCAACTCAAAAAGTTGTGACCGATCGTTTTCAAAGTCACGTGGGTTGGAGTTTGAAGTCACGTGGGTTGGAGCCTGAAGTCACGTGGGTTCAAACCTGAACTTTTTGGATAACAATTGTGTCTATTTTTTGATATTTTTGATCGTTCGACGGATGTTGCGTTTGGAACGAGTAGCTGCCAACTCAAAAAGTGGTGACCGATCGTTTTTAAAGTCACGTGGGTTGAAGTTTGAAGTCACGTGGGTTGGAGCCTGAAGTCACGTGGGTTTAAACCTGAACTTTTTGGATAACAATTGTGTCTTTTTTTTATATTTGTGCTCGTTCGTCGGATGTTGCGTTTGGAACAAGTAGCTGCCAACTCCAAAAGTTGTGACCGATCGTTCTCAAAGTCACGTGAGTTGAAGCCTGAAGTCACGTGGGTTGGAGCCTGAAGTCACGTGGGTTGAAGCCTGAAGTCACGTGGGTTAAAACCTGAAATTTTTAATAACAATTGTGTCTTTTTTTTTTGGAATTTGTGCTCGTTCATCAGTTGTTGCGTTTGGAACAAGTAGCTGTCAACTTCAAAAGTGGTGACTGATCGTTATTGAAGTCACGCGGGTTGGAGCCTGAAGTCACGTGGGTTGAAGCCTGGAGCACGTGGGTTGAAACCTGAACTTTCTGAATAACAATTGTGTCTTGAGTTTTTTTTATATTTGTGTTCGTCAGATGTTGCGTTTGGAACAAGTATGCTGCCAACTCCAAAAGTGGTGATCGACCGTTTTCAAAGTCACGTGAGTTGAAGTTTGAAGTCACGTGGGTTGTAACCTGAAGTCACGTGGGTTTAAACCTAAACTTTTTGGATAACAATTGTGTCTTTTTTTTCATATTTGTGTTCGTTCGTCAGATGTTGCGTTTGAAACAAGTAGCTGCCAACTCAAAAATTGATGACCGATCGTTTTAAAAGTCACGTGGGTTGGAGTTTGAAGTTACGTGGGTTGGAGCCTGAAGTCACGTGGGTTAGGACCTGAACTTCTTGGATAACATTTGTGTCTTTTTTTTCGATATTTGTGTTCGTTTGACGGATGTTGCGTTTGGAACAAGTAGCTGCCAACTCCAAAAGTGGTGACGGATTGTTTTGAAAGTCACGTGGGTTGAAGCCTGGAGTCACGTGGGTTGGAGCCTGGAGGCACGTGGGTTTGAACCTAAACTTTTTGGATATAAATTGTGTCTTTTTTTTTTGATATTTGTGTTCGATCGTCAGATGTTGCGTTTGGAACAAGTAGCTGCCAACTCCAAAAGTGGTGACCGATCATTTTCGAAGTCACGTGAGTTGAAGTCTGGAGTCACGTGGGTTGAAACCTGGAAGCACGTGGGTTGAAACCTGAAGTCACGTGGGTCAAAACCTGAAATTTTTAGATAACAATTGTGTCTTTTTTTCTTGAAATTTGTGTTCGTTCATCAGTTGTTGCGTTTGGAACAAGTAGCTGCCAACTTCAAAAGTGGTGACTGATCGTTTTCGAAGTCACATTGGTTGGGGCCTGGAGTCACGTGGGTTGAAGCCTGGAGTCACGAGAGTTAAAACCTGAACTTTCTGAATAACAATTGTGTCTTAAGTTTTTTTTATATTTGTGTTCGTCAGATGTTGCGTTTGGAACAAGTAGCTGCCAACTCAAAAAGTGGTGACCGATCGTTTTTAAAGTCACGTGGGTTGAAGTTTGAAGTCACGTGGGTGGAGCCTGAAGTCACGTGGGTCAAAACCTGAACTCTTTGGATTACAATTGTGTCTTTTTTTTTTATATTTGTGTTCGTTCGTCAGATGTTGCGTTTGAGACAAGAAGCTGCCAACTCAAAAAGTGGTGACCGACCGTTTTTAAAGTCACGTGGGTTGGAGTTTGAAGTCACGTGGGTTGGAGCTCTAAGTCACGTGGGATAAGACCTGAACTTTTTGGATAACGATTGTGTCTTTTTTTTATATTTGTGTTCGTTTGACGGATGTTGCGTTTGGAACAAGTAGCTGCCAACTTCAAAACTGGTGACCGATCGTTTCAAAAAACACGTGGGTTGATGCCTGAAGTCACGTGGGTTAAAGGCTGGAGTCACGTGGGTTAAAACCTGAACTTTTTGGATATCAATTGTGTCTTTTTTTTGATATTTGTGTTCGTTCGTCAGATGTTGCGTTTGGAACAAGTAGCTGCCAACTCCGAAAGTGGTGACCGATCGTTTTGAAAGTCACGTGGGTTGAAGTTTGAAGTCACGTGGGTTGGAGCCTGAAGTCACGTGGGGTAAAACCTGAACTTTTTGGATAACAATTGTGTCTTTTTTTTGATATTTGTGTTCGTTCGTCAGATGTTGCGTTTGGAACAAGTAGCTGCCAACTCAAAAAGTGGTGACCGATCGTTTTAAAAGTCACGTGGGTTGGAGTTTGAAGTCACGTGGGTTGGAGCCCGAAGTCACGTGGGTTAGGACCTGAACTTTTTGGATAACATTTGTGTCTTTTTTTTCGATATTTGTGTTCGTTTGACGGATGTTGCGTTTGGAACAAGTAGCTGCCAACTTCAAAATTGGTGACAAATCGTTCCAGAAGTCACGCGGGTTGGAGCCTGGAGTCACGTGGGTTGAAGCCTGAAGTCACGTGGGCTGAAGCCTGGAGTCACGTGGGTTAGGACCTAAACTTTTTGGTTAACAATTGTGTCTTTTTTTTATATTTGTGTTCGTTTGATGGATGATGCGTTTGGAACAAGTAGCTGCTAACTCAAAAAGTTGTGACCGATCGTTTTCAAAGTCACGTGGGTTGGAGTTTGAAGTCACGTGGGTTGGAGCCTGAAGTCACGTGGGTTCAAACCTGAACTTTTTGGATAACAATTGTGTCTATTTTTTGATATTTTTGATCGTTCGTCGGATGTTGCGTTTGGAACGAGTAGCTGCCAACTCAAAAAGTGGTGACCGATCGTTTTCAAAGTCACGTGGGTTGAAGTTTGAAGTCACGTGGGTTGGAGCCTGAAGTCACGTGGGTTTAAACCTGAACTTTTTGGATAACAATTGTGTCTTTTTTTTATATTTGTGCTCGTTCGTCGGATGTTGCGTTTGGAACAAGTAGCTGCCAACTCCAAAAGTGGTGACGGATTGTTTTAAAAGTCACGTGGGTTGAAGCCTGGAGTCACGTGGGTTCGAGCCTGGAGTCACGTGGGTTTAAACCTGAACTTCTTGGATATAAATTGTGTCTTTTTTTTTGATATTTGTGTTCGTTCGTCAGATGTTGCGTTTGGAACAAGTAGCTGCCAACTCCAAAAGTGGTGACAGATCGTTTTCAAAGTCACGTGAGTTGAAGCCTAACGTCACGTGGGTTGAAGCCTGAAGTCACGTGGGTTGGAGCCTGAAGTCACGTGGGTTAAAACCTGAAATTTTTAGATAACAATTGTGTCTTTTTTTTTGAAATTTGTGTTCGTTCATCAGTTGTTGCGTTTGGAACAAGTAGCTGTCAACTTCAAAAGTGGTGACTGATCGTTTTTGAAGTCACGTGGGTTGGAGCCTGGATTCACGTGGGTTGAAGCCTGGAGGCACGTGGGTTAAAACCTGAACTTTTTGAATAACAATTGTGTCTTAAGTTTTTATATATATGTGTTCGTCAGATGTTGCGTTTGGAACAAGTAGCTGCCAACTCAAAAAGTGGTGACCGATCGTCCTTAAAGTCACGTGGGTTGAAGTTTGAAGTCACGTGGGTTGGAGCCTGAAGTCACGTGGATTAAAACCTGAACTCTTTGGATAACAATTGTGTCTTTTTTTTGATATTTGTGTTCGTTCGTCAGATGTTGCGTTTGGAACAAGTAGCTGCCAACTCCAAAAGTTGTGACCGATCGTTCTCAAAGTCACGTGAGTTGAAGCCTGAAGTCACGTGGGTTGAAGCCTGAAGTCACGTGGGTTAATACTTGAAATTTTTAGATAACAAGTTTTTTTTTTTTTTTGGAATTTGTGTTGGTTCATCAGTTGTTGCGTTTGGAACAAGTAGCTGTCAACTTCAAAAGTGGTGACTGATCGTTATTGAAGTCACGCGGGTTGGAGCCTGAAGTCACGTGGGTTGAAGCCTGGAGCACGTGGGTTAAAACCTGAACTTTCTGAATAACAATTGTGTCTTAAGTTTTTTTCATATTTGTGTTCGTCAGATGTTGCGTTTGGAACAAGTATGCTGCCAACTCCAAAAGTGGTGACCGATCGTTTTCAAAGTCACGTGAGTTGAAGTTTGAAGTTACGTGGGTTGTAGCCTGAAGTCACGTGGGTTAGGACCTGAACTTCTTGGATAACATTTGTGTCTTTTTTTTCGATATTTGTGTTCGTTTGACGGATGTTGCGTTTGGAACAAGTAGCTGCCAACTCCAAAAGTGGTGACGGATTGTTTTGAAAGTCACGTGGGTTGAAGCCTGGAGTCACGTGGGTTGGAGCCTGGAGTCACGTGGGTTTGAACCTAAACTTTTTGGATATAAATTGTGTCTTTTTTTTTTTGATATTTGTGTTCGATCGTCAGATGTTGCGTTTGGAACAAGTAGCTGCCAACTCCAAAAGTGGTGACCGATCGTTTTCGAAGTCACGTGAGTTGAAGCCTGGAGTCACGTGGGTTGAAACCTGGCAGCACGTGGGTTGAAACCTGAAGTCACGTGAGTCAAAGCCTGAAATTTTTAGATAACAATTGTGTCTTTTTTTCTTGAAATTTGTGTTCGTTCATCAGTTGTTGCGTTTGGAACAAGTAGCTGCCAACTTCAAAAGTGGTGACTGATCGTTTTCGAAGTCACATTGGTTGGGGCCTGAAGTCACGTGGGTTGAAGCCTGGAGTCACGTGAGTTAAAACCTGAACTTTCTGAATAACAATTGTGTCTTAAGTTTTTTTTATATTTGTGTTCGTCAGATGTTGCGTTTGGAACAAGTAGCTGCCAACTCAAAAAGTTGTGACCGATCGTTTTCAAAGTCACGTGGGTTGGAGTTTGAAGTCACGTGGGTTGGAGCCTGAAGTCACGTGGGTTCAAACCTGAACTTTTTGGATAACAATTGTGTCTATTTTTTGAAATTTTTGTACGTTCGTCGGATGTTGCGTTTGGAACGAGTAGCTGCCAACTCAAAAAGTGGTGACCGATCGTTTTTGAAGTCACGTGGGTTGGATTTTGAAGTCACGTGGGTTGGAGCTCGAAGTCACGTGGGTTAGGACCTGAACTTTTTGGTTAACAATTGTGTCTTTTTTTTTATATTTGTGTTCGTTTGACGGATGATGCGTTTGGAACAAGTAGCTGCCAACTCCAAAATTGGTGACCTATCGTTTCAAAAAACACGTGGGTTGATGCCTGAAGTCACGTGGGTTAAAGCCTGAAGTCACGTGGGTTGAAGCCTGAGGTCACGTGGGTTGGAGGCTGGAGTCACGTGGGTTAAAACCTGATCTTTTTGGATAACAATTGTGTTTTTTTTTTATATTTGTGTTCGTTCGTCAGATGTTGCGATTGGAACAAGTAGCTGCCAACTCAAAAAGTGGTGACCGATCGTTTCAAAAGTCACGTGGGTTGGAGTTTGAAGGCACGTGGGTTGGAGCCCGAAGTCACGTGGGTCAGGACCTGAACTTTATGAATAACAATTGTGTCTTTTTTTCGATATTTGTGTTCGTTTGACGGATGTTGCGTTTGGAACAAGTTGCTGCCAACTCCAAAAGTGGTGACGGATCGTTCCAAATGTCACGTGGGTTGAAGCCTGGAGGCACGTGGGTTGAAGCCTGAAGTCACGTGGGTTGGAGCCTAAAGTCACGTGGGTTAGGACCTGAACTTTTTGGATAACAATTGTGTCTTTTTTTTTGATAATTGTGTTCGTTTGACGGATGTTGCGTTTGGAACAAGTAGCTGCCAACTCAAAAAGTGGTGACCGATCGTTTTCAAAGTCACGTGGGTTGGAGTTTGAAGTCACGTGGGTTGGAGCCTGGAGTCACGTGGGTTCAAACCTAAACTTTTTGGATAACAATTGTGTCTATTTTTTGATATTTTTGATCGTTCGTCGGATGTTGCGTTTGTAACGAGTAGCTGCCAACTCAAAAAGTGGTGACCGATCGTTTTTAAAGTCACGTGGGTTTAAGTTTGATGTCACGTGGGTTGGAGCCTGAAGTCACGTGGGTTTAAACCTGAAGTCACGTGAGTTGAAGCCTGAAGTCACGTGGGTTAAAACCTGAAATTTTAAGATAACAATTGTGTCTTTTTTTTTGAAATTTGTGTTCGTTCATCAGTTGTTGCGTTTGGAACAAGTAGCTGTCAACTTCAAAAGTGGTGACCGATCGTTTAAAAAGTCACGTGGGTTGAAGCTTGAAGTCACGTGGGTTGGAGCCCGAAGTCACGTGGGTTAGGACCTGAACTTTTTGGATAACAATTGTGTCTTTTTTTTCGATATTTGTGTTTGTTTGACGGATGTTTCGTTCGGAACAAGTAGCTGCCAACTCCAAAAGTGGTTACGGATCGTTTCAAAAGTCACGTGGGTTGAAGCCTGGAGTCACGTTGGTTGGTGCCTGAAGTCACGTGGGTTGAAGCCTGGAGTCACGTGGTTTAAAACCTGAACTTTTTGAATAACAAATGTGTCTTAAGTTTTTTTTATATTTGTGTTCGTCAGATGTTGCGTTTGGAACAAGTAGCTGCCAACTCAAAAAGTTGTGACCGACCGTTTTTAAAGTCACGTGGGTTGGATTTTGAAGTCACGTGGGTTGGAGCTCGAAGTCACGTGGGTTAAGACTTGAACTTTTTGGATAACAATTGTGTCTTTTTTTTTGATATTTGTGTTCGTTTGACGGATGTTGCGTTTGGAACCAGTAGCTGCCAACTCTAAAATTGGTGACCTATCGTTTCAAAAAACACGTGAGTTGATGCCTGAAGTCACGTGGGTTAAAGCCTGAAGTCACGTGGGTTGAAGCCTGAGGTCACGTGGGTTGAAGGCTGGAGTCACGTGGGTTGAAACCTGAAATTTTTAGATAACAATTGTGTCTTTTTTTTCTATATTTGTGTTCGTTCGTCAGATGTTGCGTTTGGAACAAGTAGCTGCCAACTCAAAAAGTGGTGACCGATCGTTTTTAAAGTCACGTGGGTTGAAGTTTGAAGTCACGTGGGTGGAGCCTGAAGTCACGTGGGTCAAAACCTGAACTCTTTGGATTACAATTGTGTCTTTTTTTTTTATATTTGTGTTCGTTCGTCAGATGTTGCGTTTGAGACAAGAAGCTGCCAACTCAAAAAGTGGTGACCGACCGTTTTTAAAGTCACGTGGGTTGGAGTTTGAAGTCACGTGGGTTGGAGCTCTAAGTCACGTGGGATAAGACCTGAACTTTTTGGATAACGATTGTGTCTTTTTTTTATATTTGTGTTCGTTTGACGGATGTTGCGTTTGGAACAAGTAGCTGCCAACTTCAAAACTGGTGACCGATCGTTTCAAAAAACACGTGGGTTGATGCCTGAAGTCACGTGGGTTAAAGGCTGGAGTCACGTGGGTTAAAACCTGAACTTTTTGGATATCAATTGTGTCTTTTTTTTGATATTTGTGTTCGTTCGTCAGATGTTGCGTTTGGAACAAGTAGCTGCCAACTCCGAAAGTGGTGACCGATCGTTTTGAAAGTCACGTGGGTTGAAGTTTGAAGTCACGTGGGTTGGAGCCTGAAGTCACGTGGGGTAAAACCTGAACTTTTTGGATAACAATTGTGTCTTTTTTTTGATATTTGTGTTCGTTCGTCAGATGTTGCGTTTGGAACAAGTAGCTGCCAACTCAAAAAGTGGTGACCGATCGTTTTAAAAGTCACGTGGGTTGGAGTTTGAAGTCACGTGGGTTGGAGCCCGAAGTCACGTGGGTTAGGACCTGAACTTTTTGGATAACATTTGTGTCTTTTTTTTCGATATTTGTGTTCGTTTGACGGATGTTGCGTTTGGAACAAGTAGCTGCCAACTTCAAAATTGGTGACAAATCGTTCCAGAAGTCACGCGGGTTGGAGCCTGGAGTCACGTGGGTTGAAGCCTGAAGTCACGTGGGCTGAAGCCTGGAGTCACGTGGGTTAGGACCTAAACTTTTTGGTTAACAATTGTGTCTTTTTTTCATATTTGTGTTCGTTTGATGGATGATGCGTTTGGAACAAGTAGCTGCTAACTCAAAAAGTTGTGACCGATCGTTTTCAAAGTCACGTGGGTTGGAGTTTGAAGTCACGTGGGTTGGAGCCTGAAGTCACGTGGGTTCAAACCTGAACTTTTTGGATAACAATTGTGTCTATTTTTTGATATTTTTGATCGTTCGTCGGATGTTGCGTTTGGAACGAGTAGCTGCCAACTCAAAAAGTGGTGACCGATCGTTTTCAAAGTCACGTGGGTTGAAGTTTGAAGTCACGTGGGTTGGAGCCTGAAGTCACGTGGGTTTAAACCTGAACTTTTTGGATAACAATTGTGTCTTTTTTTTATATTTGTGCTCGTTCGTCGGATGTTGCGTTTGGAACAAGTAGCTGCCAACTCCAAAAGTGGTGACGGATTGTTTTAAAAGTCACGTGGGTTGAAGCCTGGAGTCACGTGGGTTCGAGCCTGGAGTCACGTGGGTTTAAACCTGAACTTCTTGGATATAAATTGTGTCTTTTTTTTTGATATTTGTGTTCGTTCGTCAGATGTTGCGTTTGGAACAAGTAGCTGCCAACTCCAAAAGTGGTGACAGATCGTTTTCAAAGTCACGTGAGTTGAAGCCTAACGTCACGTGGGTTGAAGCCTGAAGTCACGTGGGTTGGAGCCTGAAGTCACGTGGGTTAAAACCTGAAATTTTTAGATAACAATTGTGTCTTTTTTTTTGAAATTTGTGTTCGTTCATCAGTTGTTGCGTTTGGAACAAGTAGCTGTCAACTTCAAAAGTGGTGACTGATCGTTTTTGAAGTCACGTGGGTTGGAGCCTGGATTCACGTGGGTTGAAGCCTGGAGGCACGTGGGTTAAAACCTGAACTTTTTGAATAACAATTGTGTCTTAAGTTTTTATATATATGTGTTCGTCAGATGTTGCGTTTGGAACAAGTAGCTGCCAACTCAAAAAGTGGTGACCGATCGTCCTTAAAGTCACGTGGGTTGAAGTTTGAAGTCACGTGGGTTGGAGCCTGAAGTCACGTGGATTAAAACCTGAACTCTTTGGATAACAATTGTGTCTTTTTTTTGATATTTGTGTTCGTTCGTCAGATGTTGCGTTTGGAACAAGTAGCTGCCAACTCCAAAAGTTGTGACCGATCGTTCTCAAAGTCACGTGAGTTGAAGCCTGAAGTCACGTGGGTTGAAGCCTGAAGTCACGTGGGTTAATACTTGAAATTTTTAGATAACAATTTTTTTTTTTTTTTTTGGAATTTGTGTTGGTTCATCAGTTGTTGCGTTTGGAACAAGTAGCTGTCAACTTCAAAAGTGGTGACTGATCGTTATTGAAGTCACGCGGGTTGGAGCCTGAAGTCACGTGGGTTGAAGCCTGGAGCACGTGGGTTAAAACCTGAACTTTCTGAATAACAATTGTGTCTTAAGTTTTTTTCATATTTGTGTTCGTCAGATGTTGCGTTTGGAACAAGTATGCTGCCAACTCCAAAAGTGGTGACCGATCGTTTTCAAAGTCACGTGAGTTGAAGTTTGAAGTTACGTGGGTTGTAGCCTGAAGTCACGTGGGTTAGGACCTGAACTTCTTGGATAACATTTGTGTCTTTTTTTTCGATATTTGTGTTCGTTTGACGGATGTTGCGTTTGGAACAAGTAGCTGCCAACTCCAAAAGTGGTGACGGATTGTTTTGAAAGTCACGTGGGTTGAAGCCTGGAGTCACGTGGGTTGGAGCCTGGAGTCACGTGGGTTTGAACCTAAACTTTTTGGATATAAATTGTGTCTTTTTTTTTTTGATATTTGTGTTCGATCGTCAGATGTTGCGTTTGGAACAAGTAGCTGCCAACTCCAAAAGTGGTGACCGATCGTTTTCGAAGTCACGTGAGTTGAAGCCTGGAGTCACGTGGGTTGAAACCTGGAAGCACGTGGGTTGAAACCTGAAGTCACGTGAGTCAAAGCCTGAAATTTTTAGATAACAATTGTGTCTTTTTTTCTTGAAATTTGTGTTCGTTCATCAGTTGTTGCGTTTGGAACAAGTAGCTGCCAACTTCAAAAGTGGTGACTGATCGTTTTCGAAGTCACATTGGTTGGGGCCTGAAGTCACGTGGGTTGAAGCCTGGAGTCACGTGAGTTAAAACCTGAACTTTCTGAATAACAATTGTGTCTTAAGTTTTTTTTATATTTGTGTTCGTCAGATGTTGCGTTTGGAACAAGTAGCTGCCAACTCAAAAAGTTGTGACCGATCGTTTTCAAAGTCACGTGGGTTGGAGTTTGAAGTCACGTGGGTTGGAGCCTGAAGTCACGTGGGTTCAAACCTGAACTTTTTGGATAACAATTGTGTCTATTTTTTGAAATTTTTGTACGTTCGTCGGATGTTGCGTTTGGAACGAGTAGCTGCCAACTCAAAAAGTGGTGACCGATCGTTTTTGAAGTCACGTGGGTTGGATTTTGAAGTCACGTGGGTTGGAGCTCGAAGTCACGTGGGTTAGGACCTGAACTTTTTGGTTAACAATTGTGTCTTTTTTTTTATATTTGTGTTCGTTTGACGGATGATGCGTTTGGAACAAGTAGCTGCCAACTCCAAAATTGGTGACCTATCGTTTCAAAAAACACGTGGGTTGATGCCTGAAGTCACGTGGGTTAAAGCCTGAAGTCACGTGGGTTGAAGCCTGAGGTCACGTGGGTTGGAGGCTGGAGTCACGTGGGTTAAAACCTGATCTTTTTGGATAACAATTGTGTTTTTTTTTTATATTTGTGTTCGTTCGTCAGATGTTGCGATTGGAACAAGTAGCTGCCAACTCAAAAAGTGGTGACCGATCGTTTCAAAAGTCACGTGGGTTGGAGTTTGAAGGCACGTGGGTTGGAGCCCGAAGTCACGTGGGTCAGGACCTGAACTTTATGAATAACAATTGTGTCTTTTTTTCGATATTTGTGTTCGTTTGACGGATGTTGCGTTTGGAACAAGTTGCTGCCAACTCCAAAAGTGGTGACGGATCATTCCAAATGTCACGTGGGTTGAAGCCTGGAGGCACGTGGGTTGAAGCCTGAAGTCACGTGGGTTGGAGCCTAAAGTCACGTGGGTTAGGACCTGAACTTTTTGGATAACAATTGTGTCTTTTTTTTTGATAATTGTGTTCGTTTGACGGATGTTGCGTTTGGAACAAGTAGCTGCCAACTCAAAAAGTGGTGACCGATCGTTTTCAAAGTCACGTGGGTTGGAGTTTGAAGTCACGTGGGTTGGAGCCTGGAGTCACGTGGGTTCAAACCTAAACTTTTTGGATAACAATTGTGTCTATTTTTTGATATTTTTGATCGTTCGTCGGATGTTGCGTTTGTAACGAGTAGCTGCCAACTCAAAAAGTGGTGACCGATCGTTTTTAAAGTCACGTGGGTTTAAGTTTGATGTCACGTGGGTTGGAGCCTGAAGTCACGTGGGTTTAAACCTGAAGTCACGTGAGTTGAAGCCTGAAGTCACGTGGGTTAAAACCTGAAATTTTAAGATAACAATTGTGTCTTTTTTTTTGAAATTTGTGTTCGTTCATCAGTTGTTGCGTTTGGAACAAGTAGCTGTCAACTTCAAAAGTGGTGACCGATCGTTTAAAAAGTCACGTGGGTTGAAGCTTGAAGTCACGTGGGTTGGAGCCCGAAGTCACGTGGGTTAGGACCTGAACTTTTTGGATAACAATTGTGTCTTTTTTTTCGATATTTGTGTTTGTTTGACGGATGTTTCGTTCGGAACAAGTAGCTGCCAACTCCAAAAGTGGTTACGGATCGTTTCAAAAGTCACGTGGGTTGAAGCCTGGAGTCACGTTGGTTGGTGCCTGAAGTCACGTGGGTTGAAGCCTGGAGTCACGTGGTTTAAAACCTGAACTTTTTGAATAACAAATGTGTCTTAAGTTTTTTTTATATTTGTGTTCGTCAGATGTTGCGTTTGGAACAAGTAGCTGCCAACTCAAAAAGTTGTGACCGACCGTTTTTAAAGTCACGTGGGTTGGATTTTGAAGTCACGTGGGTTGGAGCTCGAAGTCACGTGGGTTAAGACTTGAACTTTTTGGATAACAATTGTGTCTTTTTTTTTGATATTTGTGTTCGTTTGACGGATGTTGCGTTTGGAACCAGTAGCTGCCAACTCTAAAATTGGTGACCTATCGTTTCAAAAAACACGTGAGTTGATGCCTGAAGTCACGTGGGTTAAAGCCTGAAGTCACGTGGGTTGAAGCCTGAGGTCACGTGGGTTGAAGGCTGGAGTCACGTGGGTTGAAACCTGAAATTTTTAGATAACAATTGTGTCTTTTTTTTCTATATTTGTGTTCGTTCGTCAGATGTTGCGTTTGGAACAAGTAGCTGCCAACTCAAAAAGTGGTGACCGACCGTTTTTAAAGTCACGTGGGTTGGAGTTTGAAGTCACGTGGGTTGGAGCTCTAAGTCACGTGGGATAAGACCTGAACTTTTTGGATAACAATTGTGTCTTTTTTTTATATTTGTGTTCGTTTGACGGATGTTGCGTTTGGAACAAGTAGCTGCCAACTTCAAAACTGGTGACCGATCGTTTCAAAAAACACGTGGGTTGATGCCTGAAGTCACGTGGGTTAAAGGCTGGAGTCACGTGGGTTAAAACCTGAACTTTTTGGATATCAATTGTGTCTTTTTTTTTGATATTTGTGTTCGTTCGTCAGATGTTGCGTTTGGAACAAGTAGCTGCCAACTCCAAAAGTGGTGACCGATCGTTTTGAAAGTCACGTGGGTTGAAGTTTGAAGTCACGTGGGTTGGAGCCCGAAGTCACGTGGGTTGGAGGCTGGAGTCACGTGGGTTAAAACCTGATCTTTTTGGATAACAATTGTGTTTTTTTTTTATATTTGTGTTCGTTCGTCAGATGTTGCGATTGGAACAAGTAGCTGCCAACTCAAAAAGTGGTGACCGATCGTTTCAAAAGTCACGTGGGTTGGAGTTTGAAGTCACGTGGGTTGGAGCCCGAAGTCACGTGGGTCAGGACCTGAACTTTATGAATAACAATTGTGTCTTTTTTTCGATATTTGTGTTCGTTTGACGGATGTTGCGTTTGGAACAAGTTGCTGCCAACTCCAAAAGTGGTGACGGATCGTTCCAAATGTCACGTGGGTTGAAGCCTGGAGGCACGTGGGTTGAAGCCTGAAGTCACGTGGGTTGGAGCCTAAAGTCACGTGGGTTAGGACCTGAACTTTTTGGATAACAATTGTGTCTTTTTTTTTGATAATTGTGTTCGTTTGACGGATGTTGCGTTTGGAACAAGTAGCTGCCAACTCAAAAAGTGGTGACCGATCGTTTTCAAAGTCACGTGGGTTGGAGTTTGAAGTCACGTGGGTTGGAGCCTGGAGTCACGTGGGTTCAAACCTAAACTTTTTGGATAACAATTGTGTCTATTTTTTGATATTTTTGATCGTTCGTCGGATGTTGCGTTTGTAACGAGTAGCTGCCAACTCAAAAAGTGGTGACCGATCGTTTTTAAAGTCACGTGGGTTTAAGTTTGATGTCACGTGGGTTGGAGCCTGAAGTCACGTGGGTTTAAACCTGAAGTCACGTGAGTTGAAGCCTGAAGTCACGTGGGTTAAAACCTGAAATTTTAAGATAACAATTGTGTCTTTTTTTTTGAAATTTGTGTTCGTTCATCAGTTGTTGCGTTTGGAACAAGTAGCTGTCAACTTCAAAAGTGGTGACCGATCGTTTAAAAAGTCACGTGGGTTGAAGCTTGAAGTCACGTGGGTTGAAGCTTGAAGTCACGTGGGTTCAAAAATGAACTTTTTGGATAACAATTGTGTCTTTTTATTATATTTGTGTTCGTTCGTCAGATGTTGCGTTTGGAACAAGTAGCTGCCAACTCAAAAAGTGGTGACCGATCGTTTTTAAAGTCACGTGGGTTGGAGATTGAAGTCACGTGGGTTGGAGCCCGAAGTCACGTGGGTTAGGACCTGAACTTTTTGGATAACAATTGTGTCTTTTTTTTCGATATTTGTGTTTGTTTGACGGATGTTTCGTTCGGAACAAGTAGCTGCCAACTCCAAAAGTGGTTACGGATCGTTTCAAAAGTCACGTGGGTTGAAGCCTGGAGTCACGTTGGTTGGTGCCTGAAGTCACGTGGGTTGAAGCCTGGAGTCACGTGGTTCAAAACCTGAACTTTTTGAATAACAAATGTGTCTTAAGTTTTTTTTATATTTGTGTTCGTCAGATGTTGCGTTTGGAACAAGTAGCTGCCAACTCAAAAAGTTGTGACCGACCGTTTTTAAAGTCACGTGGGTTGGATTTTGAAGTCACGTGGGTTGGAGCTCGAAGTCACGTGGGTTAAGACTTGAACTTTTTGGATAACAATTGTGTTTTTTTTTTTGATATTTGTGTTCGTTTGACGGATGTTGCGTTTGGAACCAGTAGCTGCCAACTCTAAAATTGGTTACCTATCGTTTCAAAAAACACGTGAGTTGATGCCTGAAGTCACGTGGGTTAAAGCCTGAAGTCACGTGGGTTGAAGCCTGAGGTCACGTGGGTTGAAGGCTGGAGTCACGTGGGTTGAAACCTGAAATTTTTAGATAACAATTGTGTCTTTTTTTTCTATATTTGTGTTCGTTCGTCAGATGTTGCGTTTGGAACAAGTAGCTGCCAACTCAAAAAGTTGTGACCGATCGTTTTCAAAGTCACGTGGGTTGGAGTTTGAAGTCACGTGGGTTGGAGCCTGAAGTCACGTGGGTTCAAACCTGAACTTTTTGGATAACAATTGTGTCTATTTTTTGAAATTTTTGTACGTTCGTCGGATGTTGCGTTTGGAACGAGTAGCTGCCAACTCAAAAAGTGGTGACCGATCGTTTTTGAAGTCACGTGGGTTGGATTTTGAAGTCACGTGGGTTGGAGCTCGAAGTCACGTGGGTTAGGACCTGAACTTTTTGGTTAACAATTGTGTCTTTTTTTTTATATTTGTGTTCGTTTGACGGATGATGCGTTTGGAACAAGTAGCTGCCAACTCCAAAATTGGTGACCTATCGTTTCAAAAAACACGTGGGTTGATGCCTGAAGTCACGTGGGTTAAAGCCTGAAGTCACGTGGGTTGAAGCCTGAGGTCACGTGGGTTGGAGGCTGGAGTCACGTGGGTTAAAACCTGATCTTTTTGGATAACAATTGTGTTTTTTTTTTATATTTGTGTTCGTTCGTCAGATGTTGCGATTGGAACAAGTAGCTGCCAACTCAAAAAGTGGTGACCGATCGTTTCAAAAGTCACGTGGGTTGGAGTTTGAAGGCACGTGGGTTGGAGCCCGAAGTCACGTGGGTCAGGACCTGAACTTTATGAATAACAATTGTGTCTTTTTTTCGATATTTGTGTTCGTTTGACGGATGTTGCGTTTGGAACAAGTTGCTGCCAACTCCAAAAGTGGTGACGGATCATTCCAAATGTCACGTGGGTTGAAGCCTGGAGGCACGTGGGTTGAAGCCTGAAGTCACGTGGGTTGGAGCCTAAAGTCACGTGGGTTAGGACCTGAACTTTTTGGATAACAATTGTGTCTTTTTTTTTGATAATTGTGTTCGTTTGACGGATGTTGCGTTTGGAACAAGTAGCTGCCAACTCAAAAAGTGGTGACCGATCGTTTTCAAAGTCACGTGGGTTGGAGTTTGAAGTCACGTGGGTTGGAGCCTGGAGTCACGTGGGTTCAAACCTAAACTTTTTGGATAACAATTGTGTCTATTTTTTGATATTTTTGATCGTTCGTCGGATGTTGCGTTTGTAACGAGTAGCTGCCAACTCAAAAAGTGGTGACCGATCGTTTTTAAAGTCACGTGGGTTTAAGTTTGATGTCACGTGGGTTGGAGCCTGAAGTCACGTGGGTTTAAACCTGAAGTCACGTGAGTTGAAGCCTGAAGTCACGTGGGTTAAAACCTGAAATTTTAAGATAACAATTGTGTCTTTTTTTTTGAAATTTGTGTTCGTTCATCAGTTGTTGCGTTTGGAACAAGTAGCTGTCAACTTCAAAAGTGGTGACCGATCGTTTAAAAAGTCACGTGGGTTGAAGCTTGAAGTCACGTGGGTTGGAGCCCGAAGTCACGTGGGTTAGGACCTGAACTTTTTGGATAACAATTGTGTCTTTTTTTTCGATATTTGTGTTTGTTTGACGGATGTTTCGTTCGGAACAAGTAGCTGCCAACTCCAAAAGTGGTTACGGATCGTTTCAAAAGTCACGTGGGTTGAAGCCTGGAGTCACGTTGGTTGGTGCCTGAAGTCACGTGGGTTGAAGCCTGGAGTCACGTGGTTTAAAACCTGAACTTTTTGAATAACAAATGTGTCTTAAGTTTTTTTTATATTTGTGTTCGTCAGATGTTGCGTTTGGAACAAGTAGCTGCCAACTCAAAAAGTTGTGACCGACCGTTTTTAAAGTCACGTGGGTTGGATTTTGAAGTCACGTGGGTTGGAGCTCGAAGTCACGTGGGTTAAGACTTGAACTTTTTGGATAACAATTGTGTCTTTTTTTTTGATATTTGTGTTCGTTTGACGGATGTTGCGTTTGGAACCAGTAGCTGCCAACTCTAAAATTGGTGACCTATCGTTTCAAAAAACACGTGAGTTGATGCCTGAAGTCACGTGGGTTAAAGCCTGAAGTCACGTGGGTTGAAGCCTGAGGTCACGTGGGTTGAAGGCTGGAGTCACGTGGGTTGAAACCTGAAATTTTTAGATAACAATTGTGTCTTTTTTTTCTATATTTGTGTTCGTTCGTCAGATGTTGCGTTTGGAACAAGTAGCTGCCAACTCAAAAAGTGGTGACCGACCGTTTTTAAAGTCACGTGGGTTGGAGTTTGAAGTCACGTGGGTTGGAGCTCTAAGTCACGTGGGATAAGACCTGAACTTTTTGGATAACAATTGTGTCTTTTTTTTATATTTGTGTTCGTTTGACGGATGTTGCGTTTGGAACAAGTAGCTGCCAACTTCAAAACTGGTGACCGATCGTTTCAAAAAACACGTGGGTTGATGCCTGAAGTCACGTGGGTTAAAGGCTGGAGTCACGTGGGTTAAAACCTGAACTTTTTGGATATCAATTGTGTCTTTTTTTTTGATATTTGTGTTCGTTCGTCAGATGTTGCGTTTGGAACAAGTAGCTGCCAACTCCAAAAGTGGTGACCGATCGTTTTGAAAGTCACGTGGGTTGAAGTTTGAAGTCACGTGGGTTGGAGCCCGAAGTCACGTGGGTTGGAGGCTGGAGTCACGTGGGTTAAAACCTGATCTTTTTGGATAACAATTGTGTTTTTTTTTTATATTTGTGTTCGTTCGTCAGATGTTGCGATTGGAACAAGTAGCTGCCAACTCAAAAAGTGGTGACCGATCGTTTCAAAAGTCACGTGGGTTGGAGTTTGAAGTCACGTGGGTTGGAGCCCGAAGTCACGTGGGTCAGGACCTGAACTTTATGAATAACAATTGTGTCTTTTTTTCGATATTTGTGTTCGTTTGACGGATGTTGCGTTTGGAACAAGTTGCTGCCAACTCCAAAAGTGGTGACGGATCGTTCCAAATGTCACGTGGGTTGAAGCCTGGAGGCACGTGGGTTGAAGCCTGAAGTCACGTGGGTTGGAGCCTAAAGTCACGTGGGTTAGGACCTGAACTTTTTGGATAACAATTGTGTCTTTTTTTTTGATAATTGTGTTCGTTTGACGGATGTTGCGTTTGGAACAAGTAGCTGCCAACTCAAAAAGTGGTGACCGATCGTTTTCAAAGTCACGTGGGTTGGAGTTTGAAGTCACGTGGGTTGGAGCCTGGAGTCACGTGGGTTCAAACCTAAACTTTTTGGATAACAATTGTGTCTATTTTTTGATATTTTTGATCGTTCGTCGGATGTTGCGTTTGTAACGAGTAGCTGCCAACTCAAAAAGTGGTGACCGATCGTTTTTAAAGTCACGTGGGTTTAAGTTTGATGTCACGTGGGTTGGAGCCTGAAGTCACGTGGGTTTAAACCTGAAGTCACGTGAGTTGAAGCCTGAAGTCACGTGGGTTAAAACCTGAAATTTTAAGATAACAATTGTGTCTTTTTTTTTGAAATTTGTGTTCGTTCATCAGTTGTTGCGTTTGGAACAAGTAGCTGTCAACTTCAAAAGTGGTGACCGATCGTTTAAAAAGTCACGTGGGTTGAAGCTTGAAGTCACGTGGGTTGAAGCTTGAAGTCACGTGGGTTCAAAAATGAACTTTTTGGATAACAATTGTGTCTTTTTATTATATTTGTGTTCGTTCGTCAGATGTTGCGTTTGGAACAAGTAGCTGCCAACTCAAAAAGTGGTGACCGATCGTTTTTAAAGTCACGTGGGTTGGAGATTGAAGTCACGTGGGTTGGAGCCCGAAGTCACGTGGGTTAGGACCTGAACTTTTTGGATAACAATTGTGTCTTTTTTTTCGATATTTGTGTTTGTTTGACGGATGTTTCGTTCGGAACAAGTAGCTGCCAACTCCAAAAGTGGTTGCGGATCGTTTCAAAAGTCACGTGGGTTGAAGCCTGGAGTCACGTTGGTTGGTGCCTGAAGTCACGTGGGTTGAAGCCTGGAGTCACGTGGTTCAAAACCTGAACTTTTTGAATAACAAATGTGTCTTAAGTTTTTTTTATATTTGTGTTCGTCAGATGTTGCGTTTGGAACAAGTAGCTGCCAACTCAAAAAGTTGTGACCGACCGTTTTTAAAGTCACGTGGGTTGGATTTTGAAGTCACGTGGGTTGGAGCTCGAAGTCACGTGGGTTAAGACTTGAACTTTTTGGATAACAATTGTGTTTTTTTTTTTGATATTTGTGTTCGTTTGACGGATGTTGCGTTTGGAACCAGTAGCTGCCAACTCTAAAATTGGTTACCTATCGTTTCAAAAAACACGTGAGTTGATGCCTGAAGTCACGTGGGTTAAAGCCTGAAGTCACGTGGGTTGAAGCCTGAGGTCACGTGGGTTGAAGGCTGGAGTCACGTGGGTTGAAACCTGAAATTTTTAGATAACAATTGTGTCTTTTTTTTCTATATTTGTGTTCGTTCGTCAGATGTTGCGTTTGGAACAAGTAGCTGCCAACTCAAAAAGTGGTGACCGACCGTTTTTAAAGTCTCGTGGGTTGGAGTTTGAAGTCACGTGGGTTGGAGCTCTAAGTCACGTGGGATAAGACCTGAACTTTTTGGATAACAATTGTGTCTTTTTTTTATATTTGTGTTCGTTTGACGGATGTTGCGTTTGGAACAAGTAGCTGCCAACTTCAAAACTGGTGACCGATCGTTTCAAGAAACACGTGGGTTGATGCCTGAAGTCACGTGGGTTAAAGGCTGGAGTCACGTGGGTTAAAACCTGAACTTTTTGGATATCAATTGTGTCTTTTTTTTTGATATTTGTGTTCGTTCGTCAGATGTTGCGTTTGGAACAAGTAGCTGCCAACTCCAAAAGTGGTGACCGATCGTTTTGAAAGTCACGTGGGTTGAAGTTTGAAGTCACGTGGGTTGGAGCCTGAAGTCACGTGGGTTGAAGCCTGGAGTCACGTGGGTTGAAACCTGAAATTTTTAGATAACAGTTGTGTCTTTTTTTTCTATATTTGTGTTCGTTCGTCAGATGTTGCGTTTGGAACAAGTAGCTGCCAACTCCAAAAGTGGTGACCGATCGTTTTAAAAGTCACGTGGGTTGAAGTTTGAAGTCACGTGGGTTGGAGCCTGAAGTCACGTGGGTTAAAACCTGAACTTTTTGGATAACAATTGTGTCTTTTTTTTTGATATTTGTGTTCGTTCGTCAGATGTTGCGTTCGGAACAAATAGCTGCCAACTCAAAAAGTGGTGACCGATCGTTTCAAAAGTCACGTGGGTTGGAGTTTGAAGTCACGTGGGTTGGAGCCCGAAGTCACGTGGGTTAGGACCTGAACTTTTTGGATAACAATTGTGTCTTTTTTTTCGATATTTGTGTTCGTTTGACGGATGTTGCGTTTGAAACAAGTAGCTGCCAACTCAAAGAGTGGTGACCGATCGTTTTGAAAGTCACGTGGGTTGAAGTTTGAAGTCACGTGGGTTGGAGCCTGAAGTCACGTGGGTTCAAACCTGAACTTTTTGGATAACAATTGTGTCTATTTTTTGATAATTTTGTTCGTTCGTCGGATGTTGCGTTTGGAACGAGTAGCTGCCAACTTGAAAAGTGGTGACCGATCGTTTTCAAAGTCACGTGGGTTGAAGTTTGAAGTCACGTGGGTTGGAGCCTGAAGTCACGTGGGTTTAAACCTGAACTTTTTGGATAACAATTGTGTCTTTTATTTTGATATTTGTGTTCGTTCGTCGGATGTTGCGTTTGGAACAAGTAGCTGCCAACTCCAAAAGTGGTGACGGATTGTTTTGAAAGTCACGTGGGTTGAAGCCTTGAGTCACGTGGGTTGGAGCCTGGAGTCACGTGGGTTTGAATCTGAACTTTTTGGATATAAACTGCTTGACAATTGAACTGCAACACCTAAAAATTAGGTGCGTTTTCAAATTGAGATAGCTCAGAAAATATCTGACGGATTCTAGAAATTCAGGCATGTGAGGAAAGATGATTTCTGTGACTATCGAGTGCTGGTATTGATGATGAGTTTGATTGCACAATTTGTCATATACAGGGTGCCAACGGAGGGCGTGCAAATATGGGCAATCTTTCACCTTGTGCAACTTTCGAAAAAAAAGTCCGAGATTTTTTTCTATCGCGTGCTTTTGAAAGGTTGAATCATTATGCCGAAACGGTTTTGGAATTTTGACCTAACTTTTTTTTTCAAAAATTTGTGCTCAATTTTTTGAATTATGCACTTTCTGATGAAGAAAAAAAAAAGAGATTGTTTGTTTTCAAACGGCGTCCATATTGAATTTACTTACGAGGATTTTCATTTGAGCCTCCACATCCCTTAGAAACTACCCCATTTTGGGACACCGTCTCACAGCAAGATATGCAATGCTTCATCTAAAAGGCCTACGAAAAGTACTCATCAATAATTGGATTGAAATAAGTATACTACGATGACCCCACACCTACAGCTTCGTAAAAACCACCCCTTGACTTCAAGGGACAGGGCTGGTATGATAAGACAAGCAATACATGAAAATTCCAAAAAACGTCTTTTTCAACTGTTCCACTAAAAAAGTGATGCTACACGATGACCCTCTGCGTAAGTCATCCCAACAGTAACTACCCTCTCGGAAAAAGAACTACCCTTAAAATAACCAGTACTTCCGCAATACCTCATATTTGTTGGAATTTTTTCAAAATCTGTCGCAATAGTTTGCCGCTACGATGATTTCATTCACATATCTACCCGAAACTACCCATTCAACTACCCCTTCAATATCGCATAGCCTCTAACTTGATGCGTTATTTACGAGTTGAAAGAACTTTTGCCTACTAACCGTTTCATTGAAATGATGGTGTCTTCTACGATGATAGTACAAAACCTTTACTGAAACTACCCCTAGAAATCGTCCCTTTAGTAAAAGGTATGCAATACCTCATTTGGAAGCTCAGAGAAGGTGCGATTGAATAAGTTCAAAATGATTTCGCGATGACCTTACACGCATCAAGGTCAAGGCTATGCGATATTGAAGGGGTAGTTGAAGTGGTAGTTTCGGGTAGATATGTAAATGAAATCATCGTAGCGGCAAACTATTGCGACAGATTTTGAAAAAATTCCAACAAATATGAGGTATTGCGGAAGTACTGGTTATTTAAAGGGTAGTTCTTTTTCCGAGAGGGTAGTTACTGTTGGGATGACTTACGCAGAGGGTCATCGTGTAGCATCACTTTTTTAGTGGAACAGTTGAAAAAGACGTTTTTTGTACATATTGCATGTCTTATCATACCAACCCTGTCCCTTGAAGTCAAGGGGTGGTTTTTAGGGAGCTGTACGTGTGGAGTCATCGCAGTATCCTTATTTCAATCCAATTATTGATTAGTAATTTCCTTATGCCTTTTAAATGAAGAATTGCATATCTTGTTGTGAGACGGTGTCCCAAAAGGGGTAGTTTCTAGGGGATGTGGAGGCTCAAATGAAAATCTTCGTAAGCAAATTCAATATGGACGCCGTTTGAAAACAAACAATGTCTCTATTTCTTTTTCTTAATCAAAAAGTGCATATTTCAGAAAATTGAGCACAATTGTTTGAAAAAAAAAGCTAGGGTCAAAATTCCAAAACCGTTTCGGCATAATGATTCAACCTTTCAAAAGCAGGCAAAAGAAAAAATCCCGGATTTTTTTTTCGAAAGTTGTACAGGGTGAAAGATTGCCCATATCTGCACGCTCTCCGTTGGCACCCTGTATATGACAAATTGTGCAATCAAACTTATCATCAATACCAGCACTCGATAGTCAAAGGAATGATCTTTCCTCACATGCCTGAATTTCTGGAATCCGTCAAATATTTTTCAAGCTATCTTAATTTGAAAACGCACCTAATTTTTAGGTGTTGCAGTTCAATTGTCAAGCAGTTTAGATTGTGTCTTTTTTTTTGATATTTGTGTTCGTTCGTCAGTTGTTGCGTTTGGAACAAGAAGCTGCCAACTTCAAAAGTGGTGACTGATCGTTTTCGATGTCACGTTGGTTGGGGCCTGAAGTCACGTGGGTTGAAGCCTGGAGTCACGTTGTTTAAAACCTGAACTTTTTGAATAACAAATGTCTTAAGTTTTTTTTATATTTGTGTTCGTCAGATGTTGCGTTTGGAACAAGTAGCTGCCAACTTCAAAAGTGGTGACTGATCGTTTTCGAAGTCACATTGGTTGGGGCCTGAAGTCACGTGGGTTGAAGCTCGAAGTCACGTGGGTTAAGACTTGAACTTTTTGGATAACAATTGTGTCTTTTTTTTTGATATTTGTGTTCGTTTGACGGATGTTGCGTTTGGAACAAGTAGCTGCCAACTCAAAAATTGGTGACCTATCGTTTCAAAAAACACGTGGGTTGATGCCTGAAGGCACGTGGGTTAAAGCCTGAAGTCACGTGGGTTGAAGCCTGAGGTCACGTGGGCTGAAGGCTGGAGTCACGTGGGTTGAAACCTGAACTTTTTGGATAACAGTTGTGTCTTTTTTTTTGATATTTGTGTTCGTTCGTCAGATGTTGCGTTTGGAACAAGTAGCTGCCAACTTCAAAAGTGGTGACCGATCGTTTGAAAAGTCACGTGGGTTGAAGCCTGAAGTCACGTGGGTTGAAGCCTGGAGTCACGTGGGTTGAAACCTGAAATTTTTAGATAACAATTGTGTCTTTTTTTTCTATATTTGTGTTCGTTCGTCAGATGTTGCGTTTGGAACAAGAAGCTGCCAACTCCAAAAGTGGTGACCGATCGTTTTAAAAGTCACGTGGGTTGAAGTTTGATGTCACGTGGGTTGGAGCCTGAAGTCACGTGGGTTGAAGCCTGAAGTCACGTGGGCTGAAGCCTGAAGTCACGTGGGTTAGGACCTAAACTTTTTGGTTAACAATTGTGTCTTTTTTTTATATTTGTGTTCGTTCGACGGATGATGCGTTTGAAACAAGTAGCTGCTAACTCAAAAAGTTGTGACCGATCGTTTTCAAAGTCATGTGGGTTGGAGTTTGAAGTCACGTGGGTTGGAGCCTGAAGTCACGTGGGTTCAAACCTGAACTTTTTGGATAACAATTGTGTCTATTTTTTGATATTTTTGATCGTTCGTCGGATGTTGCGTTTGGAACGAGTAGCTGCCAACTCAAAAAGTGGTGACCGATCGTTTTTAAAGTCACGTGGGTTGAAGTTTGAAGTCACGTGGGTTGGAGCCTGAAGTCACGTGGGTTTAAACCTGAACTTTTTGGATAACAATTGTGTCTTTTTTTTATATTTGTGCTCGTTCGTCGGATGTTGCGTTTGGAACAAGTAGCTGCCAACTCCAAAAGTGGTGACGGATTGTTTCAAAAGTCACGTGGGTTGAAGCCTGGAGTCACGTGGGTTGGAGCCTGGAGTCACGTGGGCTTAAACCTGAACTTCTTGGATATAAATTGTGTCTTTTTTTTTGATATTTGTGTTCGTTCGTCAGATGTTGCGTTTGGAACAAGTAGCTGCCAACTCCAAAAGTGGTGACAGATCGTTTTCAAAGTCACGTGAGTTGAAGCCTAAAGTCACGTGGGTTGAAGCCTGAAGTCACGTGGGTTGGAGCCTGAAGTCACGTGGGTTGGAGCCTGAAGTCACGTGGGTTAAAACCTGAAATTTTTAGATAACAATTGTGTCTTTTTTTTTGAAATTTGTGTTCGTTCATCAGTTGTTGCGTTTGGAACAAGTAGCTGTCAACTTCAAAAGTGGTGACTGATCGTTTTTGAAGTCACGTGGGTTGGAGCCTGGATTCACGTGGGTTGAAGCCTGGAGGCACGTGGGTTAAAACCTGAACTTTTTGAATAACAATTGTGTCTTAAGTTTTTATATATTTGTGTTCGTCAGATGTTGCGTTTGGAACAAGTAGCTGCCAACTCAAAAAGTGGTGACCGATCGTCCTTAAAGTCACGTGGGTTGAAGTTTGAAGTCACGTGGGTTGGAGCCTGGAGTCACGTGGGTTTGAACCTAAACTTTTTGGATATAAATTGTGTCTTTTTTTTTGTGATATTTGTGTTCGATCGTCAGATGTTGCGTTTGGAACAAGTAGCTGCCAACTCCAAAAGTGGTGACCGATCGTTTTCGAAGTCACGTGAGTTGAAAACTGGAGTCACGTGGGTTGAAACCTGAAAGCACGTGGGTTGAAACCTGAAGTCACGTGAGTCAAAGCCTGAAATTTTTAGATAACAATTGTGTCTTTTTTTCTTGAAATTTGTGTTCGTTCATCAGTTGTTGCGTTTGGAACAAGTAGCTGTCAACTTCAAAAGTGGTGACCGATCGTTTAAAAAGTCACGTGGGTTGGAGCTTGAAGTCACGTGGGTTGAATCTTGAAGTCACGTGGGTTCAAAAATGAACTTTTTGGTTAACAATTGTGTCTTTTTATTATATTTGTGTTCGTTCGTCAGATGTTGCGTTTGGAACAAGTAGCTGCCAACTCAAAAAGTGGTGACCGATCGTTTTTAAAGTCACGTGGGTTGGAGATTGAAGTCACGTGGGTTGGAGCCCGAAGTCACGTGGGTTAGGACCTGAACTTTTTGGATAACAATTGTGTCTTTTTTTTCGATATTTGTGTTTGTTTGACGGATGTTTCGTTCGGAACAAGTAGCTGCCAACTCCAAAAGTGGTTACGGATCGTTTCAAAAGTCACGTGGGTTGAAGCCTGGAGTCACGTTGGTTGGTGCCTGAAGTCACGTGGGTTGAAGCCTGGAGTCACGTGGTTTAAAACCTGAACTTTTTGAATAACAAATGTGTCTTAAGTTTTTTTTATATTTGTGTTCGTCAGATGTTGCGTTTGGAACAAGTAGCTGCCAACTCAAAAAGTTGTGACCGACCGTTTTTAAAGTCACGTGGGTTGGATTTTGAAGTCACGTGGGTTGGAGCTCGAAGTCACGTGGGTTAAGACTTGAACTTTTTGGATAACAATTGTGTCTTTTTTTTTGATATTTGTGTTCGTTTGACGGATGTTGCGTTTGGAACCAGTAGCTGCCAACTCTAAAATTGGTGACCTATCGTTTCAAAAAACACGTGAGTTGATGTCTGAAGTCACGTGGGTTAAAGCCTGAAGTCACGTGGGTTGAAGCCTGAGGTCACGTGGGTTGAAGGCTGGAGTCACGTGGGTTGAAACCTGAAATTTTTAGATAACAATTGTGTCTTTTTTTTCTATATTTGTGTTCGTTCGTCAGATGTTGCGTTTGGAACAAGTAGCTGCCAACTCAAAAAGTGGTGACCGACCGTTTTTAAAGTCACGTGGGTTGGAGTTTGAAGTCACGTGGGTTGGAGCTCTAAGTCACGTGGGATAAGACCTGAACTTTTTGGATAACAATTGTGTCTTTTTTTTATATTTGTGTTCGTTTGACGGATGTTGCGTTTGGAACAAGTAGCTGCCAACTTCAAAACTGGTGACCGATCGTTTCAAAAAACACGTGGGTTGATGCCTGAAGTCACGTGGGTTGAAGGCTGGAGTCACGTGGGTTAAAACCTGAACTTTTTGGATATCAATTGTGTCTTTTTTTTTTGATATTTGTGTTCGTTCGTCAGATGTTGCGTTTGGAACAAGTAGCTGCCAACTCCAAAAGTAGTGACCGATCGTTTTGAAAGTCACGTGGGTTGAAGTTTGAAGTCACGTGGGTTGGAGCCTGAAGTCACGTGGGTTGGAGGCTGGAGTCACGTGGGTTAAAACCTGATCTTTTTGGATAACAATTGTGTTTTTTTTTATATTTGTGTTCGTTCGTCAGATGTTGCGATTGGAACAAGTAGCTGCCAACTCAAAAAGTGGTGACCGATCGTTTCAAAAGTCACGTGGGTTGGAGTTTGAAGTCACGTGGGTTGGAGCCCGAAGTCACGTGGGTCAGGACCTGAACTTTATGAATAACAATTGTGTCTTTTTTTCGATATTTGTGTTCGTTTGACGGATGTTGCGTTTGGAACAAGTTGCTGCCAACTCCAAAAGTGGTGACGGATCGTTCCAAATGTCACGTGGGTTGAAGCCTGGAGGCACGTGGGTTGAAGCCTGAAGTCACGTGGGTTGGAGCCTAAAGTCACGTGGGTTAGGACCTGAACTTTTTGGATAACAATTGTGTCTTTTTTTTTGATAATTGTGTTCGTTTGACGGATGTTGCGTTTGGAACAAGTAGCTGCCAACTCAAAAAGTGGTGACCGATCGTTTTCAAAGTCACGTGGGTTGGAGTTTGAAGTCACGTGGGTTGGAGCCTGGAGTCACGTGGGTTCAAACCTAAACTTTTTGGATAACAATTGTGTCTATTTTTTGATATTTTTGATCGTTCGTCGGATGTTGCGTTTGTAACGAGTAGCTGCCAACTCAAAAAGTGGTGACCGATCGTTTTCAAAGTCACGTGGGTTTAAGTTTGATGTCACGTGGGTTGGAGCCTGAAGTCACGTGGGTTTAAACCTGAAGTCACGTGAGTTGAAGCCTGAAGTCACGTGGGTTAAAACCTGAAATTTTAAGATAACAATTGTGTCTTTTTTTCTGAAATTTGTGTTCGTTCATCAGTTGTTGCGTTTGGAACAAGTAGCTGTCAACTCCAAAAGTGGTGACCGATCGTTTAAAAAGTCACGTGGGTTGGAGCCTGAAGTCACGTGGGTTCAAACCTGAACTTTTTGGATAACAATTGTGTCTATTTTTTGATATTTTTGATCGTTCGTCGGATGTTGCGTTTGGAACGAGTAGCTGCCAACTCAAAAAGTGGTGACCGATCGTTTTTGAAGTTACGTGGGTTGAAGTTTGAAGTCACGTGGGTTGGAGCCTGAAGTCACGTGGGTTTAAACCTGAACTTTTTGGATAACAATTGTGTCTTTTTTTTATATTTGTGCTCGTTCGTCGGATGTTGCGTTTGGAACAAGTAGCTGCCAACTCCAAAAGTGGTGACGGATTGTTTTAAAAGTCACGTGAATTGAAGCCTGGAAGCACGTGGGTTGGAGCCTGGAGTCACGTGGGTTTAAACCTGAACTTCTTGGATATAAATTGTGTCTTTTTTTTTTATATTTGTGTTCGTTCGTCAGATGTTGCGTTTGGAACAAGTAGCTGCCAACTCCAAAAGTGGTGACAGATCGTTTTCAAAGTCACGTGAGTTGAAGCCTAAAGTCACGTGGGTTGAAGTTTGAAGTCACGTGGGTTGGAGCCTGAAGTCACGTGGGTTTAAACCTGAACTTTTTGGATAACAATTCTGTCTTTTTTTTATATTTGTGCTCGTTCGTCGGATGTTGCGTTTGGAACAAGTAGCTGCCAACTCCAAAAGTTGTGACCGATCGTTCTCAAAGTCACGTGAGTTGAAGCCTGAAGTCACGTGGGTTGAAGCCTGAAGTCACGTGGGTTGAAGCCTGAAGTCACGTGGGTTGAAGCCTGAAGTCACGTGGGTTAAAACCTGAAATTTTTAATAACAATTGTGTCTTTTTTTTTTGGAATTTGTGCTCGTTCATCAGTTGTTGCGTTTGGAACAAGTAGCTGTCAACTTCAAAAGTGGTGACTGATCGTTATTGAAGTCACGCGGGTTGGAGCCTGAAGTCACGTGGGTTGAAGCCTGGAGCACGTGGGTTGAAACCTGAACTTTCTGAATAACAATTGTGTTTTAAGTTTTTTTTATATTTGTGTTCGTCAGATGTTGCGTTTGGAACAAGTATGCTGCCAACTCCAAAAGTGGTGACCGATCGTTTTCAAAGTCACGTGAGTTGAAGTTTGAAGTCACGTGGGTTGTAACCTGAAGTCACGTGGGTTTAAACCTGAACTTTTTGGATAACAATTGTGTCTTTTTTTTCATATTTGTGTTCGTTCGTCAGATGTTGCGTTTGAAACAAGTAGCTGCCAACTCAAAAATTGATGACCGATCGTTTTAAAAGTCACGTGGGTTGGAGTTTGAAGTTACGTGGGTTGGAGCCTGAAGTCACGTGGGTTAGGACCTGAACTTCTTGGATAACATTTGTGTCTTTTTTCTCGATATTTGTGTTCGTTTGACGGATGTTGCGTTTGGAACAAGTAGCTGCCAACTCCAAAAGTGGTGACGGATTGTTTTGAAAGTCACGTGGGTTGAAGCCTGGAGTCACGTGGGTTGGAGCCTGGAGGCACGTGGGTTTGAACCTAAACTTTTTGGATATAAATTGTGTCTTTTTTTTTTGATATTTGTGTTCGATCGTCAGATGTTGCGTTTGGAACAAGTAGCTGCCAACTCCAAAAGTGGTGACCGATCATTTTCGAAGTCACGTGAGTTGAAGCCTGGAGTCACGTGGGTTGAAACCTGGAAGCACGTGGGTTGAAACCTGAAGTCACGTGGGTCAAAACCTGAAATTTTTAGATAACAATTGTGTCTTTTTTTCTTGAAATTTGTGTTCGTTCATCAGTTGTTGCGTTTGGATCAAGTAGCTGCCAACTTCAAAAGTGGTGACTGATCGTTTTCGAAGTCACATTGGTTGGGGCCTGGAGTCACGTGGGTTGAAGCCTGGAGTCACGTGAGTTAAAACCTGAACTTTCTGAATAACAATTGTGTCTTAAGTTTTTTTTATATTTGTGTTCGTCAGATGTTGCGTTTGGAACAAGTAGCTGCCAACTCAAAAAGTGGTGACCGATCGTTTTTAAAGTCACGTGGGTTGAAGTTTGAAGTCACGTGGATGGAGCCTGAAGTCACGTGGGTCAAAACCTGAACTCTTTGGATTACAATTGTGTCTTTTTTTTTGATATTTGTGTTCGTTCGTCAGATGTTGCGTTTGGAACAAGTAGCTGCCAACTCAAAAAGTGGTGACCGACCGTTTTTAAAGTCACGTGGGTTGGAGTTTAAAGTCACGTGGGTTGGAGCTCTAAGTCACGTGGGATGAGACCTGAACTTTTTGGATAACAATTGTGTCTTTTTTTTTTTTGTGTTCGTTTGACGGATGTTGCGTTTGGAACAAGTAGCTGCCAACTTCAAAACTGGTGACCGATCGTTTCAAAAAACACGTGGGTTGATGCCTGAAGTCACGTGGGTTAAAGGCTGGAGTCACGTGGGTTGAAACCTGAACTTTTTGGATATCGATTGTGTCTTTTTTTTTGATATTTGTGTTCGTTCGTCAGATGTTGCGTTTGGAACAAGTAGCTGCCAACTCCAAAAGTGGTGACCGATCGTTTTGAAAGTCACGTGGGTTGAAGTTTGAAGTCACGTGGGTTGGAGCCTGAAGTCACGTGGGGTTAAACCTGAACTTTTTGGATAACAATTGTGTCTTTTTTTTGATATTTGTGTTCGTTTGTCAGATGTTGCGTTTGGAACAAGTAGCTGCCAACTCAAAAAGTGGTGACCGATCGTTTTAAAAGTCACGTGGGTTGGAGTTTGAAGTCACGTGGGTTGGAGCCCGGAGTCACGTGGGTTAGGACCTGAACTTTTTGGATAACATTTGTGTCTTTTTTTTCGATATTTGTGTTCGTTTGACGGATGTTGCGTTTGGAACAAGTAGCTGCCAACTTCAAAAGTGGTGACGGATCGTTCCAAAAGTCACGCGGGTTGGAGCCTGGAGTCACGTGGGTTGAAGCCTGAAGTCACGTGGGCTGAAGCCTGAAGTCACGTGGGTTAGGACCTAAACTTTTTGGTTAACAATTGTGTCTTTTTTTTATATTTGTGTTCGTTTGACGGATGATGCGTTTGGAACAAGTAGCTGCCAACTCAAAAAGTTGTGACCGATCGTTTTCAAAGTCACGTGGGTTGGAGTTTGAAGTCACGTGGGTTGGAGCCTGAAGTCACGTGGGTTCAAACCTGAACTTTTTGGATAACAATTGTGTCTATTTTTTGATATTTTTGATCGTTCGTCGGATGTTGCGTTTGGAACGAGTAGCTGCCAACTCAAAAAGTGGTGACCGATCGTTTTTGAAGTCACGTGGGTTGAAGTTTGAAGTCACGTGGGTTGGAGCCTGAAGTCACGTGGGTTTAAACCTGGACTTTTTGGATAACAATTGTGTCTTTTTTTTATATTTGTGCTCGTTCGTCGGATGTTGCGTTTGGAACAAGTAGCTGCCAACTCCAAAAGTGGTGACGGATTGTTTTAAAAGTCACGTGGGTTGAAGCCTGGAGTCACGTGGGTTGGAGCCTGGAGTCACGTGGGCTTAAACCTGAACTCCTTGGATATAAATTGTGTCTTTTTTTTTGATATTTGTGTTCGTTCGTCAGATGTTGCGTTTGGAACAAGTAGCTGCCAACTCCAAAAGTGGTGACAGATCGTTTTCAAAGTCACGTGAGTTGAAGCCTAAAGTCACGTGGGTTGAAGCCTGAAGTCACGTGGGTTGGAGCCTGAAGTCACGTGGGTTAAAACCTGAAATTTTTAGATAACAATTGTGTTTTTTTTTTTGCAATTTGTGTTCGTTCATCAGTTGTTGCGTTTGGAACAAGTAGCTGTCAACTTCAAAAGTGGTGACTGATCGTTTTTGAAGTCACGTGGGTTGGAGCCTGGATTCACGTGGGTTGAAGCCTGGAGGCACGTGGGTTAAAACCTGAACTTTTTGAATAACAATTGTGTCTTAAGTTTTTATATATTTGTGTTCGTCAGATGTTGCGTTTGGAACAAGTAGCTGCCAACTCAAAAAGTGGTGACCGATCGTCCTTAAAGTCACGTGGGTTGAAGTTTGAAGTCACGTGGGTTGGAGCCTGAAGTCACGTGGGTTAAAACCTGAACTCTTTGGATAACAATTGTGTCTTTTTTTTGATATTTGTGTTCGTTCGTCAGATGTTGCGTTTGGAACAAGTAGCTGCCAACTCCAAAAGTTGTGACCGATCGTTCTCGAAGTCACGTGAGTTGAAGCCTGAAGTCACGTGGGTTGAAGCCTGAAGTCACGTGGGTTGAAGCCTGAAGTCACGTGGGTTGAAACTTGAAATTTTTAGATAACAATTTTTTTTTTTTTTTGGAATTTGTGTTCGTTCATCAGTTGTTGCGTTTGGAACAAGTAGCTGCCAACTTCAAAAGTGGTGACTGATCGTTTTCGAAGTCACATTGGTTGGGGCCTGAAGTCACGTGGGTTGAAGCCTGGAGTCACGTGAGTTAAAACCTGAACTTTCTGAATAACAATTGTGTCTTAAGTTTTTTTTATATTTGTGTTCGTCAGATGTTGCGTTTGGAACAAGTAGCTGCCAACTCAAAAAGTTGTGACCGATCGTTTTCAAAGTCACGTGGGTTGGAGTTTGAAGTCACGTGGGTTGGAGCCTGAAGTCACGTGGGTTCAAACCTGAACTTTTTGGATAACAATTGTGTCTATTTTTTGAAATTTTTGATCGTTCGTCGGATGTTGCGTTTGGAACGAGTAGCTGCCAACTCAAAAAGTGGTGACCGATCGTTTTTGAAGTCACGTGGGTTGGATTTTGAAGTCACGTGGGTTGGAGCTCGAAGTCACGTGGGTTAGGACCTGAACTTTTTGGTTAACAATTGTGTCTTTTTTTTTTTTATTTGTGTTCGTTTGACGGATGATGCGTTTGGAACAAGTAGCTGCCAACTCCAAAATTGGTGACCTATCGTTTCAAAAAACACGTGGGTTGATGCCTGAAGTCACGTGGGTTAAAGCCTGAAGTCACGTGGGTTGAAGCCTGAGGTCACGTGGGTTGGAGGCTGGAGTCACGTGGGTTAAAACCTGATCTTTTTGGATAACAATTGTGTTTTTTTTTTATATTTGTGTTCGTTCGTCAGATGTTGCGATTGGAACAAGTAGCTGCCAACTCAAAAAGTGGTGACCGATCGTTTCAAAAGTCACGTGGGTTGGAGTTTGAAGGCACGTGGGTTGGAGCCCGAAGTCACGTGAGTCAGGACCTGAACTTTATGAATAACAATTGTGTCTTTTTTTCGATATTTGTGTTCGTTTGACGGATGTTGCGTTTGGAACAAGTTGCTGCCAACTCCAAAAGTGGTGACGGATCGTTCCAAATGTCACGTGGGTTGAAGCCTGGAGGCACGTGGGTTGAAGCCTGAAGTCACGTGGGTTGGAGCCTAAAGTCACGTGGGTTAGGACCTGAACTTTTTGGATAACAATTGTGTCTTTTTTTTTGATAATTGTGTTCGTTTGACGGATGTTGCGTTTGGAACAAGTAGCTGCCAACTCAAAAAGTGGTGACCGATCGTTTTCAAAGTCACGTGGGTTGGAGTTTGAAGTCACGTGGGTTGGAGCCTGGAGTCACGTGGGTTCAAACCTAAACTTTTTGGATAACAATTGTGTCTATTTTTTGATATTTTTGATCGTTCGTCGGATGTTGCGTTTGTAACGAGTAGCTGCCAACTCAAAAAGTGGTGACCGATCGTTTTTAAAGTCACGTGGGTTTAAGTTTGATGTCACGTGGGTTGGAGCCTGAAGTCACGTGGGTTTAAACCTGAAGTCACGTGAGTTGAAGCCTGAAGTCACGTGGGTTAAAACCTGAAATTTTAAGATAACAATTGTGTCTTTTTTTTTGAAATTTGTGTTCGTTCATCAGTTGTTGCGTTTGGAACAAGTAGCTGTCAACTTCAAAAGTGGTGACCGATCGTTTAAAAAGTCACGTGGGTTGAAGCTTGAAGTCACGTGGGTTGAATCTTGAAGTCACGTGGGTTCAAAAATGAACTTTTTGGATAACAATTGTGTCTTTTTATTATATTTGTGTTCGTTCGTCAGATGTTGCGTTTGGAACAAGTAGCTGCCAACTCAAAAAGTGGTGACCGATCGTTTTTAAAGTCACGTGGGTTGGAGATTGAAGTCACGTGGGTTGGAGCCCGAAGTCACGTGGGTTAAGACTTGAACTTTTTGGATAACAATTGTGTCTTTTTTTTTTTGATATTTGTGTTCGTTTGACGGATGTTGCGTTTGGAACCAGTAGCTGCCAACTCTAAAATTGGTGACCTATCGTTTCAAAAAACACGTGAGTTGATGCCTGAAGTCACGTGGGTTAAAGCCTGAAGTCACGTGGGTTGAAGCCTGAGGTCACGTGGGTTGAAGGCTGGAGTCACGTGGGTTGAAACCTGAAATTTTTAGATAACAATTGTGTCTTTTTTTTCTATATTTGTGTTCGTTCGTCAGATGTTGCGTTTGGAACAAGTAGCTGCCAACTCAAAAAGTGGTGACCGACCGTTTTTAAAGTCACGTGGGTTGGAGTTTGAAGTCACGTGGGTTGGAGCTCTAAGTCACGTGGGATAAGACCTGAACTTTTTGGATAACAATTGTGTCTTTTTTTTATATTTGTGTTCGTTTGACGGATGTTGCGTTTGGAACAAGTAGCTGCCAACTTCAAAACTGGTGACCGATCGTTTCAAAAAACACGTGGGTTGATGCCTGAAGTCACGTGGGTTAAAGGCTGGAGTCACGTGGGTTAAAACCTGAACTTTTTGGATATCAATTGTGTCTTTTTTTTTGATATTTGTGTTCGTTCGTCAGATGTTGCGTTTGGAACAAGTAGCTGCCAACTCCAAAAGTGGTGACCGATCGTTTTGAAAGTCACGTGGGTTGAAGTTTAAAGTCACGTGGGTTGGAGCCTGAAGTCACGTGGGTTGGAGGCTGGAGTCACGTGGGTTAAAACCTGATCTTTTTGGATAACAATTGTGTTTTTTTTTTATATTTGTGTTCGTTCGTCAGATGTTGCGATTGGAACAAGTAGCTGCCAACTCAAAAAGTGGTGACCGATCGTTTCGAAAGTCACGTGGGTTGGAGTTTGAAGTCACGTGGGTTGGAGCCCGAAGTCACGTGGGTCAGGACCTGAACTTTATGAATAACAATTGTGTCTTTTTTTCGATATTTGTGTTCGTTTGACGGATGTTGCGTTTGGAACAAGTTGCTGCCAACTCCAAAAGTGGTGACGGATCGTTCCAAATGTCACGTGGGTTGAAGCCTGGAGGCACGTGGGTTGAAGCCTGAAGTCACGTGGGTTGGAGCCTAAAGTCACGTGGGTTAGGACCTGAACTTTTTGGATAACAATTGTGTCTTTTTTTTGATAATTGTGTTCGTTTGACGGATGTTGCGTTTGGAACAAGTAGCTGCCAACTCAAAAAGTGGTGACCGATCGTTTTCGAAGTCACGTGGGTTGGAGTTTGAAGTCACGTGGGTTGGAGCCTGGAGTCACGTGGGTTCAAACCTAAACTTTTTGGATAACAATTGTGTCTATTTTTTGATATTTTTGATCGTTCGTCGGATGTTGCGTTTGTAACGAGTAGCTGCCAACTCAAAAAGTGATGACCGATCGTTTTTAAAGTCACGTGGGTTTAAGTTTGATGTCACGTGGGTTGGAGCCTGAAGTCACGTGGGTTTAAACCTGAAGTCACGTGAGTTGAAGCCTGAAGTCACGTGGGTTAAAACCTGAAATTTTAAGATAACAATTGTGTCTTTTTTTTTGAAATTTGTGTTCGTTCATCAGTTGTTGCGTTTGGAACAAGTAGCTGTCAACTTCAAAAGTGGTGACCGATCGTTTAAAAAGTCACGTGGGTTGAAGCTTGAAGTCACGTGGGTTCAAAAATGAACTTTTTGGATAACAATTGTGTCTTTTTATTATATTTGTGTTCGTTCGTCAGATGTTGCGTTTGGAACAAGTAGCTGCCAACTCAAAAAGTGGTGACCGATCGTTTTTAAAGTCACGTGGGTTGGAGATTGAAGTCACGTGGGTTGGAGCCCGAAGTCACGTGGGTTAGGACCTGAACTTTTTGGATAACAATTGTGTCTTTTTTTTCGATATTTGTGTTTGTTTGACGGATGTTTCGTTCGGAACAAGTAGCTGCCAACTCCAAAAGTGGTTACGGATCGTTTCAAAAGTCACGTGGGTTGAAGCCTGGAGTCACGTTGGTTGGTGCCTGAAGTCACGTGGGTTGAAGCCTGGAGTCACGTGGTTTAAAACCTGAACTTTTTGAATAACAAATGTGTCTTAAGTTTTTTTTATATTTGTGTTCGTCAGATGTTGCGTTTGGAACAAGTAGCTGCCAACTCAAAAAGTTGTGACCGACCGTTTTTAAAGTCACGTGGGTTGGATTTTGAAGTCACGTGGGTTGGAGCTCGAAGTCACGTGGGTTAAGACTTGAACTTTTTGGATAACAATTGTGTCTTTTTTTTTGATATTTGTGTTCGTTTGACGGATGTTGCGTTTGGAACCAGTAGCTGCCAACTCTAAAATTGGTGACCTATCGTTTCAAAAAACACGTGAGTTGATGCCTGAAGTCACGTGGGTTAAAGCCTGAAGTCACGTGGGTTGAAGCCTGAGGTCACGTGGGTTGAAGGCTGGAGTCACGTGGGTTGAAACCTGAAATTTTTAGATAACAATTGTGTCTTTTTTTTCTATATTTGTGTTCGTTCGTCAGATGTTGCGTTTGGAACAAGTAGCTGCCAACTCAAAAAGTGGTGACCGACCGTTTTTAAAGTCACGTGGGTTGGAGTTTGAAGTCACGTGGGTTGGAGCTCTAAGTCACGTGGGATAAGACCTGAACTTTTTGGATAACAATTGTGTCTTTTTTTTATATTTGTGTTCGTTTGACGGATGTTGCGTTTGGAACAAGTAGCTGCCAACTTCAAAACTGGTGACCGATCGTTTCAAAAAACACGTGGGTTGATGCCTGAAGTCACGTGGGTTAAAGGCTGGAGTCACGTGGGTTAAAACCTGAACTTTTTGGATATCAATTGTGTCTTTTTTTTTGATATTTGTGTTCGTTCGTCAGATGTTGCGTTTGGAACAAGTAGCTGCCAACTCCAAAAGTGGTGACCGATCGTTTTGAAAGTCACGTGGGTTGAAGTTTGAAGTCACGTGGGTTGGAGCCTGAAGTCACGTGGGGTAAAACCTGAACTTTTTGGATAACGATTGTGTCTTTTTTTTGATATTTGTGTTCGTTCGTCAGATGTTGCGTTTGGAACAAGTAGCTGCCAACTCAAAAAGTGGTGACCGATCGTTTTGAAAGTCACGTGGGTTGGAGTTTGAAGTCACGTGGGTTGGAGCCCGAAGTCACGTGGGTTAGGACCTGAACTTTTTGGATAACATTTGTGTCTTTTTTTTCGATATTTGTGTTCGTTTGACGGATGTTGCGTTTGGAACAAGTAGCTGCCAACTTCAAAAGTGGTGACGGATCGTTCCAAAAGTCACGCGGGTTGGAGCCTGGAGTCACGTGGGTTGAAGCCTGAAGTCACGTGGGCTGAAGCCTGAAGTCACGTGGGTTAGGACCTAAACTTTTTGGTTAACAATTGTGTCTTTTTTTTATATTTGTGTTCGTTTGACGGATGATGCGTTTGGAACAAGTAGCTGCCAACTCAAAAAGTTGTGACCGATCATTTTCAAAGTCACGTGGGTTGGAGTTTGAAGTCACGTGGGTTGGAGCCTGAAGTCACGTGGGTTCAAACCTGAACTTTTTGGATAACAATTGTGTCTATTTTTTGATATTTTTGATCGTTCGTCGGATGTTGCGTTTGGAACGAGTAGCTGCCAACTCAAAAAGTGGTGACCGATCGTTTTTGAAGTCACGTGGGTTGAAGTTTGAAGTCACGTGGGTTGGAGCCTGAAGTCACGTGGGTTGGAGCCTGAAGTCACGTGGGTTAAAACCTGAAATTTTTAGATAACAATTGTGTTTTTTTTTTTGCAATTTGTGTTCGTTCATCAGTTGTTGCGTTTGGAACAAGTAGCTGTCAACTCAAAAAGTGGTGACCGATCGTTTTTGAAGTCACGTGAGTTGAAGCCTAAAGTCACGTGGGTTGAAGCCTGAAGTCACGTGGGTTGGAGCCTGAAGTCACGTGGGTTAAAACCTGAAATTTTTAGATAACAATTGTGGTTTTTTTTTTGCAATTTGTGTTCGTTCATCAGTTGTTGCGTTTGGAACAAGTAGCTGTCAACTTCAAAAGTGGTGACTGATCGTTTTTGAAGTCACGTGGGTTGGAGCCTGGATTCACGTGGGTTGAAGCCTGGAGGCACGTGGGTTAAAACCTGAACTTTTTGAATAACAATTGTGTCTTAAGTTTTTATATATTTGTGTTCGTCAGATGTTGCGTTTGGAACAAGTAGCTGCCAACTCAAAAAGTGGTGACCGATCGTCCTTAAAGTCACGTGGGTTGAAGTTTGAAGTCACGTGGGTTGGAGCCTGAAGTCACGTGGGTTAAAACCTGAACTCTTTGGATAACAATTGTGTCTTTTTTTTGATATTTGTGTTCGTTCGTCAGATGTTGCGTTTGGAACAAGTAGCTGCCAACTCCAAAAGTTGTGACCGATCGTTCTCGAAGTCACGTGAGTTGAAGCCTGAAGTCACGTGGGTTGAAGCCTGAAGTCACGTGGGTTGAAGCCTGAAGTCACGTGGGTTGAAACTTGAAATTTTTAGATAACAATTTTTTTTTTTTTTTGGAATTTGTGTTCGTTCATCAGTTGTTGCGTTTGGAACAAGTAGCTGCCAACTTCAAAAGTGGTGACTGATCGTTTTCGAAGTCACATTGGTTGGGGCCTGAAGTCACGTGGGTTGAAGCCTGGAGTCACGTGAGTTAAAACCTGAACTTTCTGAATAACAATTGTGTCTTAAGTTTTTTTTATATTTGTGTTCGTCAGATGTTGCGTTTGGAACAAGTAGCTGCCAACTCAAAAAGTTGTGACCGATCGTTTTCAAAGTCACGTGGGTTGGAGTTTGAAGTCACGTGGGTTGGAGCCTGAAGTCACGTGGGTTCAAACCTGAACTTTTTGGATAACAATTGTGTCTATTTTTTGAAATTTTTGATCGTTCGTCGGATGTTGCGTTTGGAACGAGTAGCTGCCAACTCAAAAAGTGGTGACCGATCGTTTTTGAAGTCACGTGGGTTGGATTTTGAAGTCACGTGGGTTGGAGCTCGAAGTCACGTGGGTTAGGACCTGAACTTTTTGGTTAACAATTGTGTCTTTTTTTTTTTTATTTGTGTTCGTTTGACGGATGATGCGTTTGGAACAAGTAGCTGCCAACTCCAAAATTGGTGACCTATCGTTTCAAAAAACACGTGGGTTGATGCCTGAAGTCACGTGGGTTAAAGCCTGAAGTCACGTGGGTTGAAGCCTGAGGTCACGTGGGTTGGAGGCTGGAGTCACGTGGGTTAAAACCTGATCTTTTTGGATAACAATTGTGTTTTTTTTTTATATTTGTGTTCGTTCGTCAGATGTTGCGATTGGAACAAGTAGCTGCCAACTCAAAAAGTGGTGACCGATCGTTTCAAAAGTCACGTGGGTTGGAGTTTGAAGGCACGTGGGTTGGAGCCCGAAGTCACGTGAGTCAGGACCTGAACTTTATGAATAACAATTGTGTCTTTTTTTCGATATTTGTGTTCGTTTGACGGATGTTGCGTTTGGAACAAGTTGCTGCCAACTCCAAAAGTGGTGACGGATCGTTCCAAATGTCACGTGGGTTGAAGCCTGGAGGCACGTGGGTTGAAGCCTGAAGTCACGTGGGTTGGAGCCTAAAGTCACGTGGGTTAGGACCTGAACTTTTTGGATAACAATTGTGTCTTTTTTTTTGATAATTGTGTTCGTTTGACGGATGTTGCGTTTGGAACAAGTAGCTGCCAACTCAAAAAGTGGTGACCGATCGTTTTCAAAGTCACGTGGGTTGGAGTTTGAAGTCACGTGGGTTGGAGCCTGGAGTCACGTGGGTTCAAACCTAAACTTTTTGGATAACAATTGTGTCTATTTTTTGATATTTTTGATCGTTCGTCGGATGTTGCGTTTGTAACGAGTAGCTGCCAACTCAAAAAGTGGTGACCGATCGTTTTTAAAGTCACGTGGGTTTAAGTTTGATGTCACGTGGGTTGGAGCCTGAAGTCACGTGGGTTTAAACCTGAAGTCACGTGAGTTGAAGCCTGAAGTCACGTGGGTTAAAACCTGAAATTTTAAGATAACAATTGTGTCTTTTTTTTTGAAATTTGTGTTCGTTCATCAGTTGTTGCGTTTGGAACAAGTAGCTGTCAACTTCAAAAGTGGTGACCGATCGTTTAAAAAGTCACGTGGGTTGAAGCTTGAAGTCACGTGGGTTGAATCTTGAAGTCACGTGGGTTCAAAAATGAACTTTTTGGATAACAATTGTGTCTTTTTATTATATTTGTGTTCGTTCGTCAGATGTTGCGTTTGGAACAAGTAGCTGCCAACTCAAAAAGTGGTGACCGATCGTTTTTAAAGTCACGTGGGTTGGAGATTGAAGTCACGTGGGTTGGAGCCCGAAGTCACGTGGGTTAAGACTTGAACTTTTTGGATAACAATTGTGTCTTTTTTTTTTTGATATTTGTGTTCGTTTGACGGATGTTGCGTTTGGAACCAGTAGCTGCCAACTCTAAAATTGGTGACCTATCGTTTCAAAAAACACGTGAGTTGATGCCTGAAGTCACGTGGGTTAAAGCCTGAAGTCACGTGGGTTGAAGCCTGAGGTCACGTGGGTTGAAGGCTGGAGTCACGTGGGTTGAAACCTGAAATTTTTAGATAACAATTGTGTCTTTTTTTTCTATATTTGTGTTCGTTCGTCAGATGTTGCGTTTGGAACAAGTAGCTGCCAACTCAAAAAGTGGTGACCGACCGTTTTTAAAGTCACGTGGGTTGGAGTTTGAAGTCACGTGGGTTGGAGCTCTAAGTCACGTGGGATAAGACCTGAACTTTTTGGATAACAATTGTGTCTTTTTTTTATATTTGTGTTCGTTTGACGGATGTTGCGTTTGGAACAAGTAGCTGCCAACTTCAAAACTGGTGACCGATCGTTTCAAAAAACACGTGGGTTGATGCCTGAAGTCACGTGGGTTAAAGGCTGGAGTCACGTGGGTTAAAACCTGAACTTTTTGGATATCAATTGTGTCTTTTTTTTTGATATTTGTGTTCGTTCGTCAGATGTTGCGTTTGGAACAAGTAGCTGCCAACTCCAAAAGTGGTGACCGATCGTTTTGAAAGTCACGTGGGTTGAAGTTTAAAGTCACGTGGGTTGGAGCCTGAAGTCACGTGGGTTGGAGGCTGGAGTCACGTGGGTTAAAACCTGATCTTTTTGGATAACAATTGTGTTTTTTTTTTATATTTGTGTTCGTTCGTCAGATGTTGCGATTGGAACAAGTAGCTGCCAACTCAAAAAGTGGTGACCGATCGTTTCGAAAGTCACGTGGGTTGGAGTTTGAAGTCACGTGGGTTGGAGCCCGAAGTCACGTGGGTCAGGACCTGAACTTTATGAATAACAATTGTGTCTTTTTTTCGATATTTGTGTTCGTTTGACGGATGTTGCGTTTGGAACAAGTTGCTGCCAACTCCAAAAGTGGTGACGGATCGTTCCAAATGTCACGTGGGTTGAAGCCTGGAGGCACGTGGGTTGAAGCCTGAAGTCACGTGGGTTGGAGCCTAAAGTCACGTGGGTTAGGACCTGAACTTTTTGGATAACAATTGTGTCTTTTTTTTTGATAATTGTGTTCGTTTGACGGATGTTGCGTTTGGAACAAGTAGCTGCCAACTCAAAAAGTGGTGACCGATCGTTTTCGAAGTCACGTGGGTTGGAGTTTGAAGTCACGTGGGTTGGAGCCTGGAGTCACGTGGGTTCAAACCTAAACTTTTTGGATAACAATTGTGTCTATTTTTTGATATTTTTGATCGTTCGTCGGATGTTGCGTTTGTAACGAGTAGCTGCCAACTCAAAAAGTGATGACCGATCGTTTTTAAAGTCACGTGGGTTTAAGTTTGATGTCACGTGGGTTGGAGCCTGAAGTCACGTGGGTTTAAACCTGAAGTCACGTGAGTTGAAGCCTGAAGTCACGTGGGTTAAAACCTGAAATTTTAAGATAACAATTGTGTCTTTTTTTTTGAAATTTGTGTTCGTTCATCAGTTGTTGCGTTTGGAACAAGTAGCTGTCAACTTCAAAAGTGGTGACCGATCGTTTAAAAAGTCACGTGGGTTGAAGCTTGAAGTCACGTGGGTTCAAAAATGAACTTTTTGGATAACAATTGTGTCTTTTTATTATATTTGTGTTCGTTCGTCAGATGTTGCGTTTGGAACAAGTAGCTGCCAACTCAAAAAGTGGTGACCGATCGTTTTTAAAGTCACGTGGGTTGGAGATTGAAGTCACGTGGGTTGGAGCCCGAAGTCACGTGGGTTAGGACCTGAACTTTTTGGATAACAATTGTGTCTTTTTTTTCGATATTTGTGTTTGTTTGACGGATGTTTCGTTCGGAACAAGTAGCTGCCAACTCCAAAAGTGGTTACGGATCGTTTCAAAAGTCACGTGGGTTGAAGCCTGGAGTCACGTTGGTTGGTGCCTGAAGTCACGTGGGTTGAAGCCTGGAGTCACGTGGTTTAAAACCTGAACTTTTTGAATAACAAATGTGTCTTAAGTTTTTTTTATATTTGTGTTCGTCAGATGTTGCGTTTGGAACAAGTAGCTGCCAACTCAAAAAGTTGTGACCGACCGTTTTTAAAGTCACGTGGGTTGGATTTTGAAGTCACGTGGGTTGGAGCTCGAAGTCACGTGGGTTAAGACTTGAACTTTTTGGATAACAATTGTGTCTTTTTTTTTGATATTTGTGTTCGTTTGACGGATGTTGCGTTTGGAACCAGTAGCTGCCAACTCTAAAATTGGTGACCTATCGTTTCAAAAAACACGTGAGTTGATGCCTGAAGTCACGTGGGTTAAAGCCTGAAGTCACGTGGGTTGAAGCCTGAGGTCACGTGGGTTGAAGGCTGGAGTCACGTGGGTTGAAACCTGAAATTTTTAGATAACAATTGTGTCTTTTTTTTCTATATTTGTGTTCGTTCGTCAGATGTTGCGTTTGGAACAAGTAGCTGCCAACTCAAAAAGTGGTGACCGACCGTTTTTAAAGTCACGTGGGTTGGAGTTTGAAGTCACGTGGGTTGGAGCTCTAAGTCACGTGGGATAAGACCTGAACTTTTTGGATAACAATTGTGTCTTTTTTTTATATTTGTGTTCGTTTGACGGATGTTGCGTTTGGAACAAGTAGCTGCCAACTTCAAAACTGGTGACCGATCGTTTCAAAAAACACGTGGGTTGATGCCTGAAGTCACGTGGGTTAAAGGCTGGAGTCACGTGGGTTAAAACCTGAACTTTTTGGATATCAATTGTGTCTTTTTTTTTGATATTTGTGTTCGTTCGTCAGATGTTGCGTTTGGAACAAGTAGCTGCCAACTCCAAAAGTGGTGACCGATCGTTTTGAAAGTCACGTGGGTTGAAGTTTGAAGTCACGTGGGTTGGAGCCTGAAGTCACGTGGGGTAAAACCTGAACTTTTTGGATAACGATTGTGTCTTTTTTTTGATATTTGTGTTCGTTCGTCAGATGTTGCGTTTGGAACAAGTAGCTGCCAACTCAAAAAGTGGTGACCGATCGTTTTGAAAGTCACGTGGGTTGGAGTTTGAAGTCACGTGGGTTGGAGCCCGAAGTCACGTGGGTTAGGACCTGAACTTTTTGGATAACATTTGTGTCTTTTTTTTCGATATTTGTGTTCGTTTGACGGATGTTGCGTTTGGAACAAGTAGCTGCCAACTTCAAAAGTGGTGACGGATCGTTCCAAAAGTCACGCGGGTTGGAGCCTGGAGTCACGTGGGTTGAAGCCTGAAGTCACGTGGGCTGAAGCCTGAAGTCACGTGGGTTAGGACCTAAACTTTTTGGTTAACAATTGTGTCTTTTTTTTATATTTGTGTTCGTTTGACGGATGATGCGTTTGGAACAAGTAGCTGCCAACTCAAAAAGTTGTGACCGATCATTTTCAAAGTCACGTGGGTTGGAGTTTGAAGTCACGTGGGTTGGAGCCTGAAGTCACGTGGGTTCAAACCTGAACTTTTTGGATAACAATTGTGTCTATTTTTTGATATTTTTGATCGTTCGTCGGATGTTGCGTTTGGAACGAGTAGCTGCCAACTCAAAAAGTGGTGACCGATCGTTTTTGAAGTCACGTGGGTTGAAGTTTGAAGTCACGTGGGTTGGAGCCTGAAGTCACGTGGGTTTAAACCTGAACTTTTTGGATAACAGTTGTGTCTTTTTTTTATATTTGTGCTCGTTCGTCGGATGTTGCGTTTGGAACAAGTAGCTGCCAACTCCAAAAGTGGTGACGGATTGTTTTAAAAGTCACGTGGGTTGAAGCCTGGAAGCACGTGGGTTGGAGCCTGGAGTCACGTGGGTTTAAACCTGAACTTCTTGGATATAAATTGTGTCTTTTTTTTTTATATTTGTGTTCGTTCGTCAGATGTTGCGTTTGGAACAAGTAGCTGCCAACTCCAAAAGTGGTGACAGGTCGTTTTCAAAGTCACGTGAGTTGAAGCCTAAAGTCACGTGGGTTGAAGCCTGAAGTCACGTGGGTTGGAGCCTGAAGTCACGTGGGTTAAAACCTGAAATTTTTAGATAACAATTGTGTCTTTTTTTTTGAAATTTGTGTTCGTTCATCAGTTGTTGCGTTTGGAACAAGTAGCTGTCAACTTCAAAAGTGGTGACTGATCGTTTTTGAAGTCACGTGGGTTGGAGCCTGGAGTCACGTGGGTTGAAGCCTGGAGGCACGTGGGTTAAAACCTGAACTTTTTGAATAACAATTGTGTCTTAAGTTTTTATATATTTGTGTTCGTCAGATCTTGCGTTTGGAACAAGTAGCTGCCAACTCAAAAAGTGGTGACCGATCGTCCTCAAAGTCACGTGGGTCGGAGTTTGAGGTCACGTGGGTTGGAGCCTGAAGTCACGTGGGTTCAAACCTGAACTTTTTGGATAACAATTGTGTCTATTTTTTGATCTTTTTGATCGTTCGTCGGATGTTGCGTTTGGAACGAGTAGCTGCCAACTTAAAAAGTGGTGACCGATCGTTTTTAAAGTCACGTGGGTTGAAGTTTGAAGTCACGTGGGTTGGAGCCTGAAGTCACGTGGGTTTAAACCTGAACTTTTTGGATAACAATTCTGTCTTTTTTTTATATTTGTGCTCGTTCGTCGGATGTTGCGTTTGGAACAAGTAGCTGCCAACTCCAAAAGTTGTGACCGATCGTTCTCAAAGTCACGTGAGTTGAAGCCTGAAGTCACGTGGGTTGGAGCCTGAAGTCACGTGTGTTGAAGCCTGAAGTCACGTGGGTTAAAACCAGAAATTTTTAATAACAATTGTGTCTTTTTTTTTTGGAATTTGTGCTCGTTCATCAGTTGTTGCGTTTGGAACAAGTAGCTGTCAACTTCAAAAGTGGTGACTGATCGTTATTGAAGTCACGCGGGTTGGAGCCTGAAGTCACGTGGGTTGAAGCCTGGAGCACGTGGGTTGAAACCTGAACTTTCTGAATAACAATTGTGTTTTAAGTTTTTTTTATATTTGTGTTCGTCAGATGTTGCGTTTGGAACAAGTATGCTGCCAACTCCAAAAGTGGTGACCGATCGTTTTCAAAGTCACGTGAGTTGAAGTTTGAAGTCACGTGGGTTGTAACCTGAAGTCACGTGGGTTTAAACCTGAACTTTTTGGATAACAATTGTGTCTTTTTTTTCATATTTGTGTTCGTTCGTCAGATGTTGCGTTTGAAACAAGTAGCTGCCAACTCAAAAATTGATGACCGATCGTTTTAAAAGTCACGTGGGTTGGAGTTTGAAGTTACGTGGGTTGGAGCCTGAAGTCACGTGGGTTAGGACCTGAACTTTTTGGATAACATTTGTGTCTTTTTTCTCGATATTTGTGTTCGTTTGACGGATGTTGCGTTTGGAACAAGTAGCTGCCAACTCCAAAAGTGGTGACGGATTGTTTTGAAAGTCACGTGGGTTGAAGCCTGGAGTCACGTGGGTTGGAGCCTGGAGGCACGTGGGTTTGAACCTAAACTTTTTGGATATAAATTGTGTCTTTTTTTTTTGATATTTGTGTTCGATCGTCAGATGTTGCGTTTGGAACAAGTAGCTGCCAACTCCAAAAGTGGTGACCGATCATTTTCGAAGTCACGTGAGTTGAAGCCTGGAGTCACGTGGGTTGAAACCTGGAAGCACGTGGGTTGAAACCTGAAGTCACGTGGGTCAAAACCTGAAATTTTTAGATAACAATTGTGTCTTTTTTTCTTGAAATTTGTGTTCGTTCATCAGTTGTTGCGTTTGGAACAAGTAGCTGCCAACTTCAAAAGTGGTGACTGATCGTTTTCGAAGTCACATTGGTTGGGGCCTGGAGTCACGTGGGTTGAAGCCTGGAGTCACGTGAGTTAAAACCTGAACTTTCTGAATAACAATTGTGTCTTAAGTTTTTTTTATATTTGTGTTCGTCAGATGTTGCGTTTGGAACAAGTAGCTGCCAACTCAAAAAGTGGTGACCGATCGTTTTTAAAGTCACGTGGGTTGAAGTTTGAAGTCACGTGGGTGGAGCCTGAAGTCACGTGGGTCAAAACCTGAACTCTTTGGATTACAATTGTGTCTTTTTTTTTGATATTTGTGTTCGTTCGTCAGATGTTGCGTTTGGAACAAGTAGCTGCCAACTCAAAAAGTGGTGACCGACCGTTTTTAAAGTCACGTGGGTTGGAGTTTAAAGTCACGTGGGTTGGAGCTCTAAGTCACGTGGGATGAGACCTGAACTTTTTGGATAACAATTGTGTCTTTTTTTTTTTTGTGTTCGTTTGACGGATGTTGCGTTTGGAACAAGTAGCTGCCAACTTCAAAACTGGTGACCGATCGTTTCAAAAAACACGTGGGTTGATGCCTGAAGTCACGTGGGTTAAAGGCTGGAGTCACGTGGGTTGAAACCTGAACTTTTTGGATATCGATTGTGTCTTTTTTTTTGATATTTGTGTTCGTTCGTCAGATGTTGCGTTTGGAACAAGTAGCTGCCAACTCCAAAAGTGGTGACCGATCGTTTTGAAAGTCACGTGGGTTGAAGTTTGAAGTCACGTGGGTTGGAGCCTGAAGTCACGTGGGGTTAAACCTGAACTTTTTGGATAACAATTGTGTCTTTTTTTTGATATTTGTGTTCGTTCGTCTGATGTTGCGTTTGGAACAAGTAGCTGCCAACTCAAAAAGTGGTGACCGATCGTTTTAAAAGTCACGTGGGTTGGAGTTTGAAGTCACGTGGGTTGGAGCCCGAAGTCACGTGGGTTAGGACCTGAACTTTTTGGATAACATTTGTGTCTTTTTTTTCGATATTTGTGTTCGTTTGACGGATGTTGCGTTTGGAACAAGTAGCTGCCAACTTCAAAAGTGGTGACGGATCGTTCCAAAAGTCACGCGGGTTGGAGCCTGGAGTCACGTGGGTTGAAGCCTGAAGTCACGTGGGCTGAAGCCTGAAGTCACGTGGGTTAGGACCTAAACTTTTTGGTTAACAATTGTGTCTTTTTTTTATATTTGTGTTCGTTTGACGGATGATGCGTTTGGAACAAGTAGCTGCCAACTCAAAAAGTTGTGACCGATCGTTTTCAAAGTCACGTGGGTTGGAGTTTGAAGTCACGTGGGTTGGAGCCTGAAGTCACGTGGGTTCAAACCTGAACTTTTTGTATAACAATTGTGTCTATTTTTTGATATTTTTGATCGTTCGTCGGATGTTGCGTTTGGAACGAGTAGCTGCCAACTCAAAAAGTGGTGACCGATCGTTTTTGAAGTCACGTGGGTTGAAGTTTGAAGTCACGTGGGTTGGAGCCTGAAGTCACGTGGGTTTAAACCTGAACTTTTTGGATAACAATTGTGTCTTTTTTTTATATTTGTGCTCGTTCGTCGGATGTTGCGTTTGGAACAAGTAGCTGCCAACTCCAAAAGTGGTGACGGATTGTTTTAAAAGTCACGTGGGTTGAAGCCTGGAAGCACGTGGGTTGGAGCCTGGAGTCACGTGGGTTTAAACCTGAACTTCTTGGATATAAATTGTGTCTTTTTTTTTGATATTTGTGTTCGTTCGTCAGATGTTGCGTTTGGAACAAGTAGCTGCCAACTCCAAAAGTGGTGACAGATCGTTTTCAAAGTCACGTGAGTTGAAGCCTAAAGACAAGTGGGTTGAAGCCTGAAGTCACGTGGGTTGGAGCCTGAAGTCACGTGGGTTAAAACCTGAAATTTTTAGATAACAATTGTGTCTTTTTTTTTGAAATTTGTGTTCGTTCATCAGTTGTTGCGTTTGGAACAAGTAGCTGTCAACTTCAAAAGTGGTGACTGATCGTTTTTGAAGTCACGTGGGTTGGAGCCTGGAGTCACGTGGGTTGAAGCCTGGAGGCACGTGGGTTAAAACCTGAACTTTTTGAATAACAATTGTGTCTTAAGTTTTTATATATTTGTGTTCGTCAGATGTTGCGTTTGGAACAAGTAGCTGCCAACTCAAAAAGTGGTGACCGATCGTCCTCAAAGTCACGTGGGTCGGAGTTTGAAGTCACGTGGGTTGGAGCCTGAAGTCACGTGGGTTCAAACCTGAACTTTTTGGATAACAATTGTGTCTATTTTTTGATATTTTTGATCGTTCGTCGGATGTTGCGTTTGAAACGAGTAGCTGCCAACTCAAAAAGTGGTGACCGATCGTTTTTAAAGTCACGTGGGTTGAAGTTTGAAGTCACGTGAGTTGGAGCCTGAAGTCACGTGGGTTTAAACCTGAACTTTTTGGATAACAATTCTGTCTTTTTTTTTATATTTGTGCTCGTTCGTCGGATGTTGCGTTTGGAACAAGTAGCTGCCAACTCCAAAAGTTGTGACCGATCGTTCTCAAAGTCACGTGAGTTGAAGCCTGAAGTCACGTGGGTTGAAGCCTGAAGTCACGTGGGTTGAAGCCTGAAGTCACGTGGGTTAAAACCTGAAATTTTTAATAACAATTGTGTCTTTTTTTTTTGGAATTTGTGCTCGTTCATCAGTTGTTGCGTTTGGAACAAATAGCTGTCAACTTCAAAAGTGGTGACTGATCGTTATTGAAGTCACGCGGGTTGGAGCCTGAAGTCACGTGGGTTGAAGCCTGGAGCACGTGGGTTGAAACCTGAACTTTCTGAATAACAATTGTGTCTTAAGTTTTTTTTATATTTGTGTTCGTCAGATGTTGCGTTTGGAACAAGTATGCTGCCAACTCCAAAAGTGGTGACCGATCGTTTTCAAAGTCACGTGAGTTGAAGTTTGAAGTCACGTGGGTTGTAACCTGAAGTCACGTGGGTTTAAACCTGAACTTTTTGGATAACAATTGTGTCTTTTTTTTCATATTTGTGTTCGTTCGTCAGATGTTGCGTTTGAAACAAGTAGCTGCCAACTCAAAAATTGATGACCGATCGTTTTAAAAGTCACGTGGGTTGAAGTTTGAAGTCACGTGGGTTGGAGCCTGAAGTCACGTGGGTTTAAACCTGAACTTTTTGGATAACATTTGTCTCTTTTTTTTTTATATTTGTGTTCGATCGTCAGATGTTGCGTTTGGAACAAGTAGCTGCCAACTCCAAAAGTGGTGACCGATCGTTTTCAAAATCACGTGAGTTGGAGCCTGAAGTCACGTGGGTTGAAGCCTGAAGTCACGTGAGTTAAAGCCTGAGGTCACGTGGGTTAAAACCTGAAATTTTAAGATAACAATTGTGTCTTTTTTTTCTGAAATTTGAGTTCGTTCATCAGTTGTTGCGTTTGGAACAAGTAGCTGTCAACTTAAAAAGTGGTGACCGATCGTTTAAAAAGTCACGTGGGTTGAAGCCTGAAGTCACGTGGGTTAAAGCTTGAAGTCACGTGGGTTCAAAAATGAACTTTTTGGATAACAATTGTGTCTTTTTTTTTATATTTGTGTTCGTTCGTCAGATGTTGTGTTTGGAACAAGTAGCTGCCAACTCAAAAAGTGGTGACCGATCGTTTTTGAAGGCACGTGGGTTGGAGATTGAAGTCACGTGGGTTGGAGCCCGAAGTCACGTGGGTTAGGACCTGAACTTTTTGGATAAGAATTGTGTCTTTTTTTTCGATATTTGTGTTCGTTTGACGGATGTTTCGTTCGGAACAAGTAGCTGCCAACTCCAAAAGTGGTGACGGATCGTTTCAAAAGTCACGTGGGTTGAAGCCTGGAGTCACGTGGGTTGGAGCCTGAAGTCACGTGGGTTGGAGCCTGAAGTCACGTGGGTTAGGACCTGAACTTTTTGGATAACAATTGTGTCTTTTTTCTTGATATTTGTGTTCGTTTGACGGATGTTGCGTTTAAAACAAGTAGCTGCCAACTCAAAGAGTGGTGACCGATCGTTTTGAAAGTCACGTGGGTTGAAGTTTGAAGTCACGTGGGTTGGAGCCTGAAGTCACGTGGGTTCAAACCTGAACTTTTTGGATAACAATTGTGTCTATTTTTTGATAAATTTGTTCGTTCGTCGGATGTTGCGTTTGGAACGAGTAGCTGTCAACTCAAAAAGTGGTGACGGATTGTTTTAAAAGTCACGTGGGTTGAAGCCTTGAGTCACGTGGGTTGGAGCCCGGAGTCACGTGGGTTTAAACCTGAACTTTTTGGAAATAGATTGTGTCTTTTTTTTTGATATTTGTGTTCGTTCGTCAGATGTTGCGTTTGGAACAAGTAGCTGCCAACTCAAAAAGTGGTGACCGACCGTTTTTGAAGTCACGTGGGTTGGATTTTGAAGTCACGTGGGTTGGAGCCCGAAGTCACGTGGGTTAGGACCTGAACTTTTTGGATAACAATTGTGTCTTTTTTTTTGATATTTGTGTTCGTTCGTCGGATGTTGCGTTTGGAACAAGTAGCTGCCAACTTCAAAAGTGGTGACGGATTGTTTTGAAAGTCACGTGGGTTGAAGCCTTGAGTCACGTGGGTTGGAGCCTGGAGTCACGTGGGTTTAAACCTGAACTTTTTGGATAAAGATTGTGTCTTTTTTTTTGATATTTGTGTTCGTTCGTCAGATGTTGCATTTGGAACAAGTAGCTGCCAACTTCAAAAGTGGCGACTGATCGTTTTCAAAGTCACGTGAGTTGAAGCCTGAAGTCACGTGGGTTGAAGTCTGGAGTCACGTGGGTTAAAACCTTAACTTTTTGAATAACAATTGTGTCTTAAGTTTTTTTTATATTCGTGTTCGTCAGATGTTGCGTTTGGAACTAGTAGCTGCCAACTCAAAAAGTGGTGACCGATCGTTTTCAAAGTCACGTGGGTTGGAGTTTGAAGTCACGTGGGTCGGAGCTCGAAGTCACGTGGGTTAAGACCTGAACTTTTTGGATAACAATTGTGTCTTTTTTTTTGATATTTGTGTTCGTTTGACGGATGTTGCGTTTGGAACATGTAGCTGCCAACTTCAAAAGTGGTGACCGATCGTTTCAAAAAACACGTGGGTTGATGCCTGAAGTCACGTGGGTTGGAGCCTGAAGTCACGTGGGTTGAAGCTTGAGGTCACGTGAGTTGAAGGCTGGAGTCACGTGGGTTAAAACCTGAACTTTTCGGATAACAATTGTGTCTTTTTTTTGATATTTGTGTTCGTTCGTCGGATGGTGCGTTTGGAACAAGTAGCTGCCAACTCAAAAAGTGGTGACCGATCGTTTTTAAAGTCACGTGGGTTGGAAATTGAAGTCACGTGGGTTGGAGCCCGAAGTCACGTGGGTTAGGACCGGAACTTTTTGGATAACAATTGTGTCTTTTTTTTCGATATTTGTGTTCGTTTGACGGATGTTGCGTTTGGAACAAGTAGCTGCCAACTCCAAAAGTGGTGACGGATTGTTTTGAAAGTCACGTGAGTTGAAGCCTGAAGTCACGTGGGTTGAAGCCTGGAGTCACGTGGGTTTGAACCTGAACTTTTTGGATATAAATTGTGTCTTTTTTTCGATATTTGTGTTCGTTTGACGGATGTTGCGTTTGGAACAAGTAGCTGCCAACTCCAAAAGTGGTGACCGATCGTTTTCGAAGTCACGTGAGTTGAAGCCTGAAGTCACGTGGGTTGAAGCCTGGAAGCACGTAGGTTGAAGCCAGAAGTCACGTGGGTTAAAACCTGAACTCTCTGGATTACAATTGTGTCTTTTTTTTTGATATTTGTGTTCGTTCGTCAGATGATGCGTTTGGAACAAGTAGCTGCCAACTCAAAATGTGGTGACCGACCGTTTTTAAAGTCACGTGGGATGGTTTTTGAAGTCACGTGGGTTGGAGCTCGAAGTCACGTGGGTTAAGACCTGAACTTTTTGGATAACAATTGTGTCTTTTTTTTCGATATTCGTGTTCGTTTGACGGATGTTGCGTTTGGAACAAGTAGCTGCCAACTCAAAAAGTGGTGACCGATCGTTTTTCAAGTCACGTGGGTTGAAGTTTGACGTCACGTGGGTAGGAGCCTGAAGTCACGTGGGTTTAAACCTGAACTTTTTGGATAACAATTGTGTCTTTTTTTTTTATATTTGTGCTCGTTCGTCGGATGTTGCGTTTGAAACAAGTAGCTGCCAACTCCAAAAGTGGTGACGGATCGTTTCAAAAGTCACGTGGGTTGAAGCCTGGAGTCTTGTGAGTTGAAGCCTGAAGTCACGTGGGTTGGAGCCTGAAGTCACGTGGGGTCGGACCTGAACTTTTTGGATAACAATTTTGTCTTTTTTTTTTATATTTGTGTTCGTTTGACGGATGTTGCGTTTGGAACAAGTAGCTGCCAACTCAAAAAGTGGTGACCGATCGTTTTTAAAGTCACGTGGGTTGAAGTTTGACGTCACGTGGGTTGGAGCCTGGAGTCACGTGGGTTGAAACCTGAAGTCACGTGAGTTGAAGCCTGGAGTCACGTGGGTTGAAACCTGAAATTTTAAGATAACAATTGTGTCTTTTTTTTTGAAATTTGTGTTCGTTCATCAGTTGTTGCGTTTGGAACAAGTAGCTGTCAACTTCAAAAGTGGTGACCGATCGTTTAAAAAGTCACGTGGGTTGAAGCCTGAAGTCACGTGGGTTGAAGCTTGAAGTCACGTGGGTTCAAACCTGAACTTTTTGGATAACAATTGTGTCTTTTTTCTTTATATTTGTGTTCGTTCGTCAGATGTTGCGTTTGGAACAAGTAGCTGCCAACTCAAAAAGTGGTGACCGATCGTTTTTAAAGTCACGTGGGTTGGAGACTGAAGTCACGTGGGTTGGAGCCCAAAGTCACGTGGGTTAGGACCTGAACTTTTTGGATGACAATTGTGTCTTTTTTTCGATATTTGTGTTCGTTTGACGGATGTTGCGTTTGGAACAAGTAGCTGCCAACTCCAAAAGTGGTGACGGATCGTTTCAAAAGTCACGTGGGTTGAAGCCTGGAGTCACGTGGGTTGAAGCCTGGAGTCACGTCGGTTGGAGCCTGAAGTCACGTGTGTTGGAGCCTGAAGTCACGTGGGTCGGGACCTGAACTTTTTGGATAACAATTGTGTCTTTTTTTTTTATATTTGTGTTCGTTCGACGGATGTTGCGTTTGGAACAAGTAGCTGCCAACTCAAAAAGTGATGACCGATCGTTTTAAAAGTCACGTGGGTTGGAGTTTGAAGTCACGTGGGTTGGAGCCCGAAGTCACGTGGGTTAGGATCTGAACTTCTTGGATAACATTTGTGTCTTTTTTTTCGATATTTGTGTTCGTTTGACGGATGTTGCGTTTGGAACAAGTAGCTGCCAACTCCAAAAGTGGTGACGGATCGTTTCAAAAGTCACGTGGGTTGAAGCCTGGAGTCACGTGGGTTGAAGCCTGGAGTCACGTGGGTTGGAGCCTGAAGTCACGTGTGTTGGAGCCTGAAGTCACGTGGGTTGGGACCTGAACTTTTTGGATAACAATTGTGTCTTTTTTTTTATATTTGTGTTCGTTCGACGGATGTTGCGTTTGGAACAAGAAGCTGCCAACTCCAAAACTGGTGACCGATCGTTTTCAAAGTCACGTGAGTTGGAGCCTGAAGTCACGTGGGTTGAAGCCTGAAGTCACGTGAGTTGAAGCCTGGAGTCACGTGGGTTGAAACCTGAAATTTTGAGATAACAATTGTGTCTTTTTTTTTTGAAATTTGTGTTCGTTCATCAGTTGTTGCGTTTGGAACAAGTAGCTGTCAACTTCAAAAGTGGTGACCGATCGTTCAAAAAGTCACGTGGGTTGAAGCCTAAAGTCACGTGGGTTGAAGCTTGAAGTCACGTGGGTTCAAACCTGAACTTTTTGGATAACAATTGTGTCTTTTTTTTTTATATTTGTGTTCGTTCGTCAGATGTTGCGTTTGGAACAAGTAGCTGCCAACTCAAAAAGTGGTGACCGATCGTTTTTAAAGTCACGTGGGTTGGAGATTGAAGTCACGTGGGTTGGAGCCCAAAGTCACGTGGGTTAGGACCTGAACTTTTTGGATAACAATTGTGTCTTTTTTTCGATATTTGTGTTCGTTTGACGGATGTTGCGTTTGGAACAAGTAGCTGCCAACTCCAAAAGTGGTGACGGATCGTTTCAAAAGTCACGTGGGTTGAAGCCTGGAGGCACGTGGGTTGAAGCCTGGAGTCACGTGGGTTGGAGCCTGAAGTCACGTGTGTTGGAGCCTGAAGTCACGTGGGTTGGGACCTGAACTTTTTGGATAACAATTGTGTCTTTTTTTTTGATATTTGTGTTCGTTCGACGGATGTTGCGTTTGGAACAAGTAGCTGCCAACCCAAAAAGTGATGACCGATCGTTTTAAAAGTCACGTGGGTTGGAGTTTGAAGTCACGTGGGTTGGAGCCCGAAGTCACGTGGGTTAGGATCTGATCTTCTTGGATAACATTTGTGTCTTTTTTTTCGATATTTGTGTTCGTTTGACGGATGTTGCGTTTGGAACAAGTAGCTGCCAACTCCAAAAGTGGTGACGGATTGTTTTAAAAGTCACGTGGGTTGAAGCCTGGAGTCACGTGGGTTGGAGCCTGAAGTCACGTGTGTTGGAGCCTGAAGTCACGTGGGTTGGGACCTGAACTTTTTGGATAACAATTGTGTCTTTTTTTTTGATATTTGTGTTCGTTCGTCGGATGGTGCGTTTGGAACAAGTAGCTGCCAACTCAAAAAGTGGTGACCGATCGTTTTTAAAGTCACGTGGGTTGGAGATTGAAGTCACGTGGGTTGGAGCCCGAAGTCACGTGGGTTAGGACCGGAACTTTTTGGATAACATTGTGTCTTTTTTTTCGATATTTGTGTTCGTTTGACGGATGTTGCGTTTGGAACAAGTAGCTGCCAACTCCAAAAGTGGTGACGGATTGTTTTGAAAGTCACGTGAGTTGAAGCCTGAAGTCACGTGGGTTGAAGCCTGGAGTCACGTGGGTTTGAACCTGAACTTTTTGGATATAAATTGTGTCTTTTTTTCGATATTTGTGTTCGTTTGACGGATGTTGCGTTTGGAACAAGTAGCTGCCAACTCCAAAAGTGGTGACCGATCGTTTTCGAAGTCACGTGAGTTGAAGCCTGAAGTCACGTGGGTTGAAGCCTGGAAGCACGTGGGTTGAAGCCTGAAGTCACGTGGGTTGAAACCCGAAATTTTTAGATAACAATTGTGTCTTTTTTTCTTGAAATTTTTGTTCGTTCATCAGTTGTTGCGTTTGGAACAAGTAGCTGCAAACTTCAAAAGTGGTGACTGATCGTTTTCGAAGTCACGTTGGTTGGGGCCTGAAGTCACGTGGGTTGAAGCCTGGAGTCACGTGGGATAAGACCTGAACTTTTTGAATAACAATTGTGTCTTAAGTTTTTTTTATATTTGTGTTCGTCAGATGTTGCGTTTGGAACAAGTAGCTGCCAACTCTAAAAGTGGTGACCGATCGTTTTCAAAGACACGTGGGTTGAAGTTTGAAGTCACGTGGGTTGGAGCCTGAAGTCACGTGGGTTAAAACCTGAACTCTCTGGATTACAATTGTGTCTTTTTTTTTGATATTTGTGTTCGTTCGTCAGATGATGCGTTTGGAACAAGTAGCTGCCAACTCAAAAAGTGGTGACCGACCGTTTTTAAAGTCACGTGGGATGGTTTTTGAAGGCACGTGGGTTGGAGCTCGAAGTCACGTGGGTTAAGACCTGAACTTTTTGGATAACAATTGTGTCTTTTTTTTCGATATTCGTGTTCGTTTGACGGATGTTGCGTTTGGAACAAGTAGCTGCCAACTCAAAAAGTGGTGACCGATCGTTTTTAAAGTCACGTGGGTTGAAGTTTGACGTCAGGTGGGTAGGAGCCTGAAGTCACGTGGGTTTAAACCTGAACTTTTTGGATAACAATTGTGTCTTTTTTTTTATATTTGTGCTCGTTCGTCGGATGTTGCGTTTGAAACAAGTAGCTGCCAACTCCAAAAGTGGTGACGGATCGTTTCAAAAGTCACGTGGGTTGAAGCCTGGAGTCTTGTGAGTTGAAGCCTGAAGTCACGTGGGTTGGAGCCTGAAGTCACGTGGGGTCGGACCTGAACTTTTTGGATAACAATTTTGTCTTTTTTTTTATATTTGTGTTCGTTTGACGGATGTTGCGTTTGGAACAAGTAGCTGCCAACTCAAAAAGTGGTGACCGATCGTTTTTAAAGTCACGTGGGTTGAAGTTTGACGTCACGTGGGTTGGAGCCTGGAGTCACGTGGGTTGAAACCTGAAGTCACGTGAGTTGAAGCCTGGAGTCACGTGGGTTGAAACCTGAAATTTTAAGATAACAATTGTGTCTTTTTTTTTTTGAAATTTGTGTTCGTTCATCAGTTGTTGCGTTTGGAACAAGTAGCTGTCAACTTCAAAAGTGGTGACCGATCGTTTAAAAAGTCACGTGGGTTGAAGCCTGAAGTCACGTGGGTTGAAGCTTGAAGTCACGTGGGTTCAAACCTGAACTTTTTGGATAACAATTGTGTCTTTTTTTTTTATATTTGTGTTCGTTCGTCAGATGTTGCGTTTGGAACAAGTAGCTGCCAACTCAAAAAGTGGTGACCGATCGTTTTTAAAGTCACGTGGGTTGGAGACTGAAGTCACGTGGGTTGGAGCCCAAAGTCACGTGGGTTAGGACCTGAACTTTTTGGATGACAATTGTGTCTTTTTTTCGATATTTGTGTTCGTTTGACGGATGTTGCGTTTGGAACAAGTAGCTGCCAACTCCAAAAGTGGTGACGGATCGTTTCAAAAGTCACGTGGGTTGAAGCCTGGAGTCACGTGGGTTGAAGCCTGGAGTCATGTCGGTTGGAGCCTGAAGTCACGTGTGTTGGAGCCTGAAGTCACGTGGGTCGGGACCTGAACTTTTTGGATAACAATTGTGTCTTTTTTTTTGATATTTGTGTTCGTTCGACGGATGTTGCGTTTGGAACAAGTAGCTGCCAACTCAAAAAGTGATGACCGATCGTTTTAAAAGTCACGTGGGTTGGAGTTTGAAGTCACGTGGGTTGGAGCCCGAAGTCACGTGGGTTAGGATCTGAACTTCTTGGATAACATTTGTGTCTTTTTTTTCGATATTTGTGTTCGTTTGACGGATGTTGCGTTTGGAACAAGTAGCTGCCAACTCCAAAAGTGGTGACGGATCGTTTCAAAAGTCACGTGGGTTGAAGCCTGGAGTCACGTGGGTTGAAGCCTGGAGTCACGTGGGTTGGAGCCTGAAGTCACGTGTGTTGGAGCCTGAAGTCACGTGGGTTGGGACCTGAACTTTTTGGATAACAATTGTGTCTTTTTTTTTTATATTTGTGTTCGTTCGACGGATGTTGCGTTTGGAACAAGAAGCTGCCAACTCCAAAACTGGTGACCGATCGTTTTCAAAGTCACGTGAGTTGGAGCCTGAAGTCACGTGGGTTGAAGCCTGAAGTCACGTGAGTTGAAGCCTGGAGTCACGTGGGTTGAAACCTGAAATTTTGAGATAACAATTGTGTCTTTTTTTTTTGAAATTTGTGTTCGTTCATCAGTTGTTGCGTTTGGAACAAGTAGCTGTCAACTTCAAAAGTGGTGACCGATCGTTTAAAAAGTCACGTGGGTTGAAGCCTAAAGTCACGTGGGTTGAAGCTTGAAGTCACGTGGGTTCAAACCTGAACTTTTTGGATAACAATTGTGTCTTTTTTTTTTATATTTGTGTTCGTTCGTCAGATGTTGCGTTTGGAACAAGTAGCTGCCAACTCAAAAAGTGGTGACCGATCGTTTTTAAAGTCACGTGGGTTGGAGATTGAAGTCACGTGGGTTGGAGCCCAAAGTCACGTGGGTTAGGACCTGAACTTTTTGGATAACAATTGTGTCTTTTTTTCGATATTTGTGTTCGTTTGACGGATGTTGCGTTTGGAACAAGTAGCTGCCAACTCCAAAAGTGGTGACGGATCGTTTCAAAAGTCACGTGGGTTGAAGCCTGGAGGCACGTGGGTTGAAGCCTGGAGTCACGTGGGTTGGAGCCTGAAGTCACGTGTGTTGGAGCCTGAAGTCACGTGGGTTGGGACCTGAACTTTTTGGATAACAATTGTGTCTTTTTTTTTGATATTTGTGTTCGTTCGACGGATGTTGCGTTTGGAACAAGTAGCTGCCAACCCAAAAAGTGATGACCGATCGTTTTAAAAGTCACGTGGGTTGGAGATTGAAGTCACGTGGGTTGGAGCCCGAAGTCACGTGGGTTAGGATCTGATCTTCTTGGATAACATTTGTGTCTTTTTTTTCGATATTTGTGTTCGTTTGACGGATGTTGCGTTTGGAACAAGTAGCTGCCAACTCCAAAAGTGGTGACGGATTGTTTTAAAAGTCACGTGGGTTGAAGCCTGGAGCACGTGGGTTGGAGCCTGGAGTCACGTGGGTTTGAACCTAAACTTTTTGGATATAAATTGTGTCTTTTTTTTTTGATATTTGTGTTCGATCGTCAGATGTTGCGTTTGGAACAAGTAGCTGCCAACTCCAAAAGTGGTGACCGATCGTTTTCGAAGTCACGTGAGTTGAAGCCTGGAGTCACGTGGGTTGAAACCTGGAAGCACGTGGGTTGAAACCTGAAGTCACGTGGGTCTAAACCTGAAATTTTTAGATAACAATTGTGTCTTTTTTTCTTGAAATTTGTGTTCGTTCATCAGTTGTTGCGTTTGGAACAAGTAGCTGCCAACTTCAAAAGTGGTGACTGATCGTTTTCGAAGTCACGTTGGTTGGGGCCTGAAGTCACGTGGGTTGAAGCCTGGAGTCACGTGAGTTAAAACCTGAACTTTCTGAATAACAATTGTGTCTTAAGTTTTTTTTATATTTGTGTTCGTCAGATGTTGCGTTTGGAACAAGTAGCTGCCAGTTCAAAAAGTGGTGACCGATCGTTTTTAAAGTCACGTGGGTTGAAGTTTGAAGTCACGTGGGTTAGAGCCTGAAGTCACGTGGGTCAAAACTTGAATTCTTTGGATTACAATTGTTTTTTTTTTTTTTTTTGATATTTGTGTTCGTTCGTCAGATGTTGCGTTTGGAACAAGTAGCTGCCAACACAAAAAGTGGTGACCGACCGTTTTTAAAGTCACGTGGGTTGGAGTTTGCAGTCACGTGGGTTAGAGCTCGAAGTCACGTGAGATAAGACCTGAACTTTTTGGATAACAATTGTGTCTTTTTTTTTGATATTTGTGTTCGTTCGTCGGATGTTGCGTTTGGAACAAGTAGCTGCCAACTCAAAAAGTGGTGACCGATCGTTTTAAAAGTTACGTGGGTTGAAGTTTTAAGTCACGTGGGTTGGAGCCTGAAGTCACGTGGGTTAAAACCTGAACTTTTTGGATAACAATTGTGTTTTTTTTTTTTTTGATATTTGTGTTCGTTCGTCAGATGTTGCGTTTGGAACAAGTAGCTGCCAACTCAAAAAGTGGTGACCGATCGTTTTTAAAGTCACGTGGGTTGAAGTTTGACGTCACGTGGGTTGGAGCCTGAAGTCACGTGGGTTTGAACCTGAACTTTTTGGATAACAATTGTGTCTTTTTTTTCGATATTTGTGTTCGTTTGACGGATGTTGCGTTTGGAACAAGTAGCTGCCAACTTCAAAAGTGGTGACGGATCGTTTCAAAAGTCACGTGGGTTGAAGCCTGGAGTCTTGTGGGTTGAAGCCTGAAGTCACGTGGGTTGGAGCCTGAAGTCACGTGGGGTCGGACCTGAACTTTTTGGATAACAATTTTGTCTTTTTTTATGATATTTGTGTTCGTTTGACGGATGTTGCGTTTGGAACAAGTAGCTGCCAACTCAAAAAGTGGTGACCGATCGTTTTTGAAGTCACGTGGGTTGAAGTTTGACGTCACGTGGGTAGGAGCCTGAAGTCACGTGGGTTTAAACCTGAACTTTTTGGATAACAATTGTGTCTTTTTTTTCGATATTTGTGTTCGTTTGACGGATGTTGCGTTTGGAACAAGTAGCTGCCAACTTCAAAAGTGGTGACGGATCGTTTCAAAAGTCACGTGGGTTGAAGCCTGGAGTCTTGTGGGTTGAAGCCTAAAGTCACGTGGGTTGGAGCCTGAAGTCACGTGGGGTCGGACCTGAACTTTTTGGATAACAATTTTGTCTTTTTTTATGATATTTGTGTTCGTTTGACGGATGTTGCGTTTGGAACAAGTAGCTGCCAACTCAAAAAGTGGTGACCGATCGTTTTTAAAGTCACGTGGGTTGAAGTTTGACGTCACGTGGGTTAGAGCCTGAAGTCACGTGGGTCAAAACTTGAATTCTTTGGATTACAATTGTTTTTTTTTTTTTTTGATATTTGTGTTCGTTCGTCAGATGTTGCGTTTGGAACAAGTAGCTGCCAACTCAAAAAGTGGTGACCGATCGTTTTTAAAGTCACGTGGGTTGGAGATTGAAGTCACGTGGGTTGGAGCCCAAAGTCACGTGGGTTAGGACCTGAACTTTTTGGATAACAATTGTGTCTTTTTTTCGATATTTGTGTTCGTTTGACGGATGTTGCGTTTGGAACAAGTAGCTGCCAACTCAAAAAGTGGTGACCGATCGTTTTTAAAGTCACGTGGGTTGGAGATTGAAGTCACGTGGGTTGGAGCCCAAAGTCACGTGGGTTAAAACCTGAACTTTTTGGATAACAATTGTGTCTTTTTTTTTGATATTTGTGTTCGTTCGTCGGATGTTGCGTTTGGAACAAGTAGCTGCCAACTCAAAAAGTGGTGACCGATTGTTCTAAAAGTCACGTGGGTTGAAGTTTTAAGTCACGTGGGTTGGAGCCTGAAGTCACGTGGGTTAAAACCTGAACTTTTTGGATAACAATTGTGTTTTGTTTTTTTTTTGATATTTGTGTTCGTTCGTCAGATGTTGCGTTTGAAACAAGTAGCTGCCAACTCAAAAAGTGGTGACCGATCGTTTTTAAAGTCACGTGGGTTGAAGTTTGACGTCACGTGGGTTGGAGCCTGGAGTCACGTGGGTTTGAACCTGAACTTTTTGGATAACAATTGTGTCTTTTTTTTCGATATTTGTGTTCGTTTGACGGATGTTGCGTTTGGAACAAGTAGCTGCCAACTTCAAAAGTGGTGACGGATCGTTTCAAAAGTCACGTGGGTTGAAGCCTGGAGTCTTGTGGGTTGAAGCCTGAAGTCACGTGGGTAGGAGCCTGAAGTCACGTGGGGTCGGACCTGAACTTTTTGGATAACAATTTTGTCTTTTTTTATGATATTTGTGTTCGTTTGACGGATGTTGCGTTTGGAACAAGTAGCTGCCAACTCAAAAAGTGGTGACCGATCGTTTTTAAAGTCACGTGGGTTGAAGTTTGACGTCACGTGGGTAGGAGCCTGAAGTCACGTGGGTTTAAACCTGAACTTTTTGGATAACAATTGTGTCTTTTTTTTTGATATTTGTGCTCGTTCGTCGGATGTTGCGTTTGAAACAAGTAGCTGCCAACTCCAAAAGTGGTGACGGATTGTTTTGAAAGTCACGTGGGTTGAAGCCTGGAGTCACGTGGGTTGAAGCCTGGAGTCACGTGGATTTGAACCTGAAATTTTTAGATAACAATCGTGTCTTTTTTCTTTGAAATTTGTGTTCGTTCATCAGTTGTTGCGTTTGGAACAAGTAGCTGCCAACTTCAAAAGTGGTGACTGATCGTTTTCATAGTCACGTGGGTTGAAGCCTGAAGTCACGTGGGTTGAAGCCTGCAGTCACGTGGGTTGAAACCTGAAATTTTTGGATAACAATTGTGTCTTTTTTTTTGAAATCTGTGTTCGTTCATCAGTTGTTGCGTTTGGAACAAGTAGCTGCCAACTTCAAAAGTGGCGACTGATCGTTTTCAAAGTCACGTGAGTTAAAGCCTGAAGTCACGTGGGTTGAAGTCTGGAGTCACGTGGGTTGAAACTAAACTTTTTGAATAACAATTGTGTCTTAAGTTTTTTTTATATTCGTGTTCGTCAGATGTTGCGTTTGGAACAAGTAGCTGCCAACTCAAAAAGTGGTGACCGATCGTTTTTAAAGTCACGTGGGTTGAAGTTTAAAGTCACGTGGGTTGGAGCCTGAAGTCACGTGGGTTCAAACCTGAACTCTTTGGATAACAATTGTGTCTTTTTTTTATATTTGTGTTCGTTCGTCAGATGTTGCGTTTGGAACAAGTAGCTGCCAACTCTAAAAGTGGTGACCGATCGTTTTCAAAGTCACGTGGGTTGGAGTTTGAAGTCACGTGGGTTGGAGCTCGAAGTCACGTGGGTTAAGACCTGAACTTTTTGGATAACAATTGTGTCTTTTTTTTTGATATTTGTGTTCGTTTGACGGATGTTGCGTTTGGAACATGTAGCTGCCAACTTCAAAAGTGGTGACCGATCGTTTCAAAAAACACGTGGGTTGATGCCTGAAGTCACGTGGGTTGGAGCCTGAAGTCACGTGGGTTGAAGCTTGAGGTCACGTGGGTTGAAGGCTGGAGTCACGTGGGTTAAAACCTGAACTTTTCGGATAACAATTGTGTCTTTTTTTTGATATTTGTGTTCGTTCGTCAGATGTTGCGTTTGGAACAAGTAGCTGCCATCTTCAAAAGTGGTGACCGATCGTTTAAAAAGTCACGTGAGTTGAAGCCTGAAGTCACGTGGGTTGAAGCCTGGAAGCACGTGGGTTGAAGCCTGAAGTCACGTGGGTTAAAACCTGAAATTTTTAGATAACAATTCTGTTTTTTTTTTTTGAAATTTGTGTTCGTTCATCAGTTGTTGCGTTTGGAACAAGTAGCTGCCAACTTCAAAAGTGGTGACTGATCGTTTTCGAAGTCACGTTGGTAAGGGCCTGAAGTCACGTGGGTTGAAGCCTGGAGTCACGTGGGATAAAACCTGAACTTTTTGAATAACAATTGTGTCTTAAGTTTTTTTTATATTTGTGTTCGTCAGATGTTGCGTTTGGAACAAGTAGCTGCCAACTCAAAAAGTGGTGACCGATCGTTTTTAAAGACACGTGGGTTGAAGTTTGAAGTCACGTGGGTTGGAGCCTGAAGTCACGTGGGTTAAAACCTGAACTCTTTGGATTACAATTGTGTCTTTTTTTCTGATATTTGTGTTCGTTCGTCAGATGTTGCGTTTGGAACAAGTAGCTGCCAACTCAAGAAGTGGTGACCGACCGTTTTTAAAGTCACGTGGGTTGGAGCTCGAAGTCACGTGGGTTAAGACCTGAACTTTTTGGATAACAATTGAGTCTTTTTTTTCGATATTCGTGTTCGTTTGACGGATGTTGTGTTTGGAACAAGTAGCTGCCATCTCCAAAATTGGTGATCTATCGTTTCAAAAAACACGTGGGTTGATGCCTGAAGTCACGTGGGTTAAAGCCTGAAGTCACGTGGGTTGAAGCCTGAGGTCACGTGGGTTGAAGGCTGGAGTCACGTGGGTTAAAACCTGAACTTTATGGATAACAATTGTGTTTTTTTTTTTTGATATTTGTGTTCGTTCGTCGGATGTTGCGTTTGGAACAAGTAGCTGCCAACTCCAAAAGTGGTGACCGATCGTTTTCAAAGTCACGTGAGTTGGAGCCTGAAGTCACGTGGGTTGAAGCCTGAAGTCACGTGAGTTGAAGCCTGGAGTCACGTGGGTTGAAACCTGAAATTTTAAGATAACAATTGTGTCTTTTTTTTTTGAAAATTGTGTTCGTTCATCAGTTGTTGCGTTTGGAACAAGTAGCTGTCAACTTCAAAAGTGGTGACCGATCGTTTAAAATGTCACGTGGGTTGAAGCCTGAAGTCACGTGGGTTGAAGCTTGAAGTCACGTGGGTTCAAACCTGAACTTTTTGGATAACAATTGTGTCTTTTTTTTTTATATTTGTGTTCGTTCGTCAGATGTTGCGTTTGGAACAAGTAGCTGCCAACTCCAAGAGTGGTGACCAATCGTTTTCAAAGTCACGTGAGTTGGAGCCTGAAGTCACGTTGGTTGAAGCCTGAAGTCACGTGAGTTGGAGCCTGGAGTCACGTGGGTTGAAACCTGAAATTTTGAGATAACAATTGTGTCTTTTTTCTTTGAAATTTGTGTTCGTTCATCAGTTGTTGCGTTTGGAACAAGTAGCTGTCAACTTCAAAAGTGGTGACCGATCGTTTAAAAAGTCACGTGGGTTGAAGCCTGAAGTCACGTGGGTTGAAGCCTGGAGTCACGTGGGATGAAACCTGAACTTTTTGAATAACAATTGTGTCTTAAGTTTTTTTTATATTTGTATTCGTCAGATGTTGCGTTTGGAACAAGTAGCTGCCAACTCAAAAAGTGGTGACCGATCGTTTTTAAAGACACGTGGGTTGAAGTTTGAAGTCACGTGGGTTGAAGCCTGAAGTCACGTGAGTTGAAGCCTGGAGTCACGTGGGTTGAAACCTGAAATTTTAAGATAACAATTGTGTCTTTTTTTTTTGAAAATTGTGTTCGTTCATCAGTTGTTGCGTTTGGAACAAGTGGCTGTCAACTTCAAAAGTGGTGACCGATCGTTTAAAATGTCACGTGGGTTGAAGCCTGAAGTCACGTGGGTTGGAGCCTGTAGTCACGTGGGTTGAAACCTAAACTTTTTTGATATAAATTGTGTCTTTTTTTTTTCGATATTCGTGTTCGTTCGTCAGATGTTGCGTTTGGAACAAGTAGCTGCCAACTCCAAGAGTGGTGACCAATCGTTTTCAAAGTCACGTGAGTTGGAGCCTGAAGTCACGTTGGTTGAAGCCTGAAGTCACGTGAGTTGGAGCCTGGAGTCACGTGGGTTGAAACCTGAAATTTTGAGATAACAATTGTGTCTTTTTTCTTCGAAATTTGTGTTCGTTCATCAGTTGTTGCGTTTGGAACAAGTAGCTGTCAACTTCAAAAGTGGTGACCGATCGTTTAAAAAGTCACGTGGGTTGAAGCCTGAAGTCACGTGGGTTGAAGCCTGGAGTCACGTGGGATGAAACCTGAACTTTTTGAATAACAATTGTGTCTTAAGTTTTTTTTATATTTGTATTCGTCAGATGTTGCGTTTGGAACAAGTAGCTGCCAACTCAAAAAGTGGTGACCGATCGTTTTTAAAGACACGTGGGTTGAAGTTTGAAGTCACGTGGGTTGGAGCCTGAAGTCACGTGGGTTAAAACCTGAACTTTTTGGATTACAATTGTGTCTTTTTTTTTGATATTTGTGTTCGTTCGTCAGATGTTGCGTTTGGAACAAGTAGCTGCCAACTCAAAAAGTGGTGACCGATCGTTTTTAAAGTCACGTGGGTTGGAGATTGAAGTCACGTGGGTTGGAGCCCAAAGTCACGTGGGTTAGGACCTGAACTTTTTGGATAACAATTGTGTCTTTTTTGCGATATTTGTGTTCGTTTGACGGATGTTGCGTTTGGAACAAGTGGCTGCCAACTCCAAAAGTGGTGACGGATCGTTTCAAAAGTCACGTGGGTTGAAGCCTGGAGTCACGTGGGTTGAAGCCTGGAGGCACGTGGGTTGGAGCCTGAAGTCACGTGTGTTGGAGCCTGAAGTCACGTGGGTTGGGACCTGAACTTTTTGGATAACAATTGTGTCTTTTTTTTTGATATTTGTGTTCGTTCGACGGATGTTGCGTTTGGAACAAGTAGCTGCCAACTCAAAGAGTGGTGACCGATCGTTTTGAAAGTCACGTGGGTTGAAGTTTGAAGTCACGTGGGTTGGAGCCTGAAGTCACGTGGGTTCAAACCTGAACTTTTTGGATAACAATTGTGTCTATTTTTTGATAATTTTGTTCGTTCGTCGGATGTTGCGTTTGGAACGAGTAGCTGCCAACTCAAAACGTGGTGACCGACCGTTTTTAAAGTCACGTGGGTTGGATTTTGGAGTCACGTGGGTTGGAGCTCGAAGTCACGTGGGTTGAGACCTGAACTTTTTGGATAACAATTGTGTCTTTTTTTTGATATTCGTGTTCGTTTGACGGATGTTGCGTTTGAAAACACGTGGGTTGATGCCTGAAGTCACGTGGGTTAAAGCCTGAAGTCACGTGGGTTGAAGCCTGAGGTCACGTGGGTTGAAGGCTGGAGTCACGTGGGTTGAAACCTGATCTTTTTGGATAACAATTGTGTTTTTTTTTTGATATTTGTGTTCGTTCGTCAGATGTTGCGTTTGGAACAAGTAGCTGCCAACTCAAAAAGTGGTGACGGATCGTTCCAAATGTCACGTGGGTTGAAGCCTGGAGTCACGTGGGTTGAAGCCTGAAGTCACGTGGGTTCAAACCTGAACTTTTTGGATAACAATTGTGTCTATTTTTTGATATTTTTGATCGTTCGTCGGATGTTGCGTTTGGAACAAGTAGCTGCCAACTCCAAAAGTGGTGACGGATCGTTCCGAATGTCACGTGGGTTGAAGCCTGGAGTCACGTGGGTTGAAGCCTGAAGTCACGTGGACTGGAGCCTAAAGTCACGTGGGTTAGGACCTGAACTTTTTGGATAACAATTGTGTCTTTTTTTTTGATATTTGTGTTCGTTTGACGGATGTTGCGTTTGGAACAAGTAGCTGCCAACTCAAAAAGTGGTGACCGATCGTTTTCAAAGTCACGTGGGTTGGAGTTTGAAGTCACGTGGGTTGAAGCCTGAAGTCACGTGGGTTCAAACCTGAACTTTTTGGATAACAATTGTGTCTATTTTTTGATATTTTTGATCGTTCGTCGGATGTTGCGTTTGGAACAAGTAGCTGCCAACTCAAAAAGTGGTGACCGATCGTTTTTAAAGTCACGTGGGTTGAAGTTTGAAGTCACGTGGGTTGGAGCCTGAAGTCACGTGGGTTTAAACCTGAACTTTTTGGATAACATTTGTCTCTTTTTCTTTGATATTTGTGTTCGATCGTCAGATGTTGCGTTTGGAACAAGTAGCTGCCAACTCCAAAAGTGGTGACCGATCGTTTTCAAAATCACGTGAGTTGGAGCCTGAAGTCACGTGGGTTGAAGCCTGAAGTCACGTGAGTTGAAGCCTGAGGTCACGTAGGTTAAAACCTGAAATTTTAAGATAACAATTGTGTCTTTTTTTTCTGAAATTTGTGTTCGTTCATCAGTTGTTGCGTTTGGAACAAGTAGCTGTCAACTTGAAAAGTGGTCACCGATCGTTTGAAAAGTCACGTGGGTTGAAGCCTGAAGTCACGTGGGTTGAAGCTTGAAGTCACGTGGGTTCAAAAATGAACTTTTTGGATAACAATTGTGTCTTTTTTTTTATATTTGTGTTCGTTCGTCAGATGTTGTGTTTGGAACAAGTAGCTGCCAACTCAAAAAGTGGTGACCGATCGTTTTTGAAGGCACGTGGGTTGGAGATTGAAGTCACGTGGGTTGGAGCCCGAAGTCACGTGGGTTAGGACCTGAACTTTTTGGATAAGAATTGTGTCTTTTTTTTCGATATTTGTGTTCGTTTGACGGATGTTTCGTTCGGAACAAGTAGCTGCCAACTCAAAAAGTGGTGACGGATCGTTTCAAAAGTCACGTGGGTTGAAGCCTGGAGTCACGTGGGTTGGAGCCTGAAGTCACGTGGGTTGGAGCCTGAAGTCACGTGGGTTAGGACCTGAACTTTTTGGATAACAATTGTGTCTTTTTTCTTGATATTTGTGTTCGTTTGACGGATGTTGCGTTTAAAACAAGTAGCTGCCAACTCAAAGAGTGGTGACCGATCGTTTTGAAAGTCACGTGGGTTGAAGTTTGAAGTCACGTGGGTTGGAGCCTGAAGTCACGTGGGTTCAAACCTGAACTTTTTGGATAACAATTGTGTCTATTTTTTGATAATTTTGTTCGTTCGTCGGATGTTGCGTTTGGAACGAGTAGCTGTCAGCTCAAAAAGTGGTGACGGATTGTTTTAAAAGTCACGTGGGTTGAAGCCTTGAGTCACGTGGGTTGGAGCCCGGAGTCACGTGGGTTTAAACCTGAACTTTTTGGAAATAAATTGTGTCTTTTTTTTTGATATTTGTGTTCGTTCGTCAGATGTTGCGTTTGGAACAAGTAGCTGCCAACTCAAAAAGTGGTGACCGACCGTTTTTGAAGTCACGTGGGTTGAATTGTGAAGTCACGTGGGTTGGAGCCCGAAGTCACGTGGGTTAGGACCTGAACTTTTTGGATAACAATTGTGTCTTTTTTTTTGATATTTGTGTTCGTTCGTCGGATGTTGCGTTTGGAACAAGTAGCTGCCAACTCCAAAAGTGGTGACGGATTGTTTTGAAAGTCACGTGGGTTGAAGCCTTGAGTCACGTGGGTTGGAGCCTGGAGTCACGTGGGTTTAAACCTGAACTTTTTGGATATAGATTGTGTCTTTTTTTTTGATATTTGTGTTCGTTCGTCAGATGTTGCGTTTGGAACAAGTAGCTGCCAACTTCAAAAGTGGCGACTGATCGTTTTCAAAGTCACGTGAGTTGAAGCCTGAAGTCACGTGGGTTGAAGTCTGGAGTCACGTGGGTTAAAACCTTAACTTTTTGAATAACAATTGTGTCTTAAGTTTTTTTTATATTCGTGTTCGTCAGATGTTGCGTTTGGAACTAGTAGCTGCCAACTCAAAAAGTGGTGACCGATCGTTTTTAAAGTCACGTGGGTTGAAGTTTGAAGTCACGTGGGTTGGAGCCTGAAGTCACGTGGGTTCAAACCTGAACTCTTTGGATAACAGTTGTGTCTTTTTTTTATATTTGTGTTCGTTCGTCAGATGTTGCGTTTGGAACAAGTAGCTGCCAACTCAAAAAGTGGTGACCGATCGTTTTTAAAGTCACGTGGGTTGGAGTTTGAAGTCACGTGGGTCGGAGCTCGAAGTCACTTGGGTTAAGACCTGAACTTTTTGGATAACAATTGTGTCTTTTTTTTTGATATTTGTGTTCGTTTGACGGATGTTGCGTTTGGAACATGTAGCTGCCAACTTCAAAAGTGGTGACAGATCGTTCCAAAAAACACGTGGGTTGATGCCTGAAGTCACGTGGGTTGGAGCCTGAAGTCACGTGGGTTGAAGCTTGAGGTCACGTGGGTTGAAGGCTGGAGTCACGTGGGTTAAAACCTGAACTTTTCGGATAACAATTGTGTCTTTTTTTTGATATTTGTGTTCGTTCGTCAGATGATGCGTTTGGAACAAGTAGCTGCCAACTTCAAAAGTGGTGACCGATCGTTTAAAAAGTCACGTGAGTTGAAGCCTGAAGTCACGTGGGTTGAAGCTTGATGTCACGTGGGTTCAAACCTGAACTTTTTGGATAACGACTGTGTCTTTTTTTTTATATTTGTGTTCGTTCGTCGGATGGTGCGTTTGGAACAAGTAGCTGCCAACTCAAAAAGTGGTGACCGATCGTTTTTAAAGTCACGTGGGTTGGAGATTGAAGTCACGTGGGTTGGAGCCCGAAGTCACGTGGGTTAGGACCGGAACTTTTTGGATAACAATTGTGTCTTTTTTTTCGATATTTGTGTTCGTTTGACGGATGTTGCGTTTGGAACAAGTAGCTGCCAACTTCAAAAGTGGTGACGGATCGTTTCAAAAGTCACGTGGGTTGAAGCCTGGAGTCTTGTGGGTTGAAGCCTGAAGTCACGTGGGTTGGAGCCTGAAGTCACGTGGGGTCGGACCTGAACTTTTTGGATAACAATTTTGTCTTTTTTTATGATATTTGTGTTCGTTTGACGGATGTTGCGTTTGGAACAAGTAGCTGCCAACTCAAAAAGTGGTGACCGATCGTTTTTAAAGTCACGTGGGTTGAAGTTTGACGTCACGTGGGTTAGAGCCTGAAGTCACGTGGGTCAAAACTTGAATTCTTTGGATTACAATTGTTTTTTTTTTTTTTTTTTTTTTTTTTGATATTTGTGTTCGTTCGTCAGATGTTGCGTTTGGAACAAGTAGCTGCCAACTCAAAAAGTGGTGACCGATCGTTTTTAAAGTCACGTGGGTTGGAGATTGAAGTCACGTGGGTTGGAGCCCAAAGTCACGTGGGTTAGGACCTGAACTTTTTGGATAACAATTGTGTCTTTTTTTCGATATTTGTGTTCGTTTGACGGATGTTGCGTTTGGAACAAGTAGCTGCCAACTCCAAAACTGGTGACCGATCGTTTCAAAAAACACGTGGGTTGATGCCTGAAGTCACGTAGGTTGAAGGCTAGAGTCACGTGGGTTAAAACCTGAACTTTTTGGATAACAATTGTGTCTTTTTTTTTGATATTTGTGTTCGTTCGTCGGATGTTGCGTTTGGAACAAGTAGCTGCCAACTCAAAAAGTGGTGACCGATTGTTCTAAAAGTCACGTGGGTTGAAGTTTTAAGTCACGTGGGTTGGAGCCTGAAGTCACGTGGGTTAAAACCTGAACTTTTTGGATAACAATTGTGTTTTGTTTTTTTTTTGATATTTGTGTTCGTTCGTCAGATGTTGCGTTTGAAACAAGTAGCTGCCAACTCAAAAAGTGGTGACCGATCGTTTTTAAAGTCACGTGGGTTGAAGTTTGACGTCACGTGGGTTGGAGCCTGGAGTCACGTGGGTTTGAACCTGAACTTTTTGGATAACAATTGTGTCTTTTTTTTCGATATTTGTGTTCGTTTGACGGATGTTGCGTTTGGAACAAGTAGCTGCCAACTTCAAAAGTGGTGACGGATCGTTTCAAAAGTCACGTGGGTTGAAGCCTGGAGTCTTGTGGGTTGAAGCCTGAAGTCACGTGGGTTGGAGCCTGAAGTCACGTGGGGTCGGACCTGAACTTTTTGGATAACAATTTTGTCTTTTTCTATGATATTTGTGTTCGTTTGACGGATGTTGCGTTTGGAACAAGTAGCTGCCAACTCAAAAAGTGGTGACCGATCGTTTTTAAAGTCACGTGGGTTGAAGTTTGACGTCACGTGGGTAGGAGCCTGAAGTCACGTGGGTTTAAACCTGAACTTTTTGGATAACAATTGTGTCTTTTTTTTTGATATTTGTGCTCGTTCGTCGGATGTTGCGTTTGAAACAAGTAGCTGCCAACTCCAAAAGTGGTGACGGATTGTTTTGAAAGTCACGTGGGTTGAAGCCTGGAGTCACGTGGGTTGAAGCCTGGAGTCACGTGGATTTGAACCTGGAATTTTTAGATAACAATCGTGTCTTTTTTCTTTGAAATTTGTGTTCGTTCATCAGTTGTTGCGTTTGGAACAAGTAGCTGCCAACTTCAAAAGTGGTGACTGATCGTTTTCAAAGTCACGTGGGTTGAAGCCTGAAGTCACGTGGGTTGAAGCCTGCAGTCACGTGGGTTGAAACCTGAAATTTTTGGATAACAATTGTGTCTTTTTTTTTGAAATCTGTGTTCGTTCATCAGTTGTTGCGTTTGGAACAAGTAGCTGCCAACTTCAAAAGTGGCGACTGATCGTTTTCAAAGTCACGTGAGTTAAAGCCTGAAGTCACGTGGGTTGAAGTCTGGAGTCACGTGGGTTAAAACTAAACTTTTTGAATAACAATTGTGTCTTAAGTTTTTTTTATATTCGTGTTCGTCAGATGTTGCGTTTGGAACAAGTAGCTGCCAACTCAAAAAGTGGTGACCGATCGTTTTTAAAGTCACGTGGGTTGAAGTTTAAAGTCACGTGGGTTGGAGCCTGAAGTCACGTGGGTTCAAACCTGAACTCTTTGGATAACAATTGTGTCTTTTTTTTATATTTGTGTTCGTTCGTCAGATGTTGCGTTTGGAACAAGTAGCTGCCAACTCTAAAAGTGGTGACCGATCGTTTTCAAAGTCACGTGGGTTGGAGTTTGAAGTCACGTGGGTTGGAGCTCGAAGTCACGTGGGTTAAGACCTGAACTTTTTGGATAACAATTGTGTCTTTTTTTTTGATATTTGTGTTCGTTTGACGGATGTTGCGTTTGGAACATGTAGCTGCCAACTTCAAAAGTGGTGACCGATCGTTTCAAAAAACACGTGGGTTGATGCCTGAAGTCACGTGGGTTGGAGCCTGAAGTCACGTGGGTTGAAGCTTGAGGTCACGTGGGTTGAAGGCTGGAGTCACGTGGGTTAAAACCTGAACTTTTCGGATAACAATTGTGTCTTTTTTTTGATATTTGTGTTCGTTCGTCAGATGTTGCGTTTGGAACAAGTAGCTGCCATCTTCAAAAGTGGTGACCGATCGTTTAAAAAGTCACGTGAGTTGAAGCCTGAAGTCACGTGGGTTGAAGCCTGGAAGCACGTGGGTTGAAGCCTGAAGTCACGTGGGTTAAAACCTGAAATTTTTAGATAACAATTCTGTTTTTTTTTTTTGAAATTTGTGTTCGTTCATCAGTTGTTGCGTTTGGAACAAGTAGCTGCCAACTTCAAAAGTGGTGACTGATCGTTTTCGAAGTCACGTTGGTAAGGGCCTGAAGTCACGTGGGTTGAAGCCTGGAGTCACGTGGGATAAAACCTGAACTTTTTGAATAACAATTGTGTCTTAAGTTTTTTTTATATTTGTGTTCGTCAGATGTTGCGTTTGGAACAAGTAGCTGCCAACTCAAAAAGTGGTGACCGATCGTTTTTAAAGACACGTGGGTTGAAGTTTGAAGTCACGTGGGTTGGAGCCTGAAGTCACGTGGGTTAAAACCTGAACTCTTTGGATTACAATTGTGTCTTTTTTTCTGATATTTGTGTTCGTTCGTCAGATGTTGCGTTTGGAACAAGTAGCTGCCAACTCCAAAATTGGTGATCTATCGTTTCAAAAAACACGTGGGTTGATGCCTGAAGTCACGTGGGTTAAAGCCTGAAGTCACGTGGGTTGAAGCCTGAGGTCACGTGGGTTGAAGGCTGGAGTCACGTGGGTTAAAACCTGAACTTTATGGATAACAATTGTGTTTTTTTTTTTTGATATTTGTGTTCGTTCGTCGGATGTTGCGTTTGGAACAAGTAGCTGCCATTTCCAAATGTGGTGACGGATTGTTTTAAAAGTCACGTGGGTTGAAGCCTGGAGTCACGTGGGTTGGAGCCTGTAGTCACGTGGGTTGAAACCTAAACTTTTTTGATATAAATTGTGTCTTTTTTTTTCGATATTCGTGTTCGTTCGTTAGATGTTGCGTTTGGAACAAGTAGCTGTCAACTCCAAAAGTGGTGACCGATCGTTTTCAAAGTCACGTGAGTTGGAGCCTGAAGTCACGTGGGTTGAAGCCTGAAGTCACGTGAGTTGAAGCCTGGAGTCACGTGGGTTGAAACCTGAAATTTTAAGATAACAATTGTGTCTTTTTTTTTTGAAAATTGTGTTCGTTCATCAGTTGTTGCGTTTGGAACAAGTAGCTGTCAACTTCAAAAGTGGTGACCGATCGTTTAAAATGTCACGTGGGTTGAAGCCTGAAGTCACGTGGGTTGAAGCTTGAAGTCACGTGGGTTCAAACCTGAACTTTTTGGATAACAATTGTGTCTTTTTTTTTTATATTTGTGTTCGTTCGTCAGATGTTGCGTTTGGAACAAGTAGCTGCCAACTCCAAGAGTGGTGACCAATCGTTTTCAAAGTCACGTGAGTTGGAGCCTGAAGTCACGTTGGTTGAAGCCTGAAGTCACGTGAGTTGGAGCCTGGAGTCACGTGGGTTGAAACCTGAAATTTTGAGATAACAATTGTGTCTTTTTTCTTTGAAATTTGTGTTCGTTCATCAGTTGTTGCGTTTGGAACAAGTAGCTGTCAACTTCAAAAGTGGTGACCGATCGTTTAAAAAGTCACGTGGGTTGAAGCCTGAAGTCACGTGGGTTGAAGCCTGGAGTCACGTGGGATGAAACCTGAACTTTTTGAATAACAATTGTGTCTTAAGTTTTTTTTATATTTGTATTCGTCAGATGTTGCGTTTGGAACAAGTAGCTGCCAACTCAAAAAGTGGTGACCGATCGTTTTTAAAGACACGTGGGTTGAAGTTTGAAGTCACGTGGGTTGAAGCCTGAAGTCACGTGAGTTGAAGCCTGGAGTCACGTGGGTTGAAACCTGAAATTTTAAGATAACAATTGTGTCTTTTTTTTTTGAAAATTGTGTTCGTTCATCAGTTGTTGCGTTTGGAACAAGTGGCTGTCAACTTCAAAAGTGGTGACCGATCGTTTAAAATGTCACGTGGGTTGAAGCCTGAAGTCACGTGGGTTGGAGCCTGTAGTCACGTGGGTTGAAACCTAAACTTTTTTGATATAAATTGTGTCTTTTTTTTTTCGATATTCGTGTTCGTTCGTCAGATGTTGCGTTTGGAACAAGTAGCTGCCAACTCCAAAAGTGGTGACCGATCGTTTTCAAAGTCACGTGAGTTGGAGCCTGAAGTCACGTGGGTTGAAGCCTGAAGTCACGTGAGTTGTAGCCTGGAGTCACGTGGGTTGAAACCTGAAATTTTAAGATAACAATTGTGTCTTTTTTTTTTGAAAATTGTGTTCGTTCATCAAATGTTGCGTTTGGAACAAGTAGCTGTCAACTTCAAAAGTGGTGACCGATCGTTTAAAATGTCACGTGGGTTGAAGCCTGAAGTCACGTGGGTTGAAGCTTGAAGTCACGTGGGTTCAAACCTGAACTTTTTGGATAACAATTGTGTCTTTTTTTTTATATTTGTGTTCGTTCGTCAGATGTTGCGTTTGGAACAAGTAGCTGCCAACTCCAAGAGTGGTGACCGATCGTTTTCAAAGTCACGTGAGTTGGAGCCTGAAGTCACGTTGGTTGAAGCCTGAAGTCACGTGAGTTGGAGACTGGAGTCACGTGGGTTGAAACCTGAAATTTTGAGATAACAATTGTGTCTTTTTTCTTCGAAATTTGTGTTCGTTCATCAGTTGTTGCGTTTGGAACAAGTAGCTGTCAACTTCAAAAGTGGTGACCGATCGTTTAAAAAGTCACGTGGGTTGAAGCCTGAAGTCACGTGGGTTGAAGCCTGGAGTCACGTGGGATGAAACCTGAACTTTTTGAATAACAATTGTGTCTTAAGTTTTTTTTATATTTGTATTCGTCAGATGTTGCGTTTGGAACAAGTAGCTGCCAACTCAAAAAGTGGTGACCGATCGTTTTTAAAGACACGTGGGTTGAAGTTTGAAGTCACGTGGGTTGGAGCCTGAAGTCACGTGGGTTAAAACCTGAACTTTTTGGATTACAATTGTGTCTTTTTTTTTGATATTTGTGTTCGTTCGTCAGATGTTGCGTTTGGAACAAGTAGCTGCCAACTCAAAAAGTGGTGACCGATCGTTTTTAAAGTCACGTGGGTTGGAGATTGAAGTCACGTGGGTTGGAGCCCAAAGTCACGTGGGTTAGGACCTGAACTTTTTGGATAACAATTGTGTCTTTTTTGCGATATTTGTGTTCGTTTGACGGATGTTGCGTTTGGAACAAGTGGCTGCCAACTCCAAAAGTGGTGACGGATCGTTTCAAAAGTCACGTGGGTTGAAGCCTGGAGTCACGTGGGTTGAAGCCTGGAGGCACGTGGGTTGGAGCCTGAAGTCACGTGTGTTGGAGCCTGAAGTCACGTGGGTTGGGACCTGAACTTTTTGGATAACAATTGTGTCTTTTTTTTTGATATTTGTGTTCGTTCGACGGATGTTGCGTTTGGAACAAGTAGCTGCCAACTCAAAGAGTGGTGACCGATCGTTTTGAAAGTCACGTGGGTTGAAGTTTGAAGTCACGTGGGTTGGAGCCTGAAGTCACGTGGGTTCAAACCTGAACTTTTTGGATAACAATTGTGTCTATTTTTTGATAATTTTGTTCGTTCGTCGGATGTTGCGTTTGGAACGAGTAGCTGCCAACTCAAAACGTGGTGACCGACCGTTTTTAAAGTCACGTGGGTTGGATTTTGGAGTCACGTGGGTTGGAGCTCGAAGTCACGTGGGTTGAGACCTGAACTTTTTGGATAACAATTGTGTCTTTTTTTTGATATTCGTGTTCGTTTGACGGATGTTGCGTTTGAAAACACGTGGGTTGATGCCTGAAGTCACGTGGGTTAAAGCCTGAAGTCACGTGGGTTGAAGCCTGAGGTCACGTGGGTTGAAGGCTGGAGTCACGTGGGTTGAAACCTGATCTTTTTGGATAACAATTGTGTTTTTTTTTTGATATTTGTGTTCGTTCGTCAGATGTTGCGTTTGGAACAAGTAGCTGCCAACTCAAAAAGTGGTGACGGATCGTTCCAAATGTCACGTGGGTTGAAGCCTGGAGTCACGTGGGTTGAAGCCTGAAGTCACGTGGGTTCAAACCTGAACTTTTTGGATAACAATTGTGTCTATTTTTTGATATTTTTGATCGTTCGTCGGATGTTGCGTTTGGAACAAGTAGCTGCCAACTCCAAAAGTGGTGACGGATCGTTCCGAATGTCACGTGGGTTGAAGCCTGGAGTCACGTGGGTTGAAGCCTGAAGTCACGTGGACTGGAGCCTAAAGTCACGTGGGTTAGGACCTGAACTTTTTGGATAACAATTGTGTCTTTTTTTTTGATATTTGTGTTCGTTTGACGGATGTTGCGTTTGGAACAAGTAGCTGCCAACTCAAAAAGTGGTGACCGATCGTTTTCAAAGTCACGTGGGTTGGAGTTTGAAGTCACGTGGGTTGAAGCCTGAAGTCACGTGGGTTCAAACCTGAACTTTTTGGATAACAATTGTGTCTATTTTTTGATATTTTTGATCGTTCGTCGGATGTTGCGTTTGGAACAAGTAGCTGCCAACTCAAAAAGTGGTGACCGATCGTTTTTAAAGTCACGTGGGTTGAAGTTTGAAGTCACGTGGGTTGGAGCCTGAAGTCACGTGGGTTTAAACCTGAACTTTTTGGATAACATTTGTCTCTTTTTCTTTGATATTTGTGTTCGATCGTCAGATGTTGCGTTTGGAACAAGTAGCTGCCAACTCCAAAAGTGGTGACCGATCGTTTTCAAAATCACGTGAGTTGGAGCCTGAAGTCACGTGGGTTGAAGCCTGAAGTCACGTGAGTTGAAGCCTGAGGTCACGTAGGTTAAAACCTGAAATTTTAAGATAACAATTGTGTCTTTTTTTTCTGAAATTTGTGTTCGTTCATCAGTTGTTGCGTTTGGAACAAGTAGCTGTCAACTTGAAAAGTGGTCACCGATCGTTTGAAAAGTCACGTGGGTTGAAGCCTGAAGTCACGTGGGTTGAAGCTTGAAGTCACGTGGGTTCAAAAATGAACTTTTTGGATAACAATTGTGTCTTTTTTTTTATATTTGTGTTCGTTCGTCAGATGTTGTGTTTGGAACAAGTAGCTGCCAACTCAAAAAGTGGTGACCGATCGTTTTTGAAGGCACGTGGGTTGGAGATTGAAGTCACGTGGGTTGGAGCCCGAAGTCACGTGGGTTAGGACCTGAACTTTTTGGATAAGAATTGTGTCTTTTTTTTCGATATTTGTGTTCGTTTGACGGATGTTTCGTTCGGAACAAGTAGCTGCCAACTCAAAAAGTGGTGACGGATCGTTTCAAAAGTCACGTGGGTTGAAGCCTGGAGTCACGTGGGTTGGAGCCTGAAGTCACGTGGGTTGGAGCCTGAAGTCACGTGGGTTAGGACCTGAACTTTTTGGATAACAATTGTGTCTTTTTTCTTGATATTTGTGTTCGTTTGACGGATGTTGCGTTTAAAACAAGTAGCTGCCAACTCAAAGAGTGGTGACCGATCGTTTTGAAAGTCACGTGGGTTGAAGTTTGAAGTCACGTGGGTTGGAGCCTGAAGTCACGTGGGTTCAAACCTGAACTTTTTGGATAACAATTGTGTCTATTTTTTGATAATTTTGTTCGTTCGTCGGATGTTGCGTTTGGAACGAGAAGCTGTCAGCTCAAAAAGTGGTGACGGATTGTTTTAAAAGTCACGTGGGTTGAAGCCTTGAGTCACGTGGGTTGGAGCCCGGAGTCACGTGGGTTTAAACCTGAACTTTTTGGAAATAAATTGTGTCTTTTTTTTTGATATTTGTGTTCGTTCGTCAGATGTTGCGTTTGGAACAAGTAGCTGCCAACTCAAAAAGTGGTGACCGACCGTTTTTGAAGTCACGTGGGTTGAATTGTGAAGTCACGTGGGTTGGAGCCCGAAGTCACGTGGGTTAGGACCTGAACTTTTTGGATAACAATTGTGTCTTTTTTTTTGATATTTGTGTTCGTTCGTCGGATGTTGCGTTTGGAACAAGTAGCTGCCAACTCCAAAAGTGGTGACGGATTGTTTTGAAAGTCACGTGGGTTGAAGCCTTGAGTCACGTGGGTTGGAGCCTGGAGTCACGTGGGTTTAAACCTGAACTTTTTGGATATAGATTGTGTCTTTTTTTTTGATATTTGTGTTCGTTCGTCAGATGTTGCGTTTGGAACAAGTAGCTGCCAACTTCAAAAGTGGCGACTGATCGTTTTCAAAGTCACGTGAGTTGAAGCCTGAAGTCACGTGGGTTGAAGTCTGGAGTCACGTGGGTTAAAACCTTAACTTTTTGAATAACAATTGTGTCTTAAGTTTTTTTTATATTCGTGTTCGTCAGATGTTGCGTTTGGAACTAGTAGCTGCCAACTCAAAAAGTGGTGACCGATCGTTTTTAAAGTCACGTGGGTTGAAGTTTGAAGTCACGTGGGTTGGAGCCTGAAGTCACGTGGGTTCAAACCTGAACTCTTTGGATAACAGTTGTGTCTTTTTTTTATATTTGTGTTCGTTCGTCAGATGTTGCGTTTGGAACAAGTAGCTGCCAACTCAAAAAGTGGTGACCGATCGTTTTTAAAGTCACGTGGGTTGGAGTTTGAAGTCACGTGGGTCGGAGCTCGAAGTCACTTGGGTTAAGACCTGAACTTTTTGGATAACAATTGTGTCTTTTTTTTTGATATTTGTGTTCGTTTGACGGATGTTGCGTTTGGAACATGTAGCTGCCAACTTCAAAAGTGGTGACCGATCGTTCCAAAAAACACGTGGGTTGATGCCTGAAGTCACGTGGGTTGGAGCCTGAAGTCACGTGGGTTGAAGCTTGAGGTCACGTGGGTTGAAGGCTGGAGTCACGTGGGTTAAAACCTGAACTTTTCGGATAACAATTGTGTCTTTTTTTTGATATTTGTGTTCGTTCGTCAGATGATGCGTTTGGAACAAGTAGCTGCCAACTTCAAAAGTGGTGACCGATCGTTTAAAAAGTCACGTGAGTTGAAGCCTGAAGTCACGTGGGTTGAAGCTTGATGTCACGTGGGTTCAAACCTGAACTTTTTGGATAACGACTGTGTCTTTTTTTTTATATTTGTGTTCGTTCGTCGGATGGTGCGTTTGGAACAAGTAGCTGCCAACTCAAAAAGTGGTGACCGATCGTTTTTAAAGTCACGTGGGTTGGAGATTGAAGTCACGTGGGTTGGAGCCCGAAGTCACGTGGGTTAGGACCGGAACTTTTTGGATAACAATTGTGTCTTTTTTTTCGATATTTGTGTTCGTTTGACGGATGTTGCGTTTGGAACAAGTAGCTGCCAACTTCAAAAGTGGTGACGGATCGTTTCAAAAGTCACGTGGGTTGAAGCCTGGAGTCTTGTGGGTTGAAGCCTGAAGTCACGTGGGTTGGAGCCTGAAGTCACGTGGGGTCGGACCTGAACTTTTTGGATAACAATTTTGTCTTTTTTTATGATATTTGTGTTCGTTTGACGGATGTTGCGTTTGGAACAAGTAGCTGCCAACTCAAAAAGTGGTGACCGATCGTTTTTGAAGTCACGTGGGTTGAAGTTTGACGTCACGTGGGTTAGAGCCTGAAGTCACGTGGGTCAAAACTTGAATTCTTTGGATTACAATTGTTTTTTTTTTTTTTTTTTTTTTTTTGATATTTGTGTTCGTTCGTCAGATGTTGCGTTTGGAACAAGTAGCTGCCAACTCAAAAAGTGGTGACCGATCGTTTTTAAAGTCACGTGGGTTGGAGATTGAAGTCACGTGGGTTGGAGCCCAAAGTCACGTGGGTTAGGACCTGAACTTTTTGGATAACAATTGTGTCTTTTTTTCGATATTTGTGTTCGTTTGACGGATGTTGCGTTTGGAACAAGTAGCTGCCAACTCCAAAACTGGTGACCGATCGTTTCAAAAAACACGTGGGTTGATGCCTGAAGTCACGTAGGTTGAAGGCTAGAGTCACGTGGGTTAAAACCTGAACTTTTTGGATAACAATTGTGTCTTTTTTTTTGATATTTGTGTTCGTTCGTCGGATGTTGCGTTTGGAACAAGTAGCTGCCAACTCAAAAAGTGGTGACCGATTGTTCTAAAAGTCACGTGGGTTGAAGTTTTAAGTCACGTGGGTTGGAGCCTGAAGTCACGTGGGTTAAAACCTGAACTTTTTGGATAACAATTGTGTTTTGTTTTTTTTTTGATATTTGTGTTCGTTCGTCAGATGTTGCGTTTGAAACAAGTAGCTGCCAACTCAAAAAGTGGTGACCGATCGTTTTTAAAGTCACGTGGGTTGAAGTTTGACGTCACGTGGGTTGGAGCCTGGAGTCACGTGGGTTTGAACCTGAACTTTTTGGATAACAATTGTGTCTTTTTTTTCGATATTTGTGTTCGTTTGACGGATGTTGCGTTTGGAACAAGTAGCTGCCAACTTCAAAAGTGGTGACGGATCGTTTCAAAAGTCACGTGGGTTGAAGCCTGGAGTCTTGTGGGTTGAAGCCTGAAGTCACGTGGGTTGGAGCCTGAAGTCACGTGGGGTCGGACCTGAACTTTTTGGATAACAATTTTGTCTTTTTCTATGATATTTGTGTTCGTTTGACGGATGTTGCGTTTGGAACAAGTAGCTGCCAACTCAAAAAGTGGTGACCGATCGTTTTTAAAGTCACGTGGGTTGAAGTTTGACGTCACGTGGGTAGGAGCCTGAAGTCACGTGGGTTTAAACCTGAACTTTTTGGATAACAATTGTGTCTTTTTTTTTGATATTTGTGCTCGTTCGTCGGATGTTGCGTTTGAAACAAGTAGCTGCCAACTCCAAAAGTGGTGACGGATTGTTTTGAAAGTCACGTGGGTTGAAGCCTGGAGTCACGTGGGTTGAAGCCTGGAGTCACGTGGATTTGAACCTGGAATTTTTAGATAACAATCGTGTCTTTTTTCTTTGAAATTTGTGTTCGTTCATCAGTTGTTGCGTTTGGAACAAGTAGCTGCCAACTTCAAAAGTGGTGACTGATCGTTTTCAAAGTCACGTGGGTTGAAGCCTGAAGTCACGTGGGTTGAAGCCTGCAGTCACGTGGGTTGAAACCTGAAATTTTTGGATAACAATTGTGTCTTTTTTTTTGAAATCTGTGTTCGTTCATCAGTTGTTGCGTTTGGAACAAGTAGCTGCCAACTTCAAAAGTGGCGACTGATCGTTTTCAAAGTCACGTGAGTTAAAGCCTGAAGTCACGTGGGTTGAAGTCTGGAGTCACGTGGGTTAAAACTAAACTTTTTGAATAACAATTGTGTCTTAAGTTTTTTTTATATTCGTGTTCGTCAGATGTTGCGTTTGGAACAAGTAGCTGCCAACTCAAAAAGTGGTGACCGATCGTTTTTAAAGTCACGTGGGTTGAAGTTTAAAGTCACGTGGGTTGGAGCCTGAAGTCACGTGGGTTCAAACCTGAACTCTTTGGATAACAATTGTGTCTTTTTTTTATATTTGTGTTCGTTCGTCAGATGTTGCGTTTGGAACAAGTAGCTGCCAACTCTAAAAGTGGTGACCGATCGTTTTCAAAGTCACGTGGGTTGGAGTTTGAAGTCACGTGGGTTGGAGCTCGAAGTCACGTGGGTTAAGACCTGAACTTTTTGGATAACAATTGTGTCTTTTTTTTTGATATTTGTGTTCGTTTGACGGATGTTGCGTTTGGAACATGTAGCTGCCAACTTCAAAAGTGGTGACCGATCGTTTCAAAAAACACGTGGGTTGATGCCTGAAGTCACGTGGGTTGGAGCCTGAAGTCACGTGGGTTGAAGCTTGAGGTCACGTGGGTTGAAGGCTGGAGTCACGTGGGTTAAAACCTGAACTTTTCGGATAACAATTGTGTCTTTTTTTTGATATTTGTGTTCGTTCGTCAGATGTTGCGTTTGGAACAAGTAGCTGCCATCTTCAAAAGTGGTGACCGATCGTTTAAAAAGTCACGTGAGTTGAAGCCTGAAGTCACGTGGGTTGAAGCCTGGAAGCACGTGGGTTGAAGCCTGAAGTCACGTGGGTTAAAACCTGAAATTTTTAGATAACAATTCTGTTTTTTTTTTTTGAAATTTGTGTTCGTTCATCAGTTGTTGCGTTTGGAACAAGTAGCTGCCAACTTCAAAAGTGGTGACTGATCGTTTTCGAAGTCACGTGGGTTGAAGTTTGAAGTCACGTGGGTTGGAGCCTGAAGTCACGTGGGTTAAAACCTGAACTCTTTGGATTACAATTGTGTCTTTTTTTCTGATATTTGTGTTCGTTCGTCAGATGTTGCGTTTGGAACAAGTAGCTGCCAACTCCAAAATTGGTGATCTATCGTTTCAAAAAACACGTGGGTTGATGCCTGAAGTCACGTGGGTTAAAGCCTGAAGTCACGTGGGTTGAAGCCTGAGGTCACGTGGGTTGAAGGCTGGGGTCACGTGGGTTAAAGCCTGGAGTCACGTGGGATAAAACCTGAACTTTTTGAATAACAATTGTGTCTTAAGTTTTTTTTATATTTGTGTTCGTCAGATGTTGCGTTTGGAACAAGTAGCTGCCAACTCAAAAAGTGGTGACCGATCGTTTTTAAAGACACGTGGGTTGAAGTTTGAAGTCACGTGGGTTGGAGCCTGAAGTCACGTGGGTTAAAACCTGAACTCTTTGGATTACAATTGTGTCTTTTTTTCTGATATTTGTGTTCGTTCGTCAGATGTTGCGTTTGGAACAAGTAGCTGCCAACTCCAAAATTGGTGATCTATCGTTTCAAAAAACACGTGGGTTGATGCCTGAAGTCACGTGGGTTAAAGCCTGAAGTCACGTGGGTTGAAGCCTGAGGTCACGTGGGTTGAAGGCTGGAGTCACGTGGGTTAAAACCTGAACTTTATGGATAACAATTGTGTTTTTTTTTTTTGATATTTGTGTTCGTTCGTCGGATGTTGCGTTTGGAACAAGTAGCTGCCATTTCCAAATGTGGTGACGGATTGTTTTAAAAGTCACGTGGGTTGAAGCCTGGAGTCACGTGGGTTGGAGCCTGTAGTCACGTGGGTTGAAACCTAAACTTTTTTGATATAAATTGTGTCTTTTTTTTTCGATATTCGTGTTCGTTCGTTAGATGTTGCGTTTGGAACAAGTAGCTGTCAACTCCAAAAGTGGTGACCGATCGTTTTCAAAGTCACGTGAGTTGGAGCCTGAAGTCACGTGGGTTGAAGCCTGAAGTCACGTGAGTTGAAGCCTGGAGTCACGTGGGTTGAAACCTGAAATTTTAAGATAACAATTGTGTCTTTTTTTTTTGAAAATTGTGTTCGTTCATCAGTTGTTGCGTTTGGAACAAGTAGCTGTCAACTTCAAAAGTGGTGACCGATCGTTTAAAATGTCACGTGGGTTGAAGCCTGAAGTCACGTGGGTTGAAGCTTGAAGTCACGTGGGTTCAAACCTGAACTTTTTGGATAACAATTGTGTCTTTTTTTTTTATATTTGTGTTCGTTCGTCAGATGTTGCGTTTGGAACAAGTAGCTGCCAACTCCAAGAGTGGTGACCAATCGTTTTCAAAGTCACGTGAGTTGGAGCCTGAAGTCACGTTGGTTGAAGCCTGAAGTCACGTGAGTTGGAGCCTGGAGTCACGTGGGTTGAAACCTGAAATTTTGAGATAACAATTGTGTCTTTTTTCTTTGAAATTTGTGTTCGTTCATCAGTTGTTGCGTTTGGAACAAGTAGCTGTCAACTTCAAAAGTGGTGACCGATCGTTTAAAAAGTCACGTGGGTTGAAGCCTGAAGTCACGTGGGTTGAAGCCTGGAGTCACGTGGGATAAAACCTGAACTTTTTGAATAACAATTGTGTCTTAAGTTTTTTTTATATTTGTATTCGTCAGATGTTGCGTTTGGAACAAGTAGCTGCCAACTCAAAAAGTGGTGACCGTTCGTTTTTAAAGACACGTGGGTTGAAGTTTGAAGTCACGTGGGTTGAAGCCTGAAGTCACGTGAGTTGAAGCCTGGAGTCACGTGGGTTGAAACCTGAAATTTTAAGATAACAATTGTGTCTTTTTTTTTGAAAATTGTGTTCGTTCATCAGTTGTTGCGTTTGGAACAAGTGGCTGTCAACTTCAAAAGTGGTGACCGATCGTTTAAAATGTCACGTGGGTTGAAGCCTGAAGTCACGTGGGTTGGAGCCTGTAGTCACGTGGGTTGAAACCTAAACTTTTTTGATATAAATTGTGTCTTTTTTTTTTCGATATTCGTGTTCGTTCGTCAGATGTTGCGTTTGGAACAAGTAGCTGCCAACTCCAAAAGTGGTGACCGATCGTTTTCAAAGTCACGTGAGTTGGAGCCTGAAGTCACGTGGGTTGAAGCCTGAAGTCACGTGGGTTGAAGCCTGAAGTCACGTGAGTTGTAGCCTGGAGTCACGTGGGTTGAAACCTGAAATTTTAAGATAACAATTGTGTCTTTTTTTTTTGAAAATTGTGTTCGTTCATCAAATTTTGCGTTTGGAACAAGTAGCTGTCAACTTCAAAAGTGGTGACCGATCGTTTAAAATGTCACGTGGGTTGAAGCCTGAAGTCACGTGGGTTGAAGCTTGAAGTCACGTGGGTTCAAACCTGAACTTTTTGGATAACAATTGTGTCTTTTTTTTTATATTTGTGTTCGTTCGTCAGATGTTGCGTTTGGAACAAGTAGCTGCCAACTCCAAGAGTGGTGACCGATCGTTTTCAAAGTCACGTGAGTTGGAGCCTGAAGTCACGTTGGTTGAAGCCTGAAGTCACGTGAGTTGGAGACTGGAGTCACGTGGGTTGAAACCTGAAATTTTGAGATAACAATTGTGTCTTTTTTCTTTGAAATTTGTGTTCGTTCATCAGTTGTTGCGTTTGGAACAAGTAGCTGCCAACTCAAAGAGTGGTGACCGATCGTTTTGAAAGTCACGTGGGTTGAAGTTTGAAGTCACGTGGGTTGGAGCCTGAAGTCACGTGGGTTCAAACCTGAACTTTTTGGATAACAATTGTGTCTATTTTTTGATAATTTTGTTCGTTCGTCGGATGTTGCGTTTGGAACGAGTAGCTGCCAACTCAAAACGTGGTGACCGACCGTTTTTAAAGTCACGTGGGTTGGATTTTGGAGTCACGTGGGTTGGAGCTCGAAGTCACGTGGGTTGAGACCTGAACTTTTTGGATAACAATTGTGTCTTTTTTTTGATATTCGTGTTCGTTTGACGGATGTTGCGTTTGAAAACACGTGGGTTGATGCCTGAAGTCACGTGGGTTAAAGCCTGAAGTCACGTGGGTTGAAGCCTGAGGTCACGTGGGTTGAAGGCTGGAGTCACGTGGGTTGAAACCTGATCTTTTTGGATAACAATTGTGTTTTTTTTTTGATATTTGTGTTCGTTCGTCAGATGTTGCGTTTGGAACAAGTAGCTGCCAACTCAAAAAGTGGTGACGGATCGTTCCAAATGTCACGTGGGTTGAAGCCTGGAGTCACGTGGGTTGAAGCCTGAAGTCACGTGGGTTCAAACCTGAACTTTTTGGATAACAATTGTGTCTATTTTTTGATATTTTTGATCGTTCGTCGGATGTTGCGTTTGGAACAAGTAGCTGCCAACTCCAAAAGTGGTGACGGATCGTTCCGAATGTCACGTGGGTTGAAGCCTGGAGTCACGTGGGTTGAAGCCTGAAGTCACGTGGACTGGAGCCTAAAGTCACGTGGGTTAGGACCTGAACTTTTTGGATAACAATTGTGTCTTTTTTTTTGATATTTGTGTTCGTTTGACGGATGTTGCGTTTGGAACAAGTAGCTGCCAACTCAAAAAGTGGTGACCGATCGTTTTCAAAGTCACGTGGGTTGGAGTTTGAAGTCACGTGGGTTGAAGCCTGAAGTCACGTGGGTTCAAACCTGAACTTTTTGGATAACAATTGTGTCTATTTTTTGATATTTTTGATCGTTCGTCGGATGTTGCGTTTGGAACAAGTAGCTGCCAACTCAAAAAGTGGTGACCGATCGTTTTTAAAGTCACGTGGGTTGAAGTTTGAAGTCACGTGGGTTGGAGCCTGAAGTCACGTGGGTTTAAACCTGAACTTTTTGGATAACATTTGTCTCTTTTTCTTTGATATTTGTGTTCGATCGTCAGATGTTGCGTTTGGAACAAGTAGCTGCCAACTCCAAAAGTGGTGACCGATCGTTTTCAAAATCACGTGAGTTGGAGCCTGAAGTCACGTGGGTTGAAGCCTGAAGTCACGTGAGTTGAAGCCTGAGGTCACGTAGGTTAAAACCTGAAATTTTAAGATAACAATTGTGTCTTTTTTTTCTGAAATTTGTGTTCGTTCATCAGTTGTTGCGTTTGGAACAAGTAGCTGTCAACTTGAAAAGTGGTGACCGATCGTTTGAAAAGTCACGTGGGTTGAAGCCTGAAGTCACGTGGGTTGAAGCTTGAAGTCACGTGGGTTCAAAAATGAACTTTTTGGATAACAATTGTGTCTTTTTTTTTATATTTGTGTTCGTTCGTCAGATGTTGTGTTTGGAACAAGTAGCTGCCAACTCAAAAAGTGGTGACCGATCGTTTTTGAAGGCACGTGGGTTGGAGATTGAAGTCACGTGGGTTGGAGCCCGAAGTCACGTGGGTTAGGACCTGAACTTTTTGGATAAGAATTGTGTCTTTTTTTTCGATATTTGTGTTCGTTTGACGGATGTTTCGTTCGGAACAAGTAGCTGCCAACTCAAAAAGTGGTGACGGATCGTTTCAAAAGTCACGTGGGTTGAAGCCTGGAGTCACGTGGGTTGGAGCCTGAAGTCACGTGGGTTGGAGCCTGAAGTCACGTGGGTTCAAACCTGAACTTTTTGGATAACAATTGTGTCTATTTTTTGATAATTTTGTTCGTTCGTCGGATGTTGCGTTTGGAACGAGTAGCTGTCAGCTCAAAAAGTGGTGACGGATTGTTTTAAAAGTCACGTGGGTTGAAGCCTTGAGTCACGTGGGTTGGAGCCCGGAGTCACGTGGGTTTAAACCTGAACTTTTTGGAAATAAATTGTGTCTTTTTTTTTGATATTTGTGTTCGTTCGTCAGATGTTGCGTTTGGAACAAGTAGCTGCCAACTCAAAAAGTGGTGACCGACCGTTTTTGAAGTCACGTGGGTTGAATTGTGAAGTCACGTGGGTTGGAGCCCGAAGTCACGTGGGTTAGGACCTGAACTTTTTGGATAACAATTGTGTCTTTTTTTTTGATATTTGTGTTCGTTCGTCGGATGTTGCGTTTGGAACAAGTAGCTGCCAACTCCAAAAGTGGTGACGGATTGTTTTGAAAGTCACGTGGGTTGAAGCCTTGAGTCACGTGGGTTGGAGCCTGGAGTCACGTGGGTTTAAACCTGAACTTTTTGGATATAGATTGTGTCTTTTTTTTTGATATTTGTGTTCGTTCGTCAGATGTTGCGTTTGGAACAAGTAGCTGCCAACTTCAAAAGTGGCGACTGATCGTTTTCAAAGTCACGTGAGTTGAAGCCTGAAGTCACGTGGGTTGAAGTCTGGAGTCACGTGGGTTAAAACCTTAACTTTTTGAATAACAATTGTGTCTTAAGTTTTTTTTATATTCGTGTTCGTCAGATGTTGCGTTTGGAACTAGTAGCTGCCAACTCAAAAAGTGGTGACCGATCGTTTTTAAAGTCACGTGGGTTGAAGTTTGAAGTCACGTGGGTTGGAGCCTGAAGTCACGTGGGTTCAAACCTGAACTCTTTGGATAACAGTTGTGTCTTTTTTTTATATTTGTGTTCGTTCGTCAGATGTTGCGTTTGGAACAAGTAGCTGCCAACTCAAAAAGTGGTGACCGATCGTTTTTAAAGTCACGTGGGTTGGAGTTTGAAGTCACGTGGGTCGGAGCTCGAAGTCACTTGGGTTAAGACCTGAACTTTTTGGATAACAATTGTGTCTTTTTTTTTTATATTTGTGTTCGTTTGACGGATGTTGCGTTTGGAACATGTAGCTGCCAACTTCAAAAGTGGTGACCGATCGTTCCAAAAAACACGTGGGTTGATGCCTGAAGTCACGTGGGTTGGAGCCTGAAGTCACGTGGGTTGAAGCTTGAGGTCACGTGGGTTGAAGGCTGGAGTCACGTGGGTTAAAACCTGAACTTTTCGGATAACAATTGTGTCTTTTTTTTGATATTTGTGTTCGTTCGTCAGATGATGCGTTTGGAACAAGTAGCTGCCAACTTCAAAAGTGGTGACCGATCGTTTAAAAAGTCACGTGAGTTGAAGCCTGAAGTCACGTGGGTTGAAGCTTGATGTCACGTGGGTTCAAACCTGAACTTTTTGGATAACGACTGTGTCTTTTTTTTTATATTTGTGTTCGTTCGTCGGATGGTGCGTTTGGAACAAGTAGCTGCCAACTCAAAAAGTGGTGACCGATCGTTTTTAAAGTCACGTGGGTTGAAGTTTGACGTCACGTGGGTTAGAGCCTGAAGTCACGTGGGTCAAAACTTGAATTCTTTGGATTACAATTGTTTTTTTTTTTTTTTTTTTTTTTTTTTTTGATATTTGTGTTCGTTCGTCAGATGTTGCGTTTGGAACAAGTAGCTGCCAACTCAAAAAGTGGTGACCGATCGTTTTTAAAGTCACGTGGGTTGGAGATTGAAGTCACGTGGGTTGGAGCCCAAAGTCACGTGGGTTAGGACCTGAACTTTTTGGATAACAATTGTGTCTTTTTTTCGATATTTGTGTTCGTTTGACGGATGTTGCGTTTGGAACAAGTAGCTGCCAACTCCAAAACTGGTGACCGATCGTTTCAAAAAACACGTGGGTTGATGCCTGAAGTCACGTAGGTTGAAGGCTAGAGTCACGTGGGTTAAAACCTGAACTTTTTGGATAACAATTGTGTCTTTTTTTTTGATATTTGTGTTCGTTCGTCGGATGTTGCGTTTGGAACAAGTAGCTGCCAACTCAAAAAGTGGTGACCGATTGTTCTAAAAGTCACGTGGGTTGAAGTTTTAAGTCACGTGGGTTGGAGCCTGAAGTCACGTGGGTTAAAACCTGAACTTTTTGGATAACAATTGTGTTTTGTTTTTTTTTTGATATTTGTGTTCGTTCGTCAGATGTTGCGTTTGAAACAAGTAGCTGCCAACTCAAAAAGTGGTGACCGATCGTTTTTAAAGTCACGTGGGTTGAAGTTTGACGTCACGTGGGTTGGAGCCTGGAGTCACGTGGGTTTGAACCTGAACTTTTTGGATAACAATTGTGTCTTTTTTTTCGATATTTGTGTTCGTTTGACGGATGTTGCGTTTGGAACAAGTAGCTGCCAACTTCAAAAGTGGTGACGGATCGTTTCAAAAGTCACGTGGGTTGAAGCCTGGAGTCTTGTGGGTTGAAGCCTGAAGTCACGTGGGTTGGAGCCTGAAGTCACGTGGGGTCGGACCTGAACTTTTTGGATAACAATTTTGTCTTTTTTTATGATATTTGTGTTCGTTTGACGGATGTTGCGTTTGGAACAAGTAGCTGCCAACTCAAAAAGTGGTGACCGATCGTTTTTAAAGTCACGTGGGTTGAAGTTCGACGTCACGTGGGTAGGAGCCTGAAGTCACGTGGGTTTAAACCTGAACTTTTTGGATAACAATTGTGTCTTTTTTTTTGATATTTGTGCTCGTTCGTCGGATGTTGCGTTTGAAACAAGAAGCTGCCAACTCCAAAAGTGGTGACGGATTGTTTTGAAAGTCACGTGGGTTGAAGCCTGGAGTCACGTGGGTTGAAGCCTGGAGTCACGTGGATTTGAACCTGGAATTTTTAGATAACAATCGTGTCTTTTTTCTTTGAAATTTGTGTTCGTTCATCAGTTGTTGCGTTTGGAACAAGTAGCTGCCAACTTCAAAAGTGGCGACTGATCGTTTTCAAAGTCACGTGAGTTAAAGCCTGGAGTCACGTGGGTTGAAGTCTGGAGTCACGTGGGTTGAAACTAAACTTTTTGAATAACAATTGTGTCTTTTTTTTTGAAATCTGTGTTCGTTCATCAGTTGTTGCGTTTGGAACAAGTAGCTGCCAACTTCAAAAGTGGCGACTGATCGTTTTCAAAGTCACGTGAGTTAAAGCCTGGAGTCACGTGGGTTGAAGTCTGGAGTCACGTGGGTTGAAACTAAACTTTTTGAATAACAATTGTGTCTTAAGTTTTTTTTATATTCGTGTTCGTCAGATGTTGCGTTTGGAACAAGTAGCTGCCAACTCAAAAAGTGGTGACCGATCGTTTTTAAAGTCACGTGGGTTGAAGTTTAAAGTCACGTGGGTTGGAGCCTGAAGTCACGTGGGTTCAAACCTGAACTCTTTGGATAACAATTGTGTCTTTTTTTTATATTTGTGTTCGTTCGTCAGATGTTGCGTTTGGAACAAGTAGCTGCCAACTCTAAAAGTGGTGACCGATCGTTTTCAAAGTCACGTGGGTTGGAGTTTGAAGTCACGTGGGTTGGAGCTCGAAGTCACGTGGGTTAAGACCTGAACTTTTTGGATAACAATTGTGTCTTTTTTTTTGATATTTGTGTTCGTTTGACGGATGTTGCGTTTGGAACATGTAGCTGCCAACTTCAAAAGTGGTGACCGATCGTTTCAAAAAACACGTGGGTTGATGCCTGAAGTCACGTGGGTTGGAGCCTGAAGTCACGTGGGTTGAAGCTTGAGGTCACGTGGGTTGAAGGCTGGAGTCACGTGGGTTAAAACCTGAACTTTTCGGATAACAATTGTGTCTTTTTTTTGATATTTGTGTTCGTTCGTCAGATGTTGCGTTTGGAACAAGTAGCTGCCATCTTCAAAAGTGGTGACCGATCGTTTAAAAAGTCACGTGAGTTGAAGCCTGAAGTCACGTGGGTTGAAGCCTGGAAGCACGTGGGTTGAAGCCTGAAGTCACGTGGGTTAAAACCTGGAATTTTTAGATAACAATTCTGTTTTTTTTTTTTGAAATTTGTGTTCGTTCATCAGTTGTTGCGTTTGGAACAAGTAGCTGCCAACTTCAAAAGTGGTGACTGATCGTTTTCGAAGTCACGTTGGTAAGGGCCTGAAGTCACGTGGGTTGAAGCCTGGAGTCACGTGGGATAAAACCTGAACTTTTTGAATAACAATTGTGTCTTAAGTTTTTTTTATATTTGTGTTCGTCAGATGTTGCGTTTGGAACAAGTAGCTGCCAACTCAAAAAGTGGTGACCGATCGTTTTTAAAGACACGTGGGTTGAAGTTTGAAGTCACGTGGGTTGGAGCCTGAAGTCACGTGGGTTAAAACCTGAACTCTTTGGATTACAATTGTGTCTTTTTTTCTGATATTTGTGTTCGTTCGTCAGATGTTGCGTTTGGAACAAGTAGCTGCCAACTCCAAAATTGGTGATCTATCGTTTCAAAAAACACGTGGGTTGATGCCTGAAGTCACGTGGGTTAAAGCCTGAAGTCACGTGGGTTGAAGGCTGGAGTCACGTGGGTTAAAACCTGAACTTTATGGATAACAATTGTGTTTTTTTTTTTTGATATTTGTGTTCGTTCGTCGGATGTTGCGTTTGGAACAAGTAGCTGCCATTTCCAAATGTGGTGACGGATTGTTTTAAAAGTCACGTGGGTTGAAGCCTGGAGTCACGTGGGTTGGAGCCTGTAGTCACGTGGGTTGAAACCTAAACTTTTTTGATATAAATTGTGTCTTTTTTTTTCGATATTCGTGTTCGTTCGTTAGATGTTGCGTTTGGAACAAGTAGCTGTCAACTCCAAAAGTGGTGACCGATCGTTTTCAAAGTCACGTGAGTTGGAGCCTGAAGTCACGTGGGTTGAAGCCTGAAGTCACGTGAGTTGAAGCCTGGAGTCACGTGGGTTGAAACCTGAAATTTTAAGATAACAATTGTGTCTTTTTTTTTTGAAAATTGTGTTCGTTCATCAGTTGTTGCGTTTGGAACAAGTAGCTGTCAACTTCAAAAGTGGTGACCGATCGTTTAAAATGTCACGTGGGTTGAAGCCTGAAGTCACGTGGGTTGAAGCTTGAAGTCACGTGGGTTCAAACCTGAACTTTTTGGATAACAATTGTGTCTTTTTTTTTTATATTTGTGTTCGTTCGTCAGATGTTGCGTTTGGAACAAGTAGCTGCCAACTCCAAGAGTGGTGACCAATCGTTTTCAAAGTCACGTGAGTTGGAGCCTGAAGTCACGTTGGTTGAAGCCTGAAGTCACGTGAGTTGGAGCCTGGAGTCACGTGGGTTGAAACCTGAAATTTTGAGATAACAATTGTGTCTTTTTTCTTTGAAATTTGTGTTCGTTCATCAGTTGTTGCGTTTGGAACAAGTAGCTGTCAACTTCAAAAGTGGTGACCGATCGTTTAAAAAGTCACGTGGGTTGAAGCCTGAAGTCACGTGGGTTGAAGCCTGGAGTCACGTGGGATAAAACCTGAACTTTTTGAATAACAATTGTGTCTTAAGTTTTTTTTATATTTGTATTCGTCAGATGTTGCGTTTGGAACAAGTAGCTGCCAACTCAAAAAGTGGTGACCGATCGTTTTTAAAGACACGTGGGTTGAAGTTTGAAGTCACGTGGGTTGAAGCCTGAAGTCACGTGAGTTGAAGCCTGGAGTCACGTGGGTTGAAACCTGAAATTTTAAGATAACAATTGTGTCTTTTTTTTTTGAAAATTGTGTTCGTTCATCAGTTGTTGCGTTTGGAACAAGTGGCTGTCAACTTCAAAAGTGGTGACCGATCGTTTAAAATGTCACGTGGGTTGAAGCCTGAAGTCACGTGGGTTGGAGCCTGTAGTCACGTGGGTTGAAACCTAAACTTTTTTGATATAAATTGTGTCTTTTTTTTTTCGATATTCGTGTTTGTTCGTCAGATGTTGCGTTTGGAACAAGTAGCTGCCAACTCCAAAAGTGGTGACCGATCGTTTTCAAAGTCACGTGAGTTGGAGCCTGAAGTCACGTGGGTTGAAGCCTGAAGTCACGTGGGTTGAAGCCTGAAGTCACGTGAGTTGTAGCCTGGAGTCACGTGGGTTGAAACCTGAAATTTTAAGATAACAATTGTGTCTTTTTTTTTTGAAAATTGTGTTCGTTCATCAAATTTTGCGTTTGGAACAAGTAGCTGTCAACTTCAAAAGTGGTGACCGATCGTTTAAAATGTCACGTGGGTTGAAGCCTGAAGTCACGTGGGTTGAAGCTTGAAGTCACGTGGGTTCAAACCTGAACTTTTTGGATAACAATTGTGTCTTTTTTTTTATATTTGTGTTCGTTCGTCAGATGTTGCGTTTGGAACAAGTAGCTGCCAACTCCAAGAGTGGTGACCGATCGTTTTCAAAGTCACGTGAGTTGGAGCCTGAAGTCACGTTGGTTGAAGCCTGAAGTCACGTGAGTTGGAGACTGGAGTCACGTGGGTTGAAACCTGAAATTTTGAGATAACAATTGTGTCTTTTTTCTTTGAAATTTGTGTTCGTTCATCAGTTGTTGCGTTTGGAACAAGTAGCTGTCAACTTCAAAAGTGGTGACCGATCGTTTAAAAAGTCACGTGGGTTGAAGCCTGAAGTCACGTGGGTTGAAGCCTGGAGTCACGTGGGATGAAACCTGAACTTTTTGAATAACAATTGTGTCTTAAGTTTTTTTTATATTTGTATTCGTCAGATGTTGCGTTTGGAACAAGTAGCTGCCAACTCAAAAAGTGGTGACCGATCGTTTTTAAAGACACGTGGGTTGAAGTTTGAAGTCACGTGGGTTGGAGCCTGAAGTCACGTGGGTTAAAACCTGAACTTTTTGGATTACAATTGTGTCTTTTTTTTTGATATTTGTGTTCGTTCGTCAGATGTTGCGTTTGGAACAAGTAGCTGCCAACTCAAAAAGTGGTGACCGATCGTTTTTAAAGTCACGTGGGTTGGAGATTGAAGTCACGTGGGTTGGAGCCCAAAGTCACGTGGGTTAGGACCTGAACTTTTTGGATAACAATTGTGTCTTTTTTTCGATATTTGTGTTCGTTTGACGGATGTTGCGTTTGGAACAAGTGGCTGCCAACTCCAAAAGTGGTGACGGATCGTTTCAAAAGTCACGTGGGTTGAAGCCTGGAGTCACGTGGGTTGAAGCCTGGAGGCACGTGGGTTGGAGCCTGAAGTCACGTGTGTTGGAGCCTGAAGTCACGTGGGTTGGGACCTGAACTTTTTGGATAACAATTGTGTCTTTTTTTTTGATATTTGTGTTCGTTCGACGGATGTTGCGTTTGGAACAAGTAGCTGCCAACTCAAAGAGTGGTGACCGATCGTTTTGAAAGTCACGTGGGTTGAAGTTTGAAGTCACGTGGGTTGGAGCCTGAAGTCACGTGGGTTCAAACCTGAACTTTTTGGATAACAATTGTGTCTATTTTTTGATAATTTTGTTCGTTCGTCGGATGTTGCGTTTGGAACGAGTAGCTGCCAACTCAAAACGTGGTGACCGACCGTTTTTAAAGTCACGTGGGTTGGATTTTGAAGTCACGTGGGTTGGAGCTCGAAGTCACGTGGGTTGAGACCTGAACTTTTTGGATAACAATTGTGTCTTTTTTTTGATATTCGTGTTCGTTTGACGGATGTTGCGTTTGAAAACACGTGGGTTGATGCCTGAAGTCACGTGGGTTAAAGCCTGAAGTCACGTGGGTTGAAGCCTGAGGTCACGTGGGTTGAAGGCTGGAGTCACGTGGGTTGAAACCTGATCTTTTTGGATAACAATTGTGTTTTTTTTTTGATATTTGTGTTCGTCCGTCAGATGTTGCGTTTGGAACAAGTAGCTGCCAACTCAAAAAGTGGTGACGGATCGTTCCAAATGTCACGTGGGTTGAAGCCTGGAGTCACGTGGGTTGAAGCCTGAAGTCACGTGGGTTCAAACCTGAACTTTTTGGATAACAATTGTGTCTATTTTTTGATATTTTTGATCGTTCGTCGGATGTTGCGTTTGGAACAAGTAGCTGCCAACTCCAAAAGTGGTGACGGATCGTTCCGAATGTCACGTGGGTTGAAGCCTGGAGTCACGTGGGTTGAAGCCTGAAGTCACGTGGACTGGAGCCTAAAGTCACGTGGGTTAGGACCTGAACTTTTTGGATAACAATTGTGTCTTTTTTTTTGATATTTGTGTTCGTTTGACGGATGTTGCGTTTGGAACAAGTAGCTGCCAACTCAAAAAGTGGTGACCGATCGTTTTCAAAGTCACGTGGGTTGGAGTTTGAAGTCACGTGGGTTGAAGCCTGAAGTCACGTGGGTTCAAACCTGAACTTTTTGGATAACAATTGTGTCTATTTTTTGATATTTTTGATCGTTCGTCGGATGTTGCGTTTGGAACAAGTAGCTGCCAACTCAAAAAGTGGTGACCGATCGTTTTTAAAGTCACGTGGGTTGAAGTTTGAAGTCACGTGGGTTGGAGCCTGAAGTCACGTGGGTTTAAACCTGAACTTTTTGGATAACATTTGTCTCTTTTTCTTTGATATTTGTGTTCGATCGTCAGATGTTGCGTTTGGAACAAGTAGCTGCCAACTCCAAAAGTGGTGACCGATCGTTTTCAAAATCACGTGAGTTGGAGCCTGAAGTCACGTGGGTTGAAGCCTGAAGTCACGTGAGTTGAAGCCTGAGGTCACGTAGGTTAAAACCTGAAATCTTAAGATAACAATTGTGTCTTTTTTTTCTGAAATTTGTGTTCGTTCATCAGTTGTTGCGTTTGGAACAAGTAGCTGTCAACTTGAAAAGTGGTGACCGATCGTTTGAAAAGTCACGTGGGTTGAAGCCTGAAGTCACGTGGGTTGAAGCTTGAAGTCACGTGGGTTCAAAAATGAACTTTTTGGATAACAATTGTGTCTTTTTTTTTATATTTGTGTTCGTTCGTCAGATGTTGTGTTTGGAACAAGTAGCTGCCAACTCAAAAAGTGGTGACCGATCGTTTTTGAAGGCACGTGGGTTGGAGATTGAAGTCACGTGGGTTGGAGCCCGAAGTCACGTGGGTTAGGACCTGAACTTTTTGGATAAGAATTGTGTGTTTTTTTTCGATATTTGTGTTCGTTTGACGGATGTTTCGTTCGGAACAAGTAGCTGCCAACTCAAAAAGTGGTGACGGATCGTTTCAAAAGTCACGTGGGTTGAAGCCTGGAGTCACGTGGGTTGGAGCCTGAAGTCACGTGGGTTGGAGCCTGAAGTCACGTGGGTTAGGACCTGAACTTTTTGGATAACAATTGTGTCTTTTTTCTTGATATTTGTGTTCGTTTGACGGATGTTGCGTTTAAAACAAGTAGCTGCCAACTCAAAGAGTGGTGACCGATCGTTTTGAAAGTAACGTGGGTTGAAGTTTGAAGTCACGTGGGTTGGAGCCTGAAGTCACGTGGGTTCAAACCTGAACTTTTTGGATAACAATTGTGTCTATTTTTTGATAATTTTGTTCGTTCGTCGGATGTTGCGTTTGGAACGAGTAGCTGTCAGCTCAAAAAGTGGTGACGGATTGTTTTAAAAGTCACGTGGGTTGAAGCCTTGAGTCACGTGGGTTGGAGCCCGGAGTCACGTGGGTTTAAACCTGAACTTTTTGGAAATAAATTGTGTCTTTTTTTTTGATATTTGTGTTCGTTCGTCAGATGTTGCGTTTGGAACAAGTAGCTGCCAACTCAAAAAGTGGTGACCGACCGTTTTTGAAGTCACGTGGGTTGAATTGTGAAGTCACGTGGGTTGGAGCCCGAAGTCACGTGGGTTAGGACCTGAACTTTTTGGATAACAATTGTGTCTTTTTTTTTGATATTTGTGTTCGTTCGTCGGATGTTGCGTTTGGAACAAGTAGCTGCCAACTCCAAAAGTGGTGACGGATTGTTTTGAAAGTCACGTGGGTTGAAGCCTTGAGTCACGTGGGTTGGAGCCTGGAGTCACGTGGGTTTAAACCTGAACTTTTTGGATATAGATTGTGTCTTTTTTTTTGATATTTGTGTTCGTTCGTCAGATGTTGCGTTTGGAACAAGTAGCTGCCAACTTCAAAAGTGGCGACTGATCGTTTTCAAAGTCACGTGAGTTGAAGCCTGAAGTCACGTGGGTTGAAGTCTGGAGGCACGTGGGTTAAAACCTTAACTTTTTGAATAACAATTGTGTCTTAAGTTTTTTTTATATTCGTGTTCGTCAGATGTTGCGTTTGGAACTAGTAGCTGCCAACTCAAAAAGTGGTGACCGATCGTTTTTAAAGTCACGTGGGTTGAAGTTTGAAGTCACGTGGGTTGGAGCCTGAAGTCACGTGGGTTCAAACCTGAACTCTTTGGATAACAGTTGTGTCTTTTTTTTATATTTGTGTTCGTTCGTCAGATGTTGCGTTTGGAACAAGTAGCTGCCAACTCAAAAAGTGGTGACCGATCGTTTTTAAAGTCACGTGGGTTGGAGTTTGAAGTCACGTGGGTCGGAGCTCGAAGTCACGTGGGTTGAAGCCTGAGGTCACGTGGGTTAAAACCTGAAATTTTAAGATAACAATTGTGTCTTTTTTTTCTGAAATTTGTGTTCGTTCATCAGTTGTTGCGTTTGGAACAAGTAGCTGTCAACTTTAAAAGTGGTGACCGATCGTTTAAAAAGTCACGTGGGTTGAAGCCTGAAGTCACGTGGGTTGAAGCTTGAAGTCACGTGGGTTCAAAAATGAACTTTTTGGATAACAATTGTGTCTTTTTTTTTATATTTGTGTTCGTTCGTCAGATGTTGTGTTTGGAACAAGTAGCTGCCAACTCAAAAAGTGGTGACCGATCGTTTTTGAAGGCACGTGGGTTGGAGATTGAAGTCACGTGGGTTGGAGCCCGAAGTCACGTGGGTTAGGACCTGAACTTTTTGGATAAGAATTGTGTCTTTTTTTTCGATATTTGTGTTCGTTTGACGGATGTTTCGTTCGGAACAAGTAGCTGCCAACTCCAAAAGTGGTGACGGATCGTTTCAAAAGTCACGTGGGTTGAAGCCTGGAGGCACGTGGGTTGGAGCCTGAAGTCACGTGGGTTGGAGCCTGAAGTCACGTGGGTTAGGACCTGAACTTTTTGGATAACAATTGTGTTTTTTTTTTTTAATTTGTGTTCGTTCGTCGGATATTGCGTTTGGAACAAGTAGCTGCCAACTCCAAATGTGGTGACGGATTGTTTTAAAAGTCACGTGGGTTGAAGCCTGGAGTCACGTGGGTTGGAGCCTGGAGTCACGTGGGTTGAAACCTAAACTTTTTGGATATGAATTGTGTCTTTTTTTTTTCGATATTTGTGTTCGTTCGTCAGATGTTGCGTTTGGAACAAGTAGCTGCCAACTCCAAAATTGGTGACCGATCGTTTTCAAAGTCACGTGAGTTGGAGCCTGAAGTCACGTGGGTTGAAGCCTGAAGTCACGTGAGTTGAAGCCTGGAGTCACGTGGGTTGAAACCTGAAATTTAAAGATAACAATTGTGTCTTTTTTTTTTGAAATTTGTGTTCGTTCATCAGTTGTTGCGTTTGGAACAAGTAGCTGTCAACTTCAAAAGTGGTGACCGATCGTTTAAAAAGTCACGTGGGTTGAAGTCTGAAGTCACGTGGGTTGAAGCTTGAAGTCACGTGGGTTCAAACCTGAACTTTTTGGATAACAATTGTGTCTTTTTTTTTTATATTTGTGTTCGTTCGTCAGATGTTGCGTTTGGAACTAGTAGCTGCCAACTCAAAAAGTGGTGACCGATCGTTTTTAAAGTCACGTGGGTTGAAGTTTGAAGTCACGTGGGTTGGAGCCTGAAGTCACGTGGGTTCAAACCTGAACTCTTTGGATAACAGTTGTGTCTTTTTTTTATATTTGTGTTCGTTCGTCAGATGTTGCGTTTGGAACAAGTAGCTGCCAACTCAAAAAGTGGTGACCGATCGTTTTTAAAGTCACGTGGGTTGGAGTTTGAAGTCACGTGGGTCGGAGCTCGAAGTCACGTGGGTTAAGACCTGAACTTTTTGGATAACAATTGTGTCTTTTTTTTTGATATTTGTGTTCGTTTGACGGATGTTGCGTTTGGAACATGTAGCTGCCAACTTCAAAAGTGGTGACCGATCGTTTCAAAAAACACGTGGGTTGATGCCTGAAGTCACGTGGGTTGAAGCTTGAGGTCACGTGAGTTGAAGGCTGGAGTCACGTGGGTTAAAACCTGAACTTTTCGGATAACAATTGTGTCTTTTTTTTGATATTTGTGTTCGTTCGTCAGATGATGCGTTTGGAACAAGTAGCTGCCAACTTCAAAAGTGGTGACCGATCGTTTAAAAAGTCACGTGAGTTGAAGCCTGAAGTCACGTGGGTTGAAGCTTGATGTCACGTGGGTTCAAACCTGAACTTTTTGGATAACGACTGTGTCTTTTTTTTGATATTTGTGTTCGTTCGTCGGATGGTGCGTTTGGAACAAGTAGCTGCCAACTCAAAAAGTGGTGACCGATCGTTTTTAAAGTCACGTGGGTTGGAGATTGAAGTCACGTGGGTTGGAGCCCGAAGTCACGTGGGTTAGGACCGGAACTTTTTGGATAACAATTGTGTCTTTTTTTTCGATATTTGTGTTCGTTTGACGGATGTTGCGTTTGGAACAAGTAGCTGCCAACTCAAGAAGTGGTGACCGATCGTTTTTAAAGTCACGTGGGTTGAAGTATGAAGTCACGTGGGTTGGAGCCTGGAGTCACGTGGGTTCAAACCTGAACTTTTTGGATATAAATTGTGTCTTTTTTTCGATATTTGTGTTCGTTTGACGGATGTTGCGTTTGGAACAAGTAGCTGCCAACTCAAAAAGTGGTGACCGATCGTTTTTAAAGTCACGTGGGTTGAAGTTTGAAGTCACGTGGGTTGGAGCCTGAAGTCACGTGGGTTTAAACCTGAACTTTATGGATAACATTTGTCTCTTTTTTTTTGATATTTGTGTTCGATCGTCAGATGTTGCGTTTGGAACAAGTAGCTGCCAACTCCAAAAGTGGTGACCGATCGTTTTCAAAATCACGTGAGTTGGAGCCTGAAGTCACGTGGGTTGAAGCCTGAAGTCACGTGAGTTGAAGCCTGAGGTCACGTGGGTTAAAACCTGAAATTTTAAGATAACAATTGTGTCTTTTTTTTCTGAAATTTGTGTTCGTTCATCAGTTGTTGCGTTTGGAACAAGTAGCTGTCAACTTTAAAAGTGGTGACCGATCGTTTAAAAAGTCACGTGGGTTGAAGCCTGAAGTCACGTGGGTTGAAGCTTGAAGTCACGTGGGTTCAAAAATGAACTTTTTGGATAACAATTGTGTCTTTTTTTTTATATTTGTGTTCGTTCGTCAGATGTTGTGTTTGGAACAAGTAGCTGCCAACTCAAAAAGTGGTGACCGATCGTTTTTGAAGGCACGTGGGTTGGAGATTGAAGTCACGTGGGTTGGAGCCCGAAGTCACGTGGGTTAGGACCTGAACTTTTTGGATAAGAATTGTGTCTTTTTTTTCGATATTTGTGTTCGTTTGACGGATGTTTCGTTCGGAACAAGTAGCTGCCAACTCCAAAAGTGGTGACGGATCGTTTCAAAAGTCACGTGGGTTGAAGCCTGGAGTCACGTGGGTTGGAGCCTGAAGTCACGTGGGTTGGAGCCTGAAGTCACGTGGGTTAGGACCTGAACTTTTTGGATAACAATTGTGTCTTTTTTCTTGATATTTGTGTTCGTTTGACGGATGTTGCGTTTAAAACAAGTAGCTGCCAACTCAAAGAGTGGTGACCGATCGTTTAGAAAGTCACGTGGGATGAAGTTTGAAGTCACGTGGGTTGGAGCCTGAAGTCACGTGGGTTCAAACCTGAACTTTTTGGATAACAATTGTGTCTATTTTTTGATAATTTTGTTCGTTCGTCGGATGTTGCGTTTGGAACGAGTAGCTGTCAGCTCAAAAAGTGGTGACGGATTGTTTTAAAAGTCACGTGGGTTGAAGCCTTGAGTCACGTGGGTTTAAACCTGAACTTTTTGGAAATAGATTGTGTCTTTTTTTTTGATATTTGTGTTCGTTCGTCAGATGTTGCGATTGGAACAAGTAGCTGCCATTTAAAAAAGTGGTGACCGACCGTTTTTGAAGTCACGTGGGTTGGATTTTGAAGTCACGTGGGTTGGAGCCCGAAGTCACGTGGGTTAGGACCTGAACTTTTTGGATAACAATTGTGTCTTTTTTTTGATATTTGTGTTCGTTCGTCGGATGTTGCGTTTGGAACAAGTAGCTGCCAACTCCAAAAGTGGTGACGGATTGTTTTGAAAGTCACGTGGGTTGAAGCCTTGAGTCACGTGGGTTGGAGCCTGGAGTCACGTGGGTTTAAACCTGAACTTTTTGGATATAGATTGTGTCTTTTTTTTTGATATTTGTGTTCGTTCGTCAGATGTTGCGTTTGGAACAAGTAGCTGCCAACTTCAAAAGTGGCGACTGATCGTTTTCAAAGTCACGTGAGTTGAAGCCTGAAGTCACGTGGGTTGAAGTCTGGAGTCACGTGGGTTAAAACCTCAACTTTTTGAATAACAATTGTGTCTTAAGTTTTTTTTATATTCGTGTTCGTCAGATGTTGCGTTTGGAACTAGTAGCTGCCAACTCAAAAAGTGGTGACCGATCGTTTTTAAAGTCACGTGGGTTGAAGTTTGAAGTCACGTGGGTTGGAGCCTGAAGTCACGTGGGTTCAAACCTGAACTCTTTGGATAACAGTTGTGTCTTTTTTTTATATTTGTGTTCGTTCGTCATATGTTGCGTTTGGAACAAGTAGCTGCCAACTCAAAAAGTGGTGACCGATCGTTTTTAAAGTCACGTGGGTTGGAGTTTGAAGTCACGTGGGTCGGAGCTCGAAGTCACGTGGGTTAAGACCTGAACTTTTTGGATAACAATTGTGTCTTTTTTTTTGATATTTGTGTTCGTTTGACGGATGTTGCGTTTGGAACATGTAGCTGCCAACTTCAAAAGTGGTGACCGATCGTTTCAAAAAACACGTGGGTTGATGCCTGAAGTCACGTGGGTTGGAGCCTAAAGTCACGTGGGTTGAAGCTTGAGGTCACGTGGGTTGAAGGCTGGAGTCACGTGGGTTGAAACCTGAACTTTTCGGATAACAATTGTGTCTTTTTTTTGATATTTGTGTTCGTTCGTCAGATGATGCGTTTGGAACAAGTAGCTGCCAACTTCAGAAGTGGTGACCGATCGTTTAAAAAGTCACGTGAGTTGGAGCCTGAAGTCACGTGGGTTGAAGCTTGATGTCACGTGGGTTCAAACCTGAACTTTTTGGATAACGACTGTGTCTTTTTTTTGATATTTGTGTTCGTTCGTCGGATGGTGCGTTTGGAACAAGTAGCTGCCAACTCAAAAAGTGGTGACCGATCGTTTTTAAAGTCACGTGGGTTGGAGATTGAAGTCACGTGGGTTGGAGCCCGAAGTCACGTGGGTTAGGACCGGAACTTTTTGGATAACAATTGTGTCTTTTTTTTCGATATTTGTGTTCGTTTGACGGATGTTGCGTTTGGAACAAGTAGCTGCCAACTCAAAAAGTGGTGACCGATCGTTTTTAAAGTCACGTGGGTTGAAGTTTGAAGTCACGTGGGTTGGAGCCTGGAGTCACGTGGGTTTGAACCTGAAGTTTTTGGATATAAATTGTGTCTTTTTTTCGATATTTGTGTTCGTTTGACGGATGTTGCGTTTGGAACAAGTAGCTGCCAACTCCAAAAGTGGTGACCGATCGTTTTCGAAGTCACGTGAGTTGAAGCCTGAAGTCACGTGGGTTGAAGCCTGGAGTCACGTGGGATAAAACCTGAACTTTTTGAATAACAATTGTGTCCTAAGTTTTTTTTATATTTGTGTTCGTCAGATGTTGCGTTTGGAACAAGTAGCTGCCAACTCTAAAAGTGGTGACCGATCGTTTTCAAAGACACGTGGGTTGAAGTTTGAAGTCACGTGGGTTGGAGCCTGAAGTCACGTGGGCTAAAACCTGAACTCTTTGGATTACAATTGTGTCTTTTCTTTTGATATTTGTGTTCGTTCGTCAGATGATGCGTTTGGAACAAGTAGCTGCCAACTCAAAAAGTGGTGACCGACCGTTTTTAAAGTCTCGTGGGATGGTTTTTGAAGTCACGTGGGTTGGAGCTCGAAGTCACGTGGGTTAAGACCTGAACTTTTTGGATAACAATTGTGTCTTTTTTTTCGATATTCATGTTCGTTTGACGGATGTTGCGTTTGGAACAAGTAGCTGCCAACTCCAAAATTGGTGACCTATCGTTTCAAAAAACACGTGGGTTGATGCCTGAAGTCACGCGGGTTGAAGCCTGAAGTCACGTGGGTTGAAGCCTGAGGTCACGTGGGTTGAAGGCTGGAGTCACGTGGGTTGAAACCTGAACTTTTTGGATAACAATTGTGTTTTTTTTTTTTGATATTTGTGTTCGTTCGTCGGATATTGCGTTTGGAACAAGAAGCTGCCAACTCCAAATGTGGTGACGGATTGTTTTAAAAGTCACGTGGGTTGAAGCCTGGAGTCACGTGGGTTGGAGCCTGGAGTCACGTGGGTTGAAACCTAAACTTTTTGGATATAAATTGTGTCTTTTTTTTTCGATATTTGTGTTCGTTCGTCAGATGTTGCGTTTGGAACAAGTAGCTGCCAACTCCAAAATTGGTGACCGATCGTTTTCAAAGTCACGTGAGTTGGAGCCTGAAGTCACGTGGGTTGAAGCCTGAAGTCACGTGAGTTGAAGCCTGGAGTCACGTGGGTTGAAACCTGAAATTTTAAGATAACAATTGTGTCTTTTTTTTTGAAATTTGTGTTCGTTCATCAGTTGTTGCGTTTGGAACAAGTAGCTGTCAACTTCAAAAGTGGTGACCGATCGTTTGAAAAGTCACGTGGGTTGAAGCCTGAAGTCACGTGGGTTGAAGCTTGAAGTCACGTGGGTTCAAACCTGAACTTTTTGGATAACAATTGTGTCTTTTTTTTTTATATTTGTGTTCGTTCGTCAGATGTTGCGTTTGGAACAAGTAGCTGCCAACTCAAAAAGTGGTGACCGATCGTTTTTAAAGTCACGTGGGTTGGAGATTGAAGTCACGTGGGTTGGAGCCCAAAGTCACGTGGGTTAGGACCTGAACTTTTTGGATAACAATTGTGTCTTTTTTTCGATATTTGTGTTCGTTTGACGGATGTTGCGTTTGGAACAAGTAGCTGCCAACTCAAAGAGTGGTGACCGATCGTTTTGGAAGTCACGTGGGTTGAAGTTTGAAGTCACGTGGGTTGGAGCCTGAAGTCACGTGGGTTAAAACCTGAACTCTTTGGATTACAATTGTGTCTTTTTTTTTGATATTTGTGTTCGTTCGTCAGATGATGCGTTTGGAACAAGTAGCTGCCAACTCAAAAAGTGGTGACCGACCGTTTTTAAAGTCACGTGGGATGGTTTTTGAAGTCACGTGGGTTGGAGCTCGAAGTCACGTGGGTTAAGACCTGAACTTTTTGGATAACAATTGTGTCTTTTTTTTCGATATTCGTGTTCGTTTGACGGATGTTGCGTTTGGAACAAGTAGCTGCCAACTCCAAAATTGGTGACCTATCGTTTCAAAAAACACGTGGGTTGATGCCTGAAGTCACGTGGGTTAAAGCCTGAAGTCACGTGGGTTGAAGCCTGAGGTCACGTGGGTTGAAGGCTGGAGTCACGTGGGTTAAAACCTGAACTTTTTGGATAACAATTGTGTTTTTTTTTTTTGATATTTGTGTTCGTTCGTCGGATATTGCGTTTGGAACAAGTAGCTGCCAACTCCAAATGTGGTGACGGATTGTTTTAAAAGTCACGTGGGTTGAAGCTTGGAGTCACGTGGGTTGGAGCCTGGAGTCACGTGGGTTGAAACCTAAACTTTTTGGATATAAATTGTGTCTTTTTTTTTCGATATTTGTGTTCGTTCGTCAGATGTTGCGTTTGGAACAAGTAGCTGCCAACTCCAAAATTGGTGACCGATCGTTTTCAAAGTCACGTGAGTTGGAGCCTGAAGTCACGTGGGTTGAGGCCTGAAGTCACGTGAGTTGAAGCCTGGAGTCACGTGGGTTGAAACCTGAAATTTTAAGATAACAATTGTGTCTTTTTTGTTTGAAATTTGTGTTCGTTCATCAGTTGTTGCGTTTGGAACAAGTAGCTGTCAACTTCAAAAGTGGTGACCGATCGTTTAAAAAGTCACGTGGGTTGAAGCCTGAAGTCACGTGGGTTGAAGCTTGAAGTCACGTGGGTTCAAACCTGAACTTTTTGGATAACAATTGTGTCTTTTTTTTTTATATTTGTGTTCGTTCGTCAGATGTTGCGTTTGGAACAAGTAGCTGCCAACTCAAAAAGTGGTGACCGATCGTTTTTAAAGTCACGTGGGTTGGAGATTGAAGTCACGTGGGTTGGAGCCCAAAGTCACGTGGGTTAGGACCTGAACTTTTTGGATAACAATTGTGTCTTTTTTTCGATATTTGTGTTCGTTTGACGGATGTTGCGTTTGGAACAAGTAGCTGCCAACTCAAAGAGTGGTGACCGATCGTTTTGAAAGTCACGTGGGTTGAAGTTTGAAGTCACGTGGGTTGGAGCCTGAAGTCACGTGTGTTGGAGCCTGAAGTCACGTGGGTTGGGACCTGGACTTTTTGGATAACAATTGTGTCTTTTTTTTTGATATTTGTGTTCGTTCGACGGATGTTGCGTTTGGAACAAGTAGCTGCCAACTCAAAGAGTGGTGACCGATCGTTTTGAAAGTCACGTGGGTTGAAGTTTGAAGTCACGTGGGTTGGAGCCTGAAGTCACGTGGGTTCAAACCTGAACTTTTTGGATAACAATTGTGTCTATTTTTCGATAATTTTGTTCGTTCGTCGGATGTTGCGTTTGGAACGAGTAGCTGCCAACTCAAAAAGTGGTGACCGATCGTTTTTAAAGTCACATGGGTTGAAGTTTGAAGTCACGTGAGTTGGAGCCTGAAGTCACGTGGGTTTGAACCTGAACTTTTTGGATAACAATTGTGACTTTTTTTTTTGATATTTGTGTTCGTTCGTCGGATGTTGCGTTTGGAACAAGTAGCTGCCAACTCCAAAAGTGGTGACGGATTGTTTTGAAAGTCACGTGTGTTGAAGCCTGGAGTCACGTGGGTTGGAGCCTGGAGTCACGTGGGTTTAAACCTAAACTTTTTGGATATAAATTGTGTCTTTTTTTTTTGATATTTGTGTTCGTTCGTCAGATGTTGCGTTTGGAACAAGTAGCTGCCAACTCCAAAAGTGGTGACCGATCGTTTTCGAAGTCACGTGAGTTGAAGCCTGGAGTCACGTGGGTTGAAACCTGGAAGCACGTGGGTTGAAACCTGAAGTCACGTGGGTCAAAACCTGAAATTTTTAGATAACAATTGTGTCTTTTTTTCTTGAAATTTGTGTTCGTTCATCAGTTGTTGCGTTTGGAACAAGTAGCTGCCAACTTCAAAAGTGGTGACCTATCGTTTCAAAAAACACGTGGGTTGATGCCTGAAGTCACGTGAGTTAAAGCCTGAAGTCACGTGGGTTGAAGCCTGAGGTCACGTGGGTTGAAGGCTGGAGTCACGTGGGTTGAAACCTGATCTTTTTGGATAACAATTGTGTTTTTTTTTTTGATATTTGTGTTCGTTCGTCAGATGTTGCGTTTGGAACAAGTAGCTGCCAACTCAAAAAGTGGTGACGGATCGATCCAAATGTCACGTGGGTTGGAGCCTGGAGTCACGTGGGTTGAAGCCTGAAGTCACGTGGGTTGGAGCCTAAAGTCACGTGGGTTAGGACCTGAACTTTTTGGATAACGATTGTGTCTTTTTTTTTGATATTTGTGCTCGTTTGACGGATGTTACGTTTGGAACAAGTAGCTGCCAACTCAAAAAGTGGTGACCGATCGTTTTCAAAGTCACGTGAGTTGGAGCCTGAAGTCACGTGGGTTGAAGCCTGAAGTCACGTGAGTTGAAGCCTGAAGTCACGTGGGTTAAAACCTGAAATTTTAAGATAACAATTGTGTCTTTTTTTTTGAAATTTGTGTTCGTTCATCAGTTGTTGCGTTTGGAACAAGTAGCTGTCAACTTTAAAAGTGGTGACCGATCGTTTAAAAATTCACGTGGGTTGAAGCCTGAAGTCACGTGGGTTGAAGCTTGAAGTCACGTGGGTTCAAAAATGAATTTTTTGGATAACAATTGTGTCTTTTTTTTTTATATTTGTGTTCGTTCGTCAGATGTTGCGTTTGGAACAAGTAGCTGCCAACTCAAAAAGTGGTGACCGATCGTTTTTAAAGTCACGTGGGTTGGAGATTGAAGTCACGTGGGTTGGAGCCTGAAGTCACGTGGGTTAGGACCTGAACTTTTTGGATAACAATTGTGTCTTTTTTTTCGATATTTGTGTTCGTTTGACGGATGTTTCGTTCGGAACAAGTAGCTGCCAACTCCAAAAGTGGTGACGGATTGTTTCAAAAGTCACGTAGGTTGAAGCCTGGAGTCACGTGGGTTGGAGCCTGAAGTCACGTGGGTTTAAACCTGAACTTTTTGGATATAGATTGTGTCTTTTTTTTTGATATTTGTGTTCGTTCGTCAGATGTTGCGTTTGGAACAAGTAGCTGCCAACTCAAAAAGTGGTGACCGACCGTTTTTAAAGTCACGTGGGTTGGAGCCCGAAGTCACGTGGGTTAGGACCTGAACTTCTTGGATAACAATTGTGTCTTTTTTTTTCGATATTTGTGTTCGTTTGACGGATGTTTCGTTCGGAACAAGTAGCTGCCAACTCCAAAAGTGGTGACGGATTGTTTCAAAAGTCACGTAGGTTGAAGCCTGGAGTCACGTGGGTTGGAGCCTGAAGTCACGTGGGTTTAAACCTGAACTTTTTGGATGACAATTGTGTCTTTTTTTTTGATATTTGTGTTCGTTCGTCGGATGTTGCGTTTGGAACAAGTAGCTGCCAACTCCAAAAGTGGTGACGGATTGTTTTGGAAGTCACGTGGGTTGAAGCCTGGAGGCACGTGGGTTGGAGCCTGAAATCACGTGGGTTGGAGCCTGAAGTCACGTGGGTTGGGACCTGAACTTTTTGGATAACAATTGTGTCTTTTTTTTTGATATTTGTGTTCGTTTGACGGATGTTGCGTTTGGAACAAGTAGCTGCCAACTCAAAGAGTGGTGACCGATCGATTTGAAAGTCACGTGGGTTGAAGTTTGAAGTCACGTGGGTTGGAGCCTGAAGTCACGTGGGTTCAAACCTGAACTTTTTGGATAACAATTGTGTTTTTTTTTTGAAAATTCTGTTCGTTCGTCGGATGTTGCGTTTGGAACGAGTAGCTGCCAACTCAAAAAGTGGTGACCGATCGTTTTTAAAGTCACGTGGGTTGGAGTTTGAAGTCACGTGAGTTGGAGCCTGAAGTCACGTGGGTTCAAACCTGAACTTTTTGGATAACAATTGTGACTTTTTTTTTTGATATTTGTGTTCGTTCGTCGGATGTTGCGTTTGGAACAAGTAGCTGCCAACTCCAAAAGTGGTGACGGATTGTTTTGAAAGTCACGTGTGTTGAAGCCTGGAGTCACGTGGGTTGGAGCTTGGAGTCACGTGGGTTTAAACTTAAACTTTTTGGATATAAATTGTGTCTTTTTTTTTTGATATTTGTGTTCGTTCGTCAGATGTTGCGATTGGAACAAGTAGCTGCCAACTCCGAAAGTGGTGACCGATCGTTTTCGAAGTCACGTGAGTTGAAGCCTGGAGTCACGTGGGTTGAAACCTGGAAGCACGTGGGTTGAAACCTGAAGTCACGTGGGTCAAAACCTGAAATTTTTAGATAACAATTGTGTCTTTTTTTCTTGAAATTTGTGTTCGTTCATCAGTTGTTGCGTTTGGAACAAGTAGCTGCCAACTTCAAAAGTGGTGACTGATCGTTTTCGAAGTCACGTTGGTTGGGGCCTGAAGTCACGTGGGTTGGAGCCTGGAGTCACGTGAGTTAAAACCTGAACTTTCTGAATAACAATTGTGTCTTAAGTTTTTTTTATATTTGTGTTCGTCAGATGTTGCGTTTGGAACAAGTAGCTGCCAACTCAAAAAGTGGTGACCGATCGTTTTTAAAGTCACGTGGGTTGAAGTTTGAAATCACGTGGGTTGGAGCCTGAAGTCACGTGGGTCAAAACCTGAACTTTTTGGATAACAATTGTGTCTTTTTTTTTGATATTCGTGTTCGTTTGACGGATGTTGCGTTTGGAACAAGTAGCTGCCAAGTCCAAAATTGGTGACCTATCGTTTCAAAAAACACGTGGGTTGATGCCTGAAGTCACGTGGGTTAAAGCCTGAAGTCACGTGGGTTGAAGGCTGGAGTCACGTGGGTTAAAACCTGATCTTTTTGGATAACAATTGTGTTTTTTTTTTTGGTATTTGTGTTCGTTCGTCAGATGTTGCGTTTGGAACAAGTTGCTGCCAACTCCAAAAGTGGTGACGGATCGTTCCAAATGTCACGTGGGTTGAAGCCTGGAGTCACGTGGGTTGAAGCCTGAAGTCACGTGGGTTGGAGCCTAAAGTCACGTGGGTTAGGACCTGAACTTTTTGGATAACAATTGTGTCTTTTTTTTTGATATTTGTGTTCGTTTGACGGATGTTGCGTTTGGAACAAGTAGCTGCCAACTCAAAAAGTGGTGACCGATCGTTTTCAAAGTCACGTGGGTTGGAGTTTGAAGTCACGTGGGTTGGAGCCTAAAGTCACGTGGGTTAGGACCTGAACTTTTTGGATAACAATTGTGTCTTTTTTTTTGATATTTGTGTTCGTTTGACGGATGTTGCGTTTGGAACAAGTAGCTGCCAACTCAAAAAGTGGTGACCGATCGTTTTCAAAGTCACGTGGGTTCGAGTTTGAAGTCACGTGGGTTGGAGCTCGAAGTCACGTGGGTTAAAACCTGATCTTTTTGGATAACAATTGTGTTTTTTTTTTGATATTTGTGTTCGTTCGTCAGATGTTGCGTTTGGAACAAGTAGCTGCCAACTCAAAAAGTGGTGACCGATCGTTTTAAAAGTCACGTGGGTTGGAGTTTGAAGTCACGTGGGTTGGAGCCCGGAGTCACGTGGGTCAGGACCTGAACTTTTTGAGTAACAATTGTGTCTTTTTTTTCGATATTTGTGTTCGTTTGACGGATGTTGCGTTTGGAACAAGTTGCTGCCAACTCCAAAAGTGGTGACGGATCGTTCCAAATGTCACGTGGGTTGAAGCCTGGAGTCACGTGGGTTGAAGCCTGAAGTCACGTGGGTTGGAGCCTAAAGTCACGTGGGTTAGGACCTGAACTTTTTGGATAACAATTGTGTCTTTTTTTTTGATATTTGTGTTCGTTTGACGGATGTTGCGTTTGGAACAAGTAGCTGCCAACTCAAAAAGTGGTGACCGATCGTTTTCAAAGTCACGTGGGTTGGAGTTTGAAGTCACGTGGGTCGGAGCTCGAAGTCACGTGGGTTAAGACCTGAACTTTTTGGATAACAATTGTGTCTTTTTTTTTGATATTCGTGTTCGTTTGACGGATGTTGCGTTTGGAACAAGTAGCTGCCAACTTCAAAATTGGTGACCTATCGTTTCAAAAAACACGTGGGTTGATGCCTGAAGTCACGTGGGTCAAAGCCTGAAGTCACGTGGGTTGGAGGCTGGAGTCACGTGGGTTAAAACCTGATCTTTTTGGATAACAATTGTGTTTTGTTTTTGATATTTGTGTTCGTTCGTCAGATGTTGCGTTTGGAACAAGTAGCTGCCAACTCAAAAAGTGGTGACCGATCGTTTTAAAAGTCACGTGGGTTGGAGTTTGAAGTCACGTGGGTTGGAGCCCGATGTCACGTGGGTCAGGACCTGAACTTTTTGAATAACAATTGTGTCTTTTTTTTCGATATTTGTGTTCGTTTGACGGATGTTGCGTTTGGAACAAGTTGCTGCCAACTCCAAAAGTGGTGACGGATCGTTCCAAATGTCACGTGGGTTGAAGCCTGGAGTCACGTGGGTTGAAGCCTGAAGTCACGTGGGTTGGAGCCTGAAGTCACGTGGGTTAGGACCTGAACTTTTTGGATAACAATTGTGTCTTTTTTTGATAATTGTGTTCGTTCGTCAGATGTTGCGTTTGGAACAAGTAGCTGCCAACTCCAAAAGTGGTGACCGATCGTTTTCAAAGTCACGTGAGTTGGAGCCTGAAGTCACGTGGGTTGAAGTCTGAAGTCACGTGAGTTGAAGCCTGAAGTCACGTGGGTTAAAACCTGAAATTTTAAGATAACAATTGTGTCTTTTTTTTTGAAATTTGTGTTCGTTCATCAGTTGTTGCGTTTGGAACAAGTAGCTGTCAACTTTAAAAGTGGTGACCGATCGTTTAAAAAGTCACGTGGGTTGAAGCCTGAAGTCACGTGGGTTGAAGCTTGAAGTCACGTGGGTTCAAAAATGAACTTTTTGGATAACAATTGTGTCTTTTTTTTTATATTTGTGTTCGTTTGTCAGATGTTGCGTTTGGAACAAGAAGCTGCCAACTCAAAAAGTGGTGACCGATCGTTTTTAAAGTCACGTGGGTTGGAGATCGAAGTCACGTGGGTTGGAGCCCGAAGTCACGTGGGTTAGAACCTGAACTTTTTGGATAACAATTGTGTCTTTTTTTTCGATATTTGTGTTCGTTTGACGGATGTTTCGTTCGGAACAAGAAGCTGCCAACTCCAAAAGTGGTGACGGATCGTTTCAAAAGTCACGTGGGTTGAAGCCTGGAGCACGTAAGTTGGAGCCTGGAGTCACGTGGGTTGGAACCTGAAGTCACGTGGGTTAGGACCTGAACTTTTTGGATAACAATTGTGTCTTTTTTCTTGATATTTGTGTTCGTTTGACGGATGTTGCGTTTGGAACAAGTAGCTGCCAACTCAAAGAGTGGTGACCGATCGTTTTGAAAGTCACGTGGGTTGAAGTTTGAAGTCACGTGGGTTGGAGCCTGAAGTCACGTGGGTTCAAACCTGAACTTTTTGGATAACAATTGTGTCTATTTTTCGATAATTTTGTTCGTTCGTCGGATGTTGCGTTTGGAACGAGTAGCTGCCAACTCAAAAAGTGGTGACCGATCGTTTTCAAAGTCACGTGGGTTGAAGTTTGAAGTCACGTGGGTTGGAGCCTGAAGTCACGTGGGTTTAAACCTGAACTTTTTGGATAACAATTGTGTCTTTTTTTTGATATTTGTGTTCGTTCGTCGGATGTTGCGTTTGGAACAAGTAGCTGCCAACTCCAAAAGTGGTGACGGATTGTTTTGAAAGTCACGTGGGTTGAAGCCTTGAGTCACGTGGGTTATAACCTGGAGTCACGTGGGTTTAAACCTGAACTTTTTGGATAAAGATTGTGTCTTTTTTTTCATATTTGTGTTCGTTCGTCGGATGTTGCGTTTGGAACAAGTAGCTGCCAACTCCACAAGTGGTGACCGATCGTTTTTAAAGTCACGTGAGTTGGAGCCTGAAGTCACGTGGGTTGAAGCCTGAAGTCACGTGAGTTGAAGCCTGAAGTCACGTGGGTTAAAACCTGAAATTTTAAGATAACAATTGTGTCTTTTTTTTTGAAATTTGTGTTTGTTCATCAGTTGTTGCGTTTGGAACAAGTAGCTGTCAACTTCAAAAGTGGTGACCGATCGTTTAAAAAGGCACGTGGGTTGAAGCCTGAAGTCACGTGGGTTGAAGCTTGAAGTCACGTGGGTTCAAAAATGAACTTTTTGGATAACAATTGTGTCTTTTTTTTTATATTTGTGTTCGTTCGTCAGATGTTTCGTTTGGAACAAGTAGCTACCAACTCAAAAAGTGGTGACCAATCGTTTTTAAAGTCACGTGGGTTGGAGATTGAAGTCACGTGAGTTGGAGCCCGAAGTCACGTGGGTTAGGACCTGAACTTTTTGGATAACAATTGTGTCTTTTTTTTCGATATTTGTGTTCGTTTGACGGATGTTTCGTTCGGAACAAGAAGCTGCCAACTCCAAAAGTGGTGACGGATCGTTTCAAAAGTCACGTGGGTTGAAGCCTGGAGTCACGTGGGTTGGAGCCTAGAGTCACGTGTGTTGGAACCTGAAGTCACGTGGGTTGGGACCTGAACTTTTTGGATAACAATTGTGTCTTTTTTCTTGATATTTGTGTTCGTTTGACGGATGTTGCGTTTGGAACAAGTAGCTGCCAACTCAAAGAGTGGTGACCGATCGTTTTGAAAGTCACGTGGGTTGAAGTTTGAAGTCACGTGGGTTGGAGCCTGAAGTCACGTGGGTTTAAACCTGAACTTTTTGGATAACAATTGTGTCTTTTTTTTGATATTTGTGTTCGTTCGTCGGATGTTGCGTTTGGAACAAGTAGCTGCCAACTCCAAAAGTGGTGACGGATTGTTTTGAAAGTCACGTGGGTTGGAGCCTTGAGTCACGTGGGTTATAGCCTGGAGTCACGTGGGTTTAATCCTGAACTTTTTGGATAAAGATTGTGTCTTTTTTTTTGATATTTGTGTTCGTTCGTCAGATGTTGCGTTTGGAACTAGTAGCTGCCAACTCCAAAAGTGGTGACCGATCGTTTTCGAAGGCACGTGAGTTGAAGCCTGAAGTCACGTGGGTTGAAGCCTGGAGTCACGTGGGTTGAAGCCTGGAGTCACGTGGGTTAAAACCTGAAATTTTTAGATAACAATTGTGTCTTTTTTTTTTGAAATTTGTGTTCGTTCATCAGTTGTTGCGTTTGGAACAAGTAGCTGCCAACTCCAAAATTGGTGACCTATCGTTTCAAAAAACACGTGGGTTGATGCCTGAAGTCACGTGGGTTAAAGCCTTGAGTCACGTGGGTTGAAGCCTGAGGTCACGTGGGTTGAAGGCTGGAGTCACGTGGGTTAAAACCTGAACTTTTTGGATAACAGTTGTGTCTTTTTTTTTGATATTTGTGTTCGTTCGTCAGATGTTGCGTTTGGAACAAGAAGCTGCCAACTTCAAAAGTGGTGACCGATCGTTTAAAAAGTCACGTGGGTTGAAGCCTGGAGTCACGTGGGTTGAAACCTGAAATTTTTAGATAACAATTGTGTATTTTTTTTTCTATATTTGTGTTCGTTCGTCAGATGTTGCGTTTGGAACAAGTAGCTGCCAACTCCAAAAGTGGTGACCGATCGTTTGAAAAGTCACGTGGGTTGAAGTTTGAAGTCACGTGGGTTGGAGCCTGAAGTCAGGTGGGTTAAAACCTAAACTTTTTGGATAACAATTGTGTCTTTTTTTTTTATATTTGTGTTCGTTCGTCAGATGTTGCGTTTGGAACAAGTAGCTGCCAACTCAAAAAGTGGTGACCGATCGTTTTAAAAGTCACGTGGGCTGGAGTTTGAAGTCACGTGGGTTGGAGCCCGAAGTCACGTGGGTTAGGACCTGAACTTTTTGGATAACAATTGTGTCTTTTTTTTCGATATTTGTGTTCGTTTGACGGATGTTGCGTTTGAAACAAGTAGCTGCCAACTCAAAAAGTGGTGACCGATCGTTTTTGAAGTCACGTGGGTTGAAGTTTGAAGTCACGTGGGTTGGAGCCTGAAGTCACGTGGGTTTAAACCTGAACTTTTTGGATAACAATTAAGTCTTTTTTTTTGATATTTGTGCTCGTTCGTCGGATGTTGCGTTTGGAACAAGTAGCTGCCAACTCCAAAAGTGGTGACGGATTGTTTGAAAAGTCACGTGAGTTGAAGCCTGGAGTCACGTGGGTTGGAGCCTGGAGTCACGTGGGTTCAAACCTGAACTTTTTGGATATAAATTGTGTCCTTTTTTTCGATATTTGTGTTCGTTCGTCAGATGTTGCGTTTGGAACAAGTAGCTGCCAACTCCAAAAGTGGTGACCGATCGTTTTCAAAGTCACGTGAGTTGAAGCCTGAAGTCACGTGGGTTGAAGCCTGAAGTCACGTGGGTTGAAGCCTGAAGTCACGTGGGTTAAAACCTTAAGTTTTTAGATAACAATTGTGACTTTTTTTTTGAAATTTGTGTTCGTTCATCAGTCGTTGCGTTTGGAACAAGTAGCTGTCAACTTCGAAAGTGGTGACTGATCGTTTTTGAAGTCACGTGGATTGGAGCCTAGAGTCACGTGGGTTGAAGCCTGGAGTCACGTGGGTTAAAACCTGAACTTTTTGATTGACAATTGTGACTTTTTTTTGAAATTTGTGTTCGTTCATCAGTCGTTGCGTTTGGAACAAGTAGCTGTCAACTTCAAAAGTGGTGACTGATCGTTTTCAAAGTCACGTGAGTTGAAGCCTGAAGTCACGTGGGTTGAAGCCTGAAGTCACGTGGGTTGAAGCCTGAAGTCACGTGGGTTAAAACCTGAAATTTTTAGATAACATTTGTGTCTTTTTTTTTTGGAATTTGTGTTCGTTCATCAGTTGTTGCGTTTGGAACAAGTAGCTGTCAACTTCAAAAGTGGTGACTGATCGTTTTTGAAGTCACGCGGGTTGGAGCCTGAAGTCACGTGGGTTGAAGCCTGGAGCACGTGGGTTAAAACCTGAACTTTCTGAATAACAATTGTGTCTTAAGTTTTTTTTATATTTGTGTTCGTCAGATGTTGCGTTTGGAACAAGTATGCTGCCAACTCCAAAAGTGGTGACCGATCGTTTTCAAAGTCACGTGGGTTGAAGTTTGGAGGCACGTGGGTTGGAGCCTGAAGTCACGTGGGTTCAAACCTGAACTTTTTGGATAACAATAGTGTCTTTTTTTTCGATATTTGTGTTCGTTTGACGGATGTTGCGTTTGGAACAAGTAGCTGCCAACTCCAAAAGTGGTGACGGATCGTTTCAAAAGTCACGTGGGTTGAAGCCTGGAGTCACGTGGGTTGAAGCCTGAAATCACGTGGGTTGAAGCCTGGAGTCACGTGGGTTAGGACCTGAATTTTTGGTTAACAATTGTTTTTTTTTTTCGATATTTGTGTTCGTTTGACGGATGTTGCGTTTGGAACAAGTAGCTGCCAACTCAAAAAGTTGTGACCGATCGTTTTCAAAGTCTTGTGGGTTGGAGTTTGAAGTCACGTGGGTTGGAACCTGAAGTCACGTGGGTTCAAACCTGAACTTTTTGGATAACAAATGTGTCTATTTTTTGATATTTTTGATCGTTCGTCGGATGTTGCGTTGGGAACGAGTAGCTGCCAACTCAAAAAGTTGTGACCGATCGTTTTTAAAGTCACGTGGGTTGAAGTTTGAAGTCACGTGGGTTGGAGCCTGAAGTCACGTGGTTTCAAACCTGAACTTTTTGGATAACAATTGTGTCTTTTTTTTTGATATTTGTGTTCGTTCGTCAGATGTTGCGTTTGGAACAAGTAGCTGCCAACTCCAAAAGTGGTGACCGATCGTTTTCAAAGTCACGTGAGTTGAAGCCTGAAGTCACGTGGGTTGGAGCCTGGAGTCACGTGGGTTGAAGCCTGAAGTCACGTGGGTTGAAGCCTGAAGTCACGTGTGTTGAAGCCTGGAGTCACGTGGGTTGAAACCTGAAATTTTTAGATAACATTTGTGTCTTTTTTTTTTTGAAATTTGTGTTCGTTCATCAGTTGTTGCGTTTGGAACAAGTAGCTGTCAACTTCAAAAGTGGTGACTGATCGTTTTTGAAGCACGCGGGTTGGAGCCTGAAGTCACGTGGGTTGAAGCCTGGAGTCACGTGGGTTAAAACCTGAACGTTCTGAATAACAATTGTGTCTTAAGTTTTTTTTATATTTGTGTTCGTCAGATGTTGCGTTTGGAACAAGTATGCTGCCAACTCCAGAAGTGGTGACCGATCGTTTTCAAAGTCACGTGGGTTGAAGTTTGAAGTCACGTGGGTTGGAGCCTGAAGTCACGTGGGTTTAAACCTGAACTTTTTGGATAACAATTGTGTCTTTTTTTCTGATATTTATGTTCGTTCGTCGGATGTTGCGTTTGGAACAAGTAGCTGCCAACTCCAAAAGTGGTGACGGATTGTATTGAAATTCACGTGGGTTGAAGCCTGGAGTCACGTGGGTTGGAGCCTGGAGTCACGTGGGTTTAAACCTGATCTTTTTGGATATAAATTGTGTCTTTTTTTTCGATATTTGTGTTCGTTCGTCAGATGTTGCGTTTGGAACAAGTAGCCTTCAACTCCAAAAGTGGTGACCGATCGTTTTCGAAGTCACGTGAGTTGAAGCCTATAGTCACGTGGGTTAAAACCTGAAATTTTTAGATAACAATTGTGTCTTTTTTTCTTGAAATTTGTGTTCGTTCATCAGTTGTTGCGTTTGGAACAAGTAGCTGCCAACTTCAAAAGTGGTGACTGATCGTTTTCGAAGTCACGTTGGTTGGGGCCTGAAGTCACGTGGGTTGGAGCCTGAAGTCGTGGGTTCAAACCTGAACTTTTGGGATAACAATTGTGTCTATTTTTTGATATTTTTGATCGTTCGTCGGATGTTGCGTTTGGAACGAGTAGCTGCCAACTCAAAAAGTGGTGACCGATCGTTTTTAAAGTCACGTGGGTTGAAGCCTGGAGTCACGTGGGTTGAAGTTTGAAGTCACGTGGGTTTAAACCTGAACTTTTTGGATGACATTTGTGTCTTTTTTTCTGATATTTGTGTTCGTTCGTCAGATGTTGCGTTTGGAACAAGTAGCTGCCAACTCCAAAAGTGGTGACCGATCGTTTTCAAAGTCACGTGGGTTGAAGTTTGAAGTCACGTGGGTTGGAGCCTGAAGTCACGTGGGTTAAAACCTAAACTTTTTGGATAACAATTGTGTCTTTTTTTTTATATTTGTGTTCGTTCGTCAGATGTTGCGTTTGGAACAAGTAGCTGCCAACTCAAAAAGTGGTGACCGATCGTTTTAAAAGTCACGTGGGTTGGAGTTTGAAGTCACGTGGGTTGGAGCCCGAAGTCACGTGGGTTAGGACCTGAACTTTTTGGATAACAATTGTGTCTTTTTTTTTCGATATGTGTGTTCGTTTGACGGATGTTGCGTTTGAAACAAGTAGCTGCCAACTCCAAAAGTGGTGACGGATCGTTCCAAAAGTCACGTGGGTTAAAGCCTGGAGGCACGTGGGTTGAAGCCTGAAATTTTTAGATAACAATTGTGTATTTTTTTTTCTATATTTGTGTTCGTTCGTCAGATGTTGCGTTTGGAACAAGTAGCTGCCAACTCCAAAAATGGTGACCGATCGTTTGAAAAGTCACGTGGGTTGAAGTTTGAAGTCACGTGGGTTGGAGCCTGAAGTCACGTGGGTTAAAACCTAAACTTTTTGGATAACAATTGTGTCTTTTTTTTTCATATTTGTGTTCGTTTGTCAGATGTTGCGTTTGGAACAAGTAGCTGCCAACTCAAAAAGTGGTGACCGATCGTTTTAAAAGTCACGTGGGTTGGAGTTTGAAGTCACGTGGGTTGGAGCCCGAAGTCACGTGGGTTAGGACCTGAACTTTTTGGATAACAATTGTGTCTTTTTTTTCGATATTTGTGTTCGTTTGACGGATGTTGCGTTTGAAACAAGTAGCTGCCAACTCCAAAAGTGGTGACGGATCGTTCCAAAAGTCACGTGGGTTAAAGCCTGGAGGCACGTGGGTTGAAGCCTGGAGGCACGTGGGTTGAAGCCTGAAGTCACGTGGGTTGAAGCCTGGAGTCACGTGGGTTGGGACCTGAACTTTTTGGTCAAAAATTGTGTTTTTTTTTTTTGATATTTGTGTTCGTTTGACGGATGTTGCGTTTGGAACAAGTAGCTGCCAACTCAAAGAGTGGTGACCGACCGTTTTCAAAGTCACGTGGGTTGGAGTTTGAAGTCACGTGGGTTGGAGCCTGAAGTCACGTGGGTTCAAACCTGAACTTTTTGGATAACAATTGTGACTATTTTTTGATATTTTTGATCGTTCGTCGGATGTTGCGTTTGGAACGAGTAGCTGCCAACTCAAAAAGTGGTGACCGATCGTTTTTAAAGTCACGTGGGTTGAAGTTTGAAGTCACGTGGGTTGAAGCCTGAAGTCACGTGGGTTTAAACCTGAACTTTTTGGATAACAATTAAGTCTTTTTTTTTGATATTTGTGCTCGTTCGTCGGATGTTGCGTTTGGAACAAGTAGCTGCCAACTCCAAAAGTGGTGACGGATTGTTTGAAAAGTCACGTGGGTTGAAGCCTGGAGTCACGTGGGTTGGACCCTGGAGTCACGTGGGTTCAAACCTGAACTTTTTGGATATAAATTGTGTCTTTTTTTCCGATATTTGTGTTCGTTCGTCAGATGTTGCGTTTGGAACAAGTAGCTGCCAACTCCAAAAGTGGTGACCGATCGTTTTCAAAGTCACGTGAGTTGAAGCCTGAAGTCACGTTGGTTGAAGCCTGAAGTCACGTGGGTTGAAGCCTGAAGTCACGTGGGTTAAAACCTTAAGTTTTTAGATAACAATTGTGACTTTTTTTTTGAAATTTGTGTTCGTTCATCAGTTGTTGCGTTTGGAACAAGTAGCTGTCAACTTCAAAAGTGGTGACTGATCGTTTTTGAAGTCACGTGGATTGGAGCCTAGAGTCACGTGGGTTGAAGCCTGGAGTCACGTGGGTTGAAACCTGAACTTTTTGATTAACAATTGTGTCTTTTTTTTGATATTTGTGTTCGTTCGTCAGATGTTGCGTTTGGAACAAGTAGCTGCCAACTCCAAAAGTTGTGACCGATCGTTCTCAAAGTCACGTGAGTTGAAGCCTGAAGTCACGTGGGTTGAAGCCTGAAGTCACGTGGGTTGAAGCCTGAAGTCACGTGGGTTAAAACCTGAAATTTTTAGATAACATTTGTGTCTTTTTTTTTTTTGGAATTTGTGTTCGTTCATCAGTTGTTGCGTTTGGAACAAGTAGCTGTCAACTTCAAAAGTGGTGACTGATCGTTTTTGAAGTCACGCGGGTTGGAGCCTGAAGTCACGTGGGTTGAAGCCTGGAGCACGTGGGTTAAAACCTGAACTTTCTGAATAACAATTGTGTCTTAAGTTTTATTTATATTTGTGTTCGTCAGATGTTGCGTTTGGAACAAGTATGCTGCCAACTCCAAAAGTGGTGACCGATCGTTTTCAAGGTCACGTGGGTTGAAGTTTGAAGTCACGTGGGTTGGAGCCTGAAGTCACGTGGGTTCAAACCTGAACTTTTTGGATAACAATAGTGTCTTTTTTTTCGATATTTGTGTTCGTTTGACGGATGTTGCGTTTGGAACAAGTAGCTGCCAACTCCAAAAGTGGTGACGGATCGTTCCAAAAGTCACGTGGGTTGAAGACTGGAGTCACGTGGGTTGAAGCCTGAAGTCACGTGGGTTGAAGCCTGGAGTCACGTGGGTTAGGACCTGAATTTTTGGTTAACAATTGTTTTTTTTTTCGATATTTGTGTTCGTTTGACGGATGTTGCGTTTGGAACAAGTAGCTGCCAACTCAAAAAGTTGTGACCGATCGTTTTCAAAGTCACGTGGGTTGGAGTTTGAAGTCACGTGGGTTGGAACCTGAAGTCACGTGGGTTCAAACCTGAACTTTTTGGATAACAATTGTGTCTATTTTTTGATATTTTTGATCGTTCGTCGGATGTTGCGTTTGGAACGAGTAGCTGCCAACTCAAAAAGTTGTGACCGATCGTTTTTGAAGTCACGTGGGTTGAAGTTTGAAGTCACGTGGGTTGGAGCCTGAAGTCACGTGGTTTCAAACCTGAACTTTTTGGATAACAATTGTGTCTTTTTTTTTGATATTTGTGTTCGTTCGTCAGATGTTGCGTTTGGAACAAGTATGCTGCCAACTCCAAAAAAGGTGACCGATCGTTTTAAAAGTCACGTGGGTTGGAGTTTGAAGTCACGTGGGTTGGAGCCCAAAGTCACGTGGGTTAGGACCTGAACTTTTTGGATAACAATTGTGTCTTTTTTTTCGATATTTGTGTTCGTTTGACGGATGTTGCGTTTGAAACAAGTAGCTGCCAACTCCAAAAGTGGTGACGGATCGTTCCAAAAGTCACGTGGGTTAAAGCCTGGAGGCACGTGGGTTGAAGCCTGGAGGCACGTGGGTTGAAGCCTGAAGTCACGTGGGTTGAAGCCTGGAGTCACGTGGGTTAGGACCTGAACTTTTTGGTTAACAATTGTGTTTTTTTTTTTTGATATTTGTGTTCGTTTGACGGATGTTGCGTTTGGAACAAGTAGCTGCCAACTCAAAGAGTGGTGACCGACCGTTTTCAAAGTCACGTGGGTTGGAGTTTGAAGTCACGTGGGTTGGAGCCTGAAGTCACGTGGGTTCAAACCTGAACTTTTTGGATAACAATTGTGACTATTTTTTGATATTTTTGATCGTTCGTCGGATGTTGCGTTTGGAACGAGTAGCTGCCAACTCAAAAAGTGGTGACCGATCGTTTTTAAAGTCACGTGGGTTGAAGTTTGAAGTCACGTGGGTTGAAGCCTGAAGTCACGTGAGTTTAAACCTGAACTTTTTGGATAACAATTAAGTCTTTTTTTTTGATATTTGTGCTCGTTCGTCGGATGTTGCGTTTGGAACAAGTAGCTGCCAACTCCAAAAGTGGTGACGGATTGTTTGAAAAGTCACGTGGGTTGAAGCCTGGAGTCACGTGGGTTGGAGCCTGGAGTCACGTGGGTTCAAACCTGAACTTTTTGGATATAAATTGTGTCTTTTTTTCCGATATTTGTGTTCGTTCGTCAGATGTTGCGTTTGGAACAAGTAGCTGCCAACTCCAAAAGTGGTGACCGATCGTTTTCAAAGTCACGTGAGTTGAAGCCTGAAGTCACGTTGGTTGAAGCCTGAAGTCACGTGGGTTGAAGCCTGAAGTCACGTGGGTTAAAACCTTAAGTCTTTAGATAACAATTGTGACTTTTTTTTTGAAATTTGTGTTCGTTCATCAGTTGTTGCGTTTGGAACAAGTAGCTGTCAACTTCAAAAGTGGTGACTGATCGTTTTTGAAGTCACGTGGATTGGAGCCTAGAGTCACGTGGGTTGAAGCCTGGAGTCACGTGGGTTAAAACCTGAACTTTTTGATTAACAATTGTGTCTTTTTTTTGATATTTGTGTTCGTTCGTCAGATGTTGCATTTGGAACAAGTAGCTGCCAACTCCAAAAGTTGTGACCGATCGTTCTCAAAGTCACGTGAGTTGAAGCCTGAAGTCACGTGGGTTGAAGCCTGAAGTCACGTGGGTTGAAGCCTGAAGTCACGTGGGTTAAAACCTGAAATTTTTAGATAACATTTGTGTCTTTTTTTTTTTGGAATTTGTGTTCGTTCATCAGTTGTTGCGTTTGGAACAAGTAGCTGTCAACTTCAAAAGTGGTGACTGATCGTTTTTGAAGTCACGCGGGTTGGAGCCTGAAGTCACGTGGGTTGAAGCCTGTAGCACGTGGGTTAAAACCTGAACTTTCTGAATAACAATTGTGTCTTAAGTTTTTTTTATATTTGTGTTCGTCAGATGTTGCGTTTGGAACAAGTATGCTGCCAACTCCAAAAGTGGTGACCGATCGTTTTCAAAGTCACGTGGGTTGGAGTTTGAAGTCACGTGGGTTGGAGCCTGAAGTCACGTGGGTTCAAACCTGAACTTTTTGGATAACAATAGTGTCTTTTTTTTTCGATATTTGTGTTCGTTTGACGGATGTTGCGTTTGGAACAAGTAGCTGCCAACTCCAAAAGTGGTGACGGATCGTTGAAAAAGTCACGTGGGTTGAAGCCTGGAGTCACGTGGGTTGAAGCCTGAAGTCACGTGGGTTGAAGCCTGAAGTCACGTGGGTTAGGACCTGAACTTTTTGGTTAACAATTGTGTTTTTTTTTTTATATTTGTGTTCGTTTGACGGATGTTGCGTTTGGAACAAGTAGCTGCCAACTCAATAAGTTGTGACCGATCGTTTTCAAAGTCACGTGGGTTGGAGTTTGAAGTCACGTGGGTTGGAGCCTGAAGGCACGTGGGTCGAACCTGAACTTTTTGGATAACAATTGTGTCTATTTTTTGATATTTTTGATCGTTCGTCGGATGTTGCGTTTGGAACGAGTAGCTGCCAACTCAAAAAGTGGTGACCGATCGTTTTTAATGTCACGTGGGTTGAAGTTTGAAGTCACGTGGGTTGGAGCCTGAAGTCACGTGGGTTTAAACCTGAACTTTTTGGATAACAATTGTGTCTTTTTTTTTGATATTTGTGCTCGTTCGTCGGATGTTGCGTTTGGAACAAGTAGCTGCCAACTCCAAAAGTGGTGACGGATTGTTTGAAAAGTCACGTGGGTTGAAGCCTGGAGTCACGTGGGTTGGAGCCTGGAGTCACGTGGGTTCAAACCTGAACTTTTTGGATATAAATTGTGTCTTTTTTTCCGATATTTGTGTTCGTTCGTCAGATGTTGCGTTTGGAACAAGTAGCTGCCAACTCCAAAAGTGGTGACCGATCGTTTTCAAAGTCACGTGAGTTGAAGCCTGAAGTCACGTTGGTTGAAGCCTGAAGTCACGTGGGTTGAAGCCTGAAGTCACGTGGGTTGAAGCCTGGAGTCACGTGGGTTAGGACCTGAACTTTTTGGTTAACAATTGTGTTTTTTTTTTTTGATATTTGTGTTCGTTTGACGGATGTTGCGTTTGGAACAAGTAGCTGCCAACTCAAAGAGTGATGACCGACCGTTTTCAAAGTCACGTGGGTTGGAGTTTGAAGTCACGTGGGTTGGAGCCTGAAGTCACGTGGGTTCAAACCTGAACTTTTTGGATAACAATTGTGACTATTTTTTGATATTTTTGATCGTTCGTCGGATGTTGCGTTTGGAACGAGTAGCTGCCAACTCAAAAAGTGGTGACCGATCGTTTTTAAAGTCACGTGGGTTGGAGTTTGAAGTCACGTGGGTTGGAGCCTGAAGTCACGTGGGTTCAAACCTGAACTTTTTGGATAACAATTAAGTCTTTTTTTTTGATATTTGTGCTCGTTCGTCGGATGTTGCGTTTGGAACAAGTAGCTGCCAACTCCAAAAGTGGTGACGGATTGTTTGAAAAGTCACGTGGGTTGAAGCCTGGAGTCACGTGGGTTGGAGCCTGGAGTCACGTGGGTTCAAACCTGAACTTTTTGGATATAAATTGTGTCTTTTTTTCCGATATTTGTGTTCGTTCGTCAGATGTTGCGTTTGGAACAAGTAGCTGCCAACTCCAAAAGTGGTGACCGATCGTTTTCAAAGTCACGTGAGTTGAAGCCTGAAGTCACGTTGGTTGAAGCCTGAAGTCACGTGGGTTGAAGCCTGAAGTCACGTGGGTTAAAACCTTAAGTCTTTAGATAACAATTGTGACTTTTTTTTTGAAATTTGTGTTCGTTCATCAGTTGTTGCGTTTGGAACAAGTAGCTGTCAACTTCAAAAGTGGTGACTGATCGTTTTTGAAGTCACGTGGATTGGAGCCTAGAGTCACGTGGGTTGAAGCCTGGAGTCACGTGGGTTAAAACCTGAACTTTTTGATTAACAAATTGTGTCTTTTTTTTGATATTTGTGTTCGTTCGTCAGATGTTGCATTTGGAACAAGTAGCTGCCAACTCCAAAAGTTGTGACCGATCGTTCTCAAAGTCACGTGAGTTGAAGCCTGAAGTCACGTGGGTTGAAGCCTGAAGTCACGTGGGTTGAAGCCTGAAGTCACGTGGGTTAAAACCTGAAATTTTTAGATAACATTTGTGTCTTTTTTTTTTTGGAATTTGTGTTCGTTCATCAGTTGTTGCGTTTGGAACAAGTAGCTGTCAACTTCAAAAGTGGTGACTGATCGTTTTTGAAGTCACGCGGGTTGGAGCCTGAAGTCACGTGGGTTGAAGCCTGGAGCACGTGGGTTAAAACCTGAACTTTCTGAATAACAATTGTGTCTTAAGTTTTTTTTATATTTGTGTTCGTCAGATGTTGCGTTTGGAACAAGTATGCTGCCAACTCCAAAAGTGGTGACCGATCGTTTTCAAAGTCACGTGGGTTGGAGTTTGAAGTCACGTGGGTTGGAGCCTGAAGTCACGTGGGTTCAAACCTGAACTTTTTGGATAACAATAGTGTCTTTTTTTTTCGATATTTGTGTTCGTTTGACGGATGTTGCGTTTGGAACAATTAGCTGCCAACTCCAAAAGTGGTGACGGATCGTTCCAAAAGTCACGTGGGTTGAAGCCTGGAGTCACGTGGGTTGAAGCCTGAAGTCACGTGAGTTGAAGCCTGGAGTCACGTGGGTTAGGACCTGAATTTTTGGTTAACAATTGTTTTTTTTTTTCGATATTTGTGTTCGTTTGACGGATGTTGCGTTTGGAACAAGTAGCTGCCAACTCAAAAAGTTGTGACCGATCGTTTCCAAAGTCACGTGGGTTGGAGTTTGAAGTCACGTGGGTTGGAACCTGAAGTCACGTGGGTTCAAACCTGAACTTTTTGGATAACAATTGTGTCTATTTTTTGATATTTTTGATCGTTCGTCGGATGTTGCGTTTGGAACGAGTAGCTGCCAACTCAAAAAGTGGTGACCGATCGTTTTTAATGTCACGTGGGTTGAAGTTTGAAGTCACGTGGGTTGGAGCCTGAAGTCACGTGGGTTTAAACCTGAACTTTTTGGATAACAATTGTGTCTTTTTTTTTGATATTTGTGCTCGTTCGTCGGATGTTGCGTTTGGAACAAGTAGCTGCCAACTCCAAAAGTGGTGACGGATTGTTTGAAAAGTCACGTGGGTTGAAGCCTGGAGTCACGTGGGTTGAAGCCTGGAGTCACGTGGGTTGAAGCCTGAAGTCACGTGGGTTAAAACCTAAAATTTTTAGATAACAATTGTGTCTTTTTTTTTGAAATTTGTGTTCGTTCATCAGTTGTTGCGTTTGGAAAAAGTAGCTGTCAACTTCAAAAGTGGTGACTGATCGTTTTTGAAGTCACGTGGGTTGGAGCCTGGAGACACGTGGGTTGAAGCCTGGAGTCACGTGGGTTAAAACCTGAACTTTTTGAATAACAATTGTGTCTTAAGTTTTTTTATATTTGTGTTCGTCAGATGTTGCGTTTGGAACAAGTAGCTGCCAACTCCAAAAGTTGTGACCGATCGATCTCGAAGTCACGTGAGTTGAAGCCTGAAGTCACGTGGGTTGAAGCCTGAAGTCACGTGGGTTGAAACCTGAAATTTTTAGATAACATTTGTGTCTTTTTTTTTTTGAAATTTGTGTTCGTTCATCAGTTGTTGCGTTTGGAACAAGTAGCTGTCAACTTCAAAAGTGGTGACTGATCGTTTTTGAAGTCACGCGAGTTGGAGCCTGAAGTCACGTGGGTTGAAGCCTGGAGTCACGTGGGTTAAAACCTGAACTTTCTGAATAACAATTGTGTCTTAAGTTTTTTTTATATTTGTGTTCGTCAGATGTTGCGTTTGGAACAAGTATGCTGCCAACTCCAGAAGTGGTGACCGATCGTTTTCAAAGTCACGTGGGTTGAAGTTTGAAGTCACGTGGGTTGGAGCCTGAAGTCACGTGGGTTTGAACCTGAACTTTTTGGATAACAATTGTGTCTTTTTTTCTGATATTTATGTTCGTTCGTCGGATGTTGCGTTTGGAACAAGTAGCTGCCAACTCCAAAAGTGGTGACGGATTGTATTGAATTTCACGTGGGTTGAAGCCTGGAGCACGTGGGTTGGAGCCTGGAGTCACGTGGGTTTAAACCTGATCTTTTTGGATATAAATTGTGTCTTTTTTTTTGATATTTGTGTTCGTTCGTCAGATGTTGCGTTTGGAACAAGTAGCCTTCAACTCCAAAAGTGGTGACCGATCGTTTTCGAAGTCACGTGAGTTGAAGCCTATAGTCACGTGGGTTAAAACCTGAAATTTTTAGATAACAATTGTGTCTTTTTTTCTTGAAATTTGTGTTCGTTCATCAGTTGTTGCGTTTGGAACAAGTAGCTGCCAACTTCAAAAGTGGTGACTGATCGTTTTCGAAGTCACGTTGGTTGGGGCCTGAAGTCACGTGGGTTGGAGCCTGAAGTCACGTGGGTTCAAACCTGAACTTTTGGGATAACAATTGTGTCTATTTTTTGATATCTTTGATCGTTCGTCGGATGTTGCGTTTGGAACGAGTAGCTGCCAACTCAAAAAGTGGTGACCGATCGTTTTTAAAGTCACGTGGGTTGAAGCCTGGAGTCACGTGGGTTGAAGCTTGAAGTCACGTGGGTTCAAACCTGAACTTTTTGGATAACATTTGTGTCTTTTTTTTCGATATTTGTGTTCGTTCGTCAGATGTTGCGTTTGGAACAAGTAGCTGCCAACTCAAAAAGTGGTGACCGATCGTTTTCAAAGTCACGTGGGTTGGAGATTGAAGTCACGTGGGTTGGAGCCCGAAGTCACGTGGGTTAGGACCTGAACTTTTTGGACAACAATTGTGTCTTTTTTTTCGATATTTGTGTTCGTTTGGCGGATGTTGCGTTTGGAACAAGTAGCTGCCAACTCCAAAAGTCGTGACGGATCGTTTCAAAAGTCACGTGGGTTGAAGTCTGGAGTCACGTGGGTTGGAGCCTGAAGTCACGTGGGTTGAAGCTTGAAGTCACGTGGGTTCAAACCTGAACTTTTTGGATAACATTTGTGTCTTTTTTTATGATATTTGTGTTCGTTCGTCAGATGTTGCGTTTGGAACAAGTAGCTGCCAACTCCAAAAGTGGTGACCGATCGTTTTCGAAGTCACGTGAGTTGAAGCCTGAGGTCACGTGGGTTGAAGCCTGGAGTCACGTGGGTTGGAGCCTGAAGTCACGTGGGTTGATACCTGAAATTTTTAGATAACAATTGTGTCTTTTTTTCTTGAAATTTGTGTTCGTTCATCAGTTGTTGCGTTTGGAACAAAAAGCTGCCAACTTCAAAAGTGGTGACTGATCGTTTTCGAAGTCACGTTGGTTGGGGCCTGAAGTCACGTGGGTTGAAGCCTGGAGTCACGTGGGTTAAAACATGAACTTTTTGAATAACAATTGCGTCTTAAGTTTCTTTTATATTTGTGTTCGTCAGATGTTGCGTTTGGAACAAACAGCTGCCAACTCAAAAAGTGGTGATCGATCGTTTTTGAAGTCACGTTGGTTGAAGTTTGAAGTCACGTGGGTTTGAGCCTGAAGTCACGTGGGTTAAAACCTGAACTCTTTGGATAACAATTGTGTCTTTTTTTTTGATATTTGTGTTCGTTCGTCAGATGTTGCGTTTGGAACAAGTAGCTGCCAACTCAAAAAGTGGTGACCGACCGTTTTTAAAGTCACGTGGGTTGGATTTTGAAGTCACGTGGGTTGGAGCTCGAAGTCACGTGGGTTAAGACCTGAACTTTTTGGATAACAATTGTGTCTTTTTCTTTGATATTTGTGTTCGTTTGACGGATGTTGCGTTTGGAACAAGTAGCTGCCAACTCCAAAATTTTTTGACCTATCGTTTCAAAAAACACGTGGGTTGATGCCTGAAGTCACGTGGGTTAAAGCCTGAAGTCACGTGGGTTGGAGCCTGAGGTCACGTGGGTTGAAGGCTAGAGTCACGTGGGTTAAAACCTGGATTTTTTGGATAACAATTGTGTCTTTTTTTTTGATATTTGTGTTCGTTCGTCAGATGTTGCGTTTGGAACAAGTAGCTGCCAACTTCAAAAGTGGTGACCGATCGTTTTAAAAGTCACGTGGGTTGAAGCCTGAAGTCACGTGGGTTGAAGCCTGGAGTCACGTGGGTTGAAACCTGAAATTTTTAGATAACAATTGTGTCTTTTTCCTCTATATTTGTGTTCGTTCGTCAGATGTTGCGTTTGGAACAAGTAGCTGCCAACTCCAGAAGTGGTGACCGATCGTTCTAAAAGTCACGTTGGTTGAAGTTTGAAGTCACGTGGGTTGGAGCCTGTAGTCACGTGGGTTAAAACCTGAACTTTTTGGATAACAATTGTGTCTTTTTTTTGATATTTGTGTTCGTTCGTCAGATGTTGCGTTTGGAACAAGTAGCTGCCAACTCAAAAAGTGGTGACCGATCGTTTTAAAAGTCACGTGGGTTGGAGTTTGAAGGCACGTGGGTTGGAGCCCGAAGTCACGTGGGTTAGGACCTGAACTTTTTGGATAACATTTGTGTCTTTTTTTTCGATATTTGTGTTCGTTTGACGGATGTTGCGTTTGGAACAAGTAGCTGCCAACTCCAAAAGTGGTGACGGATCGTTGAAAAAGTCACGTGGGTTGAAGCCTGGAGTCACGTGGGTTGAAGCCTGAAGTCACGTGGGTTGAAGCCTGAAGTCACGTGGGTTAGGACCTGAACTTTTTGGTTAACAATTGTGTTTTTTTTTTTATATTTGTGTTCGTTTGACGGATGTTGCGTTTGGAACAAGTAGCTGCCAACTCAATAAGTTGTGACCGATCGTTTTCAAAGTCACGTGGGTTGGAGTTTGAAGTCACGTGGGTTGGAGCCTGAAGGCACGTGGGTCGAACCTGAACTTTTTGGATAACAATTGTGTCTATTTTTTGATATTTTTGATCGTTCGTCGGATGTTGCGTTTGGAACGAGTAGCTGCCAACTCAAAAAGTGGTGACCGATCGTTTTTAATGTCACGTGGGTTGAAGTTTGAAGTCACGTGGGTTGGAGCCTGAAGTCACGTGGGTTTAAACCTGAACTTTTTGGATAACAATTGTGTCTTTTTTTTTGATATTTGTGCTCGTTCGTCGGATGTTGCGTTTGGAACAAGTAGCTGCCAACTCCAAAAGTGGTGACGGATTGTTTGAAAAGTCACGTGGGTTGAAGCCTGGAGTCACGTGGGTTGGAGCCTGGAGTCACGTGGGTTCAAACCTGAACTTTTTGGATATAAATTGTGTCTTTTTTTCCGATATTTGTGTTCGTTCGTCAGATGTTGCGTTTGGAACAAGTAGCTGCCAACTCCAAAAGTGGTGACCGATCGTTTTCAAAGTCACGTGAGTTGAAGCCTGAAGTCACGTTGGTTGAAGCCTGAAGTCACGTGGGTTGAAGCCTGAAGTCACGTGGGTTAAAACCTTAAGTTTTTAGATATCAATTTTGACTTTTTTCTTGAAATTTGTGTTCGTTCATCAGTTGTTGCGTTTGGAACAAGTAGCTGTCAACTTCAAAAGTGGTGACTGATCGTTTTTGAAGTCACGTGGATTGGAGCCTAGAGTCACGTGGGTTGAAGCCTGGAGTCACGTGGGTTAAAACCTGAACTTTTTGATTAACAATTGTGTCTTTTTTCTGATATTTGTGTTCGTTCGTCAGATGTTGCGTTTGGAACAAGTAGCTGCCAACTCCAAAAGTTGTGACCGATCGTTCTCAAAGTCACGTGAGTTGAAGCCTGAAGTCACGTGGGTTGAAGCCTGAAGTCACGTGGGTTGAAGCCTGAAGTCACGTGGGTTAAAACCTGAAATTTTTAGATAACATTTGTGTCTTTTTTTTTTTGGAATTTGTGTTCGTTCATCAGTTGTTGCGTTTGGAACAAGTAGCTGTCAACTTCAAAAGTGGTGACTGATCGTTTTTGAAGTCACGCGGGTTGGAGCCTGAAGTCACGTGGGTTGAAGCCTGGAGCACGTGGGTTAAAACCTGAACTTTCTGAATAACAATTGTGTCTTAAGTTTTTTTTATATTTGTGTTCGTCAGATGTTGCGTTTGGAACAAGTATGCTGCCAACTCCAAAAGTGGTGACCGATCGTTTTCAAAGTCACGTGGGTTGAAGTTTGAAGTCACGTGGGTTGGAGCCTGAAGTCACGTGGGTTCAAACCTGAACTTTTTGGATAACAATAGTGTCTTTTTTTTCGATATTTGTGTTCGTTTGACGGATGTTGCGTTTGGAACAAGTAGCTGCCAACTCCAAAAGTGGTGACGGATCGTTCCAAAAGTCACGTGGGTTGAAGCCTGGAGTCACGTGGGTTGAAGCCTGAAGTCACGTGGGTTGAAGCCTGGAGTCACGTGGGTTAGGACCTGAATTTTTGGTTAACAATTGTTTTTTTTTTCGATATTTGTGTTCGTTTGACGGATGTTGCGTTTGGAACAAGTAGCTGCCAACTCAAAAAGTTGTGACCGATCGTTTTCAAAGTCACGTGGGTTGGAGTTTGAAGTCACGTGGGTTGGAACCTGAAGTCACGTGGGTTCAAACCTGAACTTTTTGGATAACAATTGTGTCTATTTTTTGATATTTTTGATCGTTCGTCGGATGTTGCGTTTGGAACGAGTAGCTGCCAACTCAAAAAGTTGTGACCGATCGTTTTTGAAGTCACGTGGGTTGAAGTTTGAAGTCACGTGGGTTGGAGCCTGAAGTCACGTGGTTTCAAACCTGAACTTTTTGGATAACAATTGTGTCTTTTTTTTTGATATTTGTGTTCGTTCGTCAGATGTTGCGTTTGGAACAAGTATGCTGCCAACTCCAAAAGTGGTGACCGATCGTTTTAAAAGTCACGTGGGTTGGAGTTTGAAGTCACGTGGGTTGGAGCCCAAAGTCACGTGGGTTAGGACCTGAACTTTTTGGATAACAATTGTGTCTTTTTTTTCGATATTTGTGTTCGTTTGACGGATGTTGCGTTTGAAACAAGTAGCTGCCAACTCCAAAAGTGGTGACGGATCGTTCCAAAAGTCACGTGGGTTAAAGCCTGGAGGCACGTGGGTTGAAGCCTGGAGGCACGTGGGTTGAAGCCTGAAGTCACGTGGGTTGAAGCCTGGAGTCACGTGGGTTAGGACCTGAACTTTTTGGTTAACAATTGTGTTTTTTTTTTTTGATATTTGTGTTCGTTTGACGGATGTTGCGTTTGGAACAAGTAGCTGCCAACTCAAAGAGTGGTGACCGACCGTTTTCAAAGTCACGTGGGTTGGAGTTTGAAGTCACGTGGGTTGGAGCCTGAAGTCACGTGGGTTCAAACCTGAACTTTTTGGATAACAATTGTGACTATTTTTTGATATTTTTGATCGTTCGTCGGATGTTGCGTTTGGAACGAGTAGCTGCCAACTCAAAAAGTGGTGACCGATCGTTTTTAAAGTCACGTGGGTTGAAGTTTGAAGTCACGTGGGTTGAAGCCTGAAGTCACGTGAGTTTAAACCTGAACTTTTTGGATAACAATTAAGTCTTTTTTTTTGATATTTGTGCTCGTTCGTCGGATGTTGCGTTTGGAACAAGTAGCTGCCAACTCCAAAAGTGGTGACGGATTGTTTGAAAAGTCACGTGGGTTGAAGCCTGGAGTCACGTGGGTTGGAGCCTGGAGTCACGTGGGTTCAAACCTGAACTTTTTGGATATAAATTGTGTCTTTTTTTCCGATATTTGTGTTCGTTCGTCAGATGTTGCGTTTGGAACAAGTAGCTGCCAACTCCAAAAGTGGTGACCGATCGTTTTCAAAGTCACGTGAGTTGAAGCCTGAAGTCACGTTGGTTGAAGCCTGAAGTCACGTGGGTTGAAGCCTGAAGTCACGTGGGTTAAAACCTTAAGTCTTTAGATAACAATTGTGACTTTTTTTTTGAAATTTGTGTTCGTTCATCAGTTGTTGCGTTTGGAACAAGTAGCTGTCAACTTCAAAAGTGGTGACTGATCGTTTTTGAAGTCACGTGGATTGGAGCCTAGAGTCACGTGGGTTGAAGCCTGGAGTCACGTGGGTTAAAACCTGAACTTTTTGATTAACAATTGTGTCTTTTTTTTGATATTTGTGTTCGTTCGTCAGATGTTGCGTTTGGAACAAGTAGCTGCCAACTCCAAAAGTTGTGACCGATCGTTCTCAAAGTCACGTGAGTTGAAGCCTGAAGTCACGTGAGTTGAAGCCTGAAGTCACGTGGGTTGAAGCCTGAAGTCACGTGGGTTGAAGCCTGAAGTCACGTGGGTTAAAACCTGAAATTTTTAGATAACATTTGTGTCTTTTTTTTTTTGGAATTTGTGTTCGTTCATCAGTTGTTGCGTTTGGAACAAGTAGCTGTCAACTTCAAAAGTGGTGACTGATCGTTTTTGAAGTCACGCGGGTTGGAGCCTGAAGTCACGTGGGTTGAAGCCTGGAGCACGTGGGTTAAAACCTGAACTTTCTGAATAACAATTGTGTCTTAAGTTTTTTTTATATTTGTGTTCGTCAGATGTTGCGTTTGGAACAAGTATGCTGCCAACTCCAAAAGTGGTGACCGATCGTTTTCAAAGTCACGTGGGTTGGAGTTTGAAGTCACGTGGGTTGGAGCCTGAAGTCACGTGGGTTCAAACCTGAACTTTTTGGATAACAATAGTGTCTTTTTTTTTCGATATTTGTGTTCGTTTGACGGATGTTGCGTTTGGAACAAGTAGCTGCCAACTCCAAAAGTGGTGACGGATCGTTCCAAAAGTCACGTGGGTTGAAGCCTGGAGTCACGTGGGTTGAAGCCTGAAGTCACGTGAGTTGAAGCCTGGAGTCACGTGGGTTAGGACCTGAATTTTTGGTTAACAATTGTTTTTTTTTTCGATATTTGTGTTCGTTTGACGGATGTTGCGTTTGGAACAAGTAGCTGCCAACTTAAAAAGTTGTGACCGATCGTTTCCAAAGTCACGTGGGTTGGAGTTTGAAGTCACGTGGGTTGGAACCTGAAGTCACGTGGGTTCAAACCTGAACTTTTTGGATAACAATTGTGTCTATTTTTTGATATTTTTGATCGTTCGTCGGATGTTGCGTTTGGAACGAGTAGCTGCCAACTCAAAAAGTTGTGACCGATCGTTTTTGAAGTCACGTGGGTTGAAGTTTGAAGTCACGTGGGTTGGAGCCTGAAGTCACGTGGTTTCAAACCTGAACTTTTTGGATAACAATTGTGTCTTTTTTTTTGATATTTGTGTTCGTTCGTCAGATGTTGCGTTTGGAACAAGTAGCTGCCAACTCCAAAAGTGGTGACCGATCGTTTTCAAAGTCACGTGAGTTGAAGCCTGAAGTCACGTGGGTTGAAGCCTGGAGTCACGTGGGTTGAAGCCTGAAGTCACGTGGGTTGAAACCTAAAATTTTTAGATAACAATTGTGTCTTTTTTTTTTGAAATTTGTGTTCGTTCATCAGTTGTTGCGTTTGGAAAAAGTAGCTGTCAACTTCAAAAGTGGTGACTGATCGTTTTTGAAGTCACGTGGGTTGGAGCCTGGAGACACGTGGGTTGAAGCCTGGAGTCACGTGGGTTAAAACCTGAACTTTTTGAATAACAATTGTGTCTTAAGTTTTTTTATATTTGTGTTCGTCAGATGTTGCGTTTGGAACAAGTAGCTGCCAACTCCAAAAGTTGTGACCGATCGATCTCGAAGTCACGTGAGTTGAAGCCTGAAGTCACGTGGGTTGAAGCCTGAAGTCACGTGGGTTGAAACCTGAAATTTTTAGATAATATTTGTGTCTTTTTTTTTTTGAAATTTGTGTTCGTTCATCAGTTGTTGCGTTTGGAACAAGTAGCTGTCAACTTCAAAAGTGGTGACTGATCGTTTTTGAAGTCACGCGGGTTGGAGCCTGAAGTCACGTGGGTTGAAGCCTGGAGTCACGTGGGTTAAAACCTGAACTTTCTGAATAACAATTGTGTCTTAAGTTTTTTTTATATTTGTGTTCGTCAGATGTTGCGTTTGGAACAAGTATGCTGCCAACTCCAGAAGTGGTGACCGATCGTTTTCAAAGTCACGTGGGTTGAAGTTTGAAGTCACGTGGGTTGGAGCCTGAAGTCACGTGGGTTTAAACCTGAACTTTTTGGATAACAATTGTGTCTTTTTTTCTGATATTTATGTTCGTTCGTCGGATGTTGCGTTTGGAACAAGTAGCTGCCAACTCCAAAAGTGGTGACGGATTGTATTGAAATTCACGTGGGTTGAAGCCTGGAGCACGTGGGTTGGAGCCTGGAGTCACGTGGGTTTAAACCTGATCTTTTTGGATATAAATTGTGTCTTTTTTTTTTGATATTTGTATTCGTTCGTCAGATGTTGCGTTTGGAACAAAGAGCCTTCAACTCCAAAAGTGGTGACCGATCGTTTTCGAAGTCACGTGAGTTGAAGCCTATAGTCACGTGGGTTAAAACCTGAAATTTTTAGATAACAATTGTGTCTTTTTTTCTTGAAATTTGTGTTCGTTCATCAGTTGTTGCGTTTGGAACAAGTAGCTGCCAACTTCAAAAGTGGTGACTGATCGTTTTCGAAGTCACGTTGGTTGGGGCCTGAAGTCACGTGGGTTGGAGCCTGAAGTCACGTGGGTTCAAACCTGAACTTTTGGGATAACAATTGTGTCTATTTTTTGATATCTTTGATCGTTCGTCGGATGTTGCGTTTGGAACGAGTAGCTGCCAACTCAAAAAGTGGTGACCGATCGTTTTTAAAGTCACGTGGGTTGAAGCCTGGAGTCACGTGGGTTGAAGCTTGAAGTCACGTGGGTTTAAACCTGAACTTTTTGGATAACATTTGTGTCTTTTTTTTCGATATTTGTGTTCGTTCGTCAGATGTTGCGTTTGGAACAAGTAGCTGCCAACTCAAAAAGTGGTGACCGATCGTTCTCAAAGTCACGTGGGTTGGAGATTGAAGTCACGTGGGTTGGAGCCCGAAGTCACGTGGGTTAGGACCTGAACTTTTTGGACAACAATTGTGTCTTTTTTTTCGATATTTGTGTTCGTTTGGCGGATGTTGCGTTTGGAACAAGTAGCTGCCAACTCCAAAAGTCGTGACGGATCGTTTCAAAAGTCACGTGGGTTGAAGTCTGGAGTCACGTGGGTTGGAGCCTGAAGTCACGTGGGTTGAAGCTTGAAGTCACGTGGGTTCAAACCTGAACTTTTTGGATAACATTTGTGTCTTTCTTTATGATATTTGTGTTCGTTCGTCAGATGTTGCGTTTGGAACAAGTAGCTGCCAACTCCAAAAGTGGTGACCGATCGTTTTCGAAGTCACGTGAGTTGAAGCCTGAGGTCACGTGGGTTGAAGCCTGGAGTCACGTGGGTTGGAGCCTGAAGTCACGTGGGTTGAAACCTGAAATTTTTAGATAACAATTGTGTCTTTTTTTCTTGAAATTTGTGTTCGTTCATCAGTTGTTGCGTTTGGAACAAAAAGCTGCCAACTTCAAAAGTGGTGACTGATCGTTTTCGAAGTCACGTTGGTTGGGGCCTGAAGTCACGTGGGTTGAAGCCTGGAGTCACGTGGGTTAAAACATGAACTTTTTGAATAACAATTGCGTCTTAAGTTTCTTTTATATTTGTGTTCGTCAGATGTTGCGTTTGGAACAAACAGCTGCCAACTCAAAAAGTGGTGATCGATCGTTTTTAAAGTCACGTTGGTTGAAGTTTGAAGTCACGTGGGTTTGAGCCTGAAGTCACGTGGGTTAAAACCTGAACTCTTTGGATAACAATTGTGTCTTTTTTTTTGATATTTGTGTTCGTTCGTCAGATGTTGCGTTTGGAACAAGTAGCTGCCAACTCAAAAAGTGGTGACCGACCGTTTTTAAAGTCACGTGGGTTGGATTTTGAAGTCACGTGGGTTGGAGCTCGAAGTCACGTGGGTTAAGACCTGAACTTTTTGGATAACAATTGTGTCTTTTTCTTTGATATTTGTGTTCGTTTGACGGATGTTGCGTTTGGAACAAGTAGCTGCCAACTCCAAAATTTTTTGACCTATCGTTTCAAAAAACACGTGGGTTGATGCCTGAAGTCACGTGGGTTAAAGCCTGAAGTCACGTGGGTTGGAGCCTGAGGTCACGTGGGTTGAAGGCTAGAGTCACGTGGGTTAAAACCTGGACTTTTTGGATAACAATTGTGTCTTTTTTTTTGATATTTGTGTTCGTTCGTCAGATGTTGCGTTTGGAACAAGTAGCTGCCAACTTCAAAAGTGGTGACCGATCGTTTTAAAAGTCACGTGGGTTGAAGCCTGAAGTCACGTGGGTTGAAGCCTGGAGTCACGTGGGTTGAAACCTGAAATTTTTAGATAACAATTGTGTCTTTTTCTTCTATATTTGTGTTCGTTCGTCAGATGTTGCGTTTGGAACAAGTAGCTGCCAACTCCAAAAGTGGTGACCGATCGTTTTAAAAGTCACGTGGGTTGAAGTTTGAAGTCACGTGGGTTGGAGCCTGTAGTCACGTGGGTTAAAACCTGAACTTTTTGGATAACAATTGTGTCTTTTTTTTGATATTTGTGTTCGTTCGTCAGATGTTGCGTTTGGAACAAGTAGCTGCCAACTCAAAAAGTGGTGACCGATCGTTTTAAAAGTCACGTGGGTTGGAGTTTGAAGGCACGTGGGTTGGAGCCCGAAGTCACGTGGGTTAGGACCTGAACTTTTTGGATAACATTTGTGTCTTTTTTTTCGATATTTGTGTTCGTTTGACGGATGTTGCGTTTGGAACAAGTAGCTGCCAACTCCAAAAGTGGTGACGGATCGTTGAAAAAGTCACGTGGGTTGAAGCCTGGAGTCACGTGGGTTGAAGCCTGAAGTCACGTGGGTTGAAGCCTGAAGTCACGTGGGTTAGGACCTGAACTTTTTGGTTAACAATTGTGTTTTTTTTTTTTATATTTGTGTTCGTTTGACGGATGTTGCGTTTGGAACAAGTAGCTGCCAACTCAATAAGTTGTGACCGATCGTTTTCAAAGTCACGTGGGTTGGAGTTTGAAGTCACGTGGGTTGGAGCCTGAAGGCACGTGGGTCGAACCTGAACTTTTTGGATAACAATTGTGTCTATTTTTTGATATTTTTGATCGTTCGTCGGATGTTGCGTTTGGAACGAGTAGCTGCCAACTCAAAAAGTGGTGACCGATCGTTTTTAATGTCACGTGGGTTGAAGTTTGAAGTCACGTGGGTTGGAGCCTGAAGTCACGTGGGTTTAAACCTGAACTTTTTGGATAACAATTGTGTCTTTTTTTTTGATATTTGTGCTCGTTCGTCGGATGTTGCGTTTGGAACAAGTAGCTGCCAACTCCAAAAGTGGTGACGGATTGTTTTAAAAGTCACGTGGGTTGAAGCCTGGAGTCACGTGGGTTGGAGCCTGGAGTCACGTGGGTTGAAACCTGAAATTTTTAGATAACAATTGTGTCTTTTTCTTCTATATTTGTGTTCGTTCGTCAGATGTTGCGTTTGGAACAAGTAGCTGCCAACTCCAAAAGTGGTGACCGATCGTTTTAAAAGTCACGTGGGTTGAAGTTTGAAGTCACGTGGGTTGGAGCCTGAAGTCACGTGGGTTAAAACCTGAACTTTTTGGATAACAATTGTGTCGTTTTTTTGGATATTTGTGTTCGTTCGTCGGATGTTGCGTTTGGAACAAGTAGCTGCCAACTCCAAAAGTGGTGACGGATTGTATTGAAATTCACGTGGGTTGAAGCCTGGAGCCACGTGGGTTGGAGCCTGGAGTCACGTGGGTTTAAACCTGAACTTTTTGGATATAAATTGTGTCTTTTTTTTTATATTTGTGTTCGTTCGTCAGATGTTGCGTTTGGAACAAGTAGCCTTCAACTCCAAAAGTGTTGGCCGATCGTTTTCGAAGTCACGTGAGTTGAAGCCTGAAGTCACGTGGGTTGAAGCCTGTTGTCACATGGGTTGAAGCCTGAAGTCACGTGGGTTAAAACCTGAAATTTTTAGATAACAATTGTGTCTTTTTTTTAATTTGTGTTCGTTTATCAGTTGTTGCGTTTGGAACAAGTAGCTGCCAACTTCAAAAGTGGTGACTGATCGTTTTTGAAGTCACGTTTGTTGGGGCCTGAAGTCACGTGGGTTGGAGCCTGAAGTCACGTGGGTTCAAACCTGAACTTTTTGGATAACAATTGTGTCTATTTTTTGATATTTTTGATCGTTCGTCGGATGTTGCGTTTGGAACGAGTAGCTGCCAACTCAAAAAGTGGTGACCGATCGTTTTCAAAGTCACGTGGGTTGAAGCCTGGAGTCACGTGGGTTGAAGCTTGAAGTCACGTGGGTTTAAACCTGAACTTTTTGGATAACATTTGTGTCTTTTTTTTTGATATTTGTGTTCGTTCGTCAGATGTTGCGTTTGGAACAAGTAGCTGCCAACTCAAAAAGTGGTGACCGATCGTTTTCAAAGTCACGTGGGTTGAGGTGTGTACAGACCTGAGCACTTTTTCGCGGACGAACGTCCGTGCGAACAGTGTTCGTGCGCGCACAAATGCTCAGGTCTGGACGTGTAAATACGGAATTTCAACGCGCACGAACACTGTTCGCGGCGGACATTCCGTGGACTGGAAACAACAAACGCACATTTTGTGTGCGTGCGAACGCTGTTATGTGCGTGCAAAAATTGATGCCGAATTTCAGTAATTATTTCGATTCAACTCAACTGTGAGAGGTCTGGTGTTATTGATGAGTCTTAATATTGATTCCGTTGCCTCAATGAAGATGCCCAATAGGTTCAGTGCGAGGCTTTTCTCGATATATTGAGCGCATGATAATTTTCTTAAAAAGTTCAAAACCTTACTGAAGAGAAAAAAATTAAGCTCACAAAATAAGAGAAGGCAGAGCTAAGGTCATGTGGAGTGATACTTGATACTTGGCGTCATCCAGATTGTCATATATTTTTTTACCTTAGGGGTATATGCACAGCTGGGGGTGCGAGGAGTCAGGTTGTTCAGACCCTCTTAGAGCAACGACAAATTAAATTTTTCGACCACCACAACCCCTAATTGAAAATGAAGGTGGTGATCACCGGGCTAGCAATAGAGTTGGGGTGAATTCTTAGCTGGACTTCCAAGAAAAAAAAACTAATTTTGAAATAGTAAAATTAAAATATTTAAGTTTATTAAAAAAAACAAAAAAAAAAAATTAAATAAATTAATGAATAAATAAATTTAATGTGGTTATTGGCTTATAATCTCTTTCCTCTTTTAATTAAATATTTACGAATGAATTAAATTTCCTACTAAATTAAATTTCAGTGAATCATGAATGAATTCCCTTTTTCGTAGTACTACCAAACTGGGTTACAGCAGCAAATTCAATCACTGGGTTTGCAAATTGCTCTTGCGAACACTTATCTTGTTAAAAAAAGGAAAAAAAAAACTTAATAATTAACTAATAAGAGCAGGTACTCAACAAAAGCGGAAATGTGAAGTGAACACAAAACAAAAGGATGAAACAAAGTAATAAATAATCAAGGACTTTTCTTGCAACAAAATTATAGGTATCTAGTGCTGGTACTAAAATTCTCTCAAATAAACAAAATAACACAATTTAACAATGAAGGTAAGTGGGTTCCTTTATTTCACGGACTACACGAAATTTGCTCGTTCGTTTTCTTGGTGTGGAAGCAGTCTCAGGCAACAAATTAGTTTTGCGCAACTTACTCTTTTCGTCGGGAACAACAGAGCATAAACTAATTAACCGGAAAATGGACCGGCTTCCTCCACCTTTTTCCTGGGTCGCAGGCCTTCAGAAGGGATAAGATTCAACTGATAGAAGCTCCAGAACGATCGAACCAACAGAGCAGGCAGTATACACCTTATCCCAAAGCGGCAGCAAAATGGCGGGCCCCAAGCAGAAGTGCGTTGAATTTCTACAGCTCAGACACGATGTCGTAATCAATTCGGTATAAAGACCCGAGCAAAGAACCCTAAAATTGCAAAGGTTAGCTTCTCCAGAAAAAAGAAAATGTCCAATCGAATTGTCACCTCGAATGAGGGTTTCTCTTTGTTTCTATATGGTCTTTCTGTTTCGCAGAAATTCTTCGACAACCCTCGGCGGGTGTGTGCGGAATGGAGAAAACAAAACAACAACAGAAGCCTACAAGAAACGAAAATGTGAAAAACAAAGTTAATTGCGACGAAACGTGAAGCTTACCCTCCGATCTTGTGAGGTATAGGTACGTTGGGGATGAAAAATAATCAACCAACTCTGATCTTTCGGTCTCGGTTCCTTCCTTTAAATCTCGTTGAAAATTCTAGGTTTGTTAATCCCCAATCGTGGGTGGCAAAAGGTGCTCAATAATACTAAACTTCAACCTTTTTTTTTCAGCCAAAAGAGAATCCTGGTTTATCCCGAATCGTCGGTATCCAAACAACGAATTTTTACAAAATTCTCCTAAAACCTTTTTCTTCAACGAGACGTGGAACTAAACTAAAACCGAGAGAAAAAAAAACGTAGACCAAGAAAAAGAAGAAAAATAAAAACCAAAGAAAAAGTCTACTGCCACTTTTTCCCGTTTTCTTGCCGACCCGATAGAGTGAGGTGTTATCTACAATTCCGGCATTAAATACACGGCTCGATCGCAACAATAACAAAGCAGGTAGGTACCTACGTAGAATTAATCTGCTGTAATGTGTGCTCTGTTCTAGGTAAAAGAAAGAGGAAAGAACCAAAGCAAAGGTAATGCCTCGACGGAGATAAACATGCATAAGACTACCCACAACTAAAAGAATTTTTAAAGAAGAAGCCAGAATCAAAATAATAATGAATGCAGAGTGATAAAACAAAAATAAATTAAAACCTAACAAATAAACTCTCGTGGACCACCTAAATATAGTGTTTTTCTACCACAATTTTTCAGGTTGTCAAATTTAACCGTTACAAGATTTTCAACGAGTCAGTGTATGTAACAAAGGAAAGCAGAAGAACCAGAGTGTTTTCACCAATAATTGAATCTTTCGAAAAAGCCAATGGCTGTGAATAAGAAAAAGTAACCATAAAAAAGCCATCTGCGGAAGACCGAAGAAATGGGACATGCAGAACTTAAAATTGGGTGTTCGACGCGTATGTACCTTACTTGAAAATATTACACGAGTGCCGTCCAAAAAACTAGCGATCCTGGAGAGGATGGAGAAGTTGTCAGTGGAGAGAATGACCATCTGAAGAAGGCTATTGGAGGTAAAATGACTGGGCATCGGAAGACACCAACGGCCCTGGAAATCTAATTTTGAACATCTCCAGTAAACCATATGATGGCGGTGGAACTCATTGCGGTTGCGGAGCCATGAAATGGACTTGCAAGTTAGTTATCAGCGAGTGGTTAAACTTGTCAAAAACACCCAATGGCTCAGAAAACTATGTTCCCGAAAATTTCAAATGATTGAAAGACCATCTAAAGAAGAACATCAGAAACGGTATTTTCTATCCTCCTAGACCACTGAAGAATAAGTACCTTGAGAAACAATATTTTGTGATCTCCTAATAGGCCAATAATAAGTCATTGGCAATTATTTCGACAACCCAAAGACGCCAACCAACGGGTCTGTAGAAAAAAAAGATAAGGTCTTTGATCACTTCTTCCCAAACGGCCATGAATCGATATTATGGTTATGGAAATAGGAAATGTCATTTAAAAGTAGGTAGGTAGTTGAAGATCATCCGAAGACAAGCGGACATGACAACAATGTTCAGGGGCGGACTGGGGTTATAAAAGTTAGGCCGCTTATGTGATTTGGGGGCCCCCCTGTGACGTTGAGGGGGGGGGGGTCACAGGCTGAAGCTTTTTTTTTAAATTTCAAATTACAATTATTATTATTATGGGTAGAAGTATTTGTAACTACCTGGTAAAACCCACCTACCTGGTGGCCTGTTAAAAAAAAACATTCAAACATCTTCTAGGAACTCAGCAGCTCAAAAGCGCAACTACCTACTGCAACCATATTCATTGTCACAAACTATAATATCGCTGCCTTTTATTAAAGAAAAAATAACAGGGAGGGGGTCTCGGGACCCATTTGGTTTTCGTGTAATTTTTTTGTTTTTTTAACCCAATTACCTATTTTTGGTCTGCGGGGGCCCCTAATCGACCCAGGTTTTGGGGACCCTTCGCCAAAAATCTAGGCCGGGATTGCGGCCTAGCGGCCTTGGCCAGTCCGCCCCTGACAATGTTAATATTGATACGAAACTTGTTGGAGACCACGACGCGCGAATAAGACACGTACCTACACAATTATAAATGGCGGAGCAGCCGTGCATCTGAAACTTGCCAGAATATTCGCGAAGCCGATCGACTTTTCCAGGGCTATTGCGAATGGATTGCCGCTTAATGCTGGAGAACACAGCAACGACATTGGGAGCGACGAGAACCTTGGCGGCTTTTCTGAGTAAAGCTGGAATATTCTCGATTACAAGACGCTATACAGGGCGGTCCAGGTTATAGTAGCAATAATTCACCATTCGATGGTCCGTCGAAAACTAGGTCGACATGCATAATTTAATTTTGCTCCAAAACGCGTCCTAAGCAAGATAGAGCCCTTCAAAGTTCTGTTTTTGAAATATTTTTTTTACAATAACTCTCAAGTCATTTGAGCGATTTCAACCAAATTTGGTACAAATGCTCACGGAATAAATATTCATCACTTGACGTAGATAACTTTTGTCAAAATTGTCCAGTGGCGTAGATACGGAGGAATTGTTCAACTTCTCCCACCCCATTTTCTACGCCACTGGATATTTTTGAGAAATTATACTTTTTTTGAATTCCTTGTTTAATTTAGAAGAAAAAGTAACAAATGTAAAATGTTGATTAGAGGCTTCATTTCCGAGATATTTGGGTTTGTAACTTTGGAAAATGCCTCGTAAACTCATGATTCCTTAGCTGGAATGAGTTTTCTAGGTCGTTTAAGTTGTATGATGTGAGATTAACTTATGCCCCAGTTCCTTTCAAAGTTTATATACAGGGTGGTCCATCCTAGCGTAATTATCCCATAGCGGTCTTACCCTTCAAGATAGAGAAAAAGATGTAAGGAAGAAGTTATATGGTTTGATGAGACCTATAACTTAAAATTATTTTCAACTATACAGAGTGCCCCATTTTGACGGGATCAACAAAACGTCAATTTTTTTAAATGGAACACCCTATATTTTTTGCATTTTCGGATTCAGCTTCTTTAATTGTCTTATGCCTGTATTTTTGTTTTTGAATTGTGTGGCAGTGCTACCAACTAAAAATTGAAAACTAAAAAAAGTCGCATTTCCACAGTTATCTTGAAAAAATCGTAGCGGCCTTGCTTTTTAAAACTAAGAGATGAAACTTGACATGATGATAGTCAAGTCACAGACCAATATACCAATGTCAAAAATTTGCGATTTCTTGATACAGGGCGTTCACAAAAAAAAATCAAACTTTATAATTTTCAAAGTCTCATAACTCATTTTTTTCAAATAGCATGCCCCTAATTTTATAACGTTATCTGATAGCTTTTTTTATTCTCTTTCATTTTTACTAGGGGTACCCTTCCCTCAACTTCATTTTTTTCGAGATAATCGAAAATTTTCACAAAATTTGTGATTTTTTTATTTTTTTTCACAAATTGAGTTGGCCGTGATGAATGACAGACAAGCCAAATAGTACGCAACGCCCAATTAGTCAGTCTGAATATTGTCGAACAAAAGAAAATGGCTTCAACGCAGAAAAAAACAAATTGGGATCCTGGATATCGGGATCATTACCAGAATATCATATCAATCATTTTCTCTCGCGTAAAGTCATTTTTCTTTGTTCGACAATATTCAGACTGACTAACTGAGAGTTGCGTACTATTTGGCTTGTCTGTCATTCATCACGGCCAACTCAATTTGTGAAAAAAAATAAAAAAATCACAAATTTTGTGAAAATTTCCGATTATCTCGAAAAAAATGAAGTTGAGGGAAGGGTACCCCTAGTAAAAATGAAAGAGGATAAAAAAAGCTATCAGATAACGTTATAAAATTAGGGGCATGCTATTTGAAAAAAATGAGTTATGAGACTTTGAAAATTATAAAGTTTGATTTTTTTTTGTGAACGCCCTGTATCAAGAAATCGCAAATTTTTGACATTGGGATATTGGTCTTTGACTTGACTATCACCATGTCAAGTTTCATCTCTTAGTTTTGAAAAGCAAGGCCGCTACGATTTTTTCAAGATAACTGTGGAAATGCGATTTTTTTCAGTTTTTAATTTTTAGTTGGTAGCACTGCCACACAATTGGAAAACAAAAATACAGGCATAAGACAGTTGAAAAAGCTAAATCCAAAAATGCAAAAAAATATAGGGTGTCTCATTTAAAAAAATTGACGTTTTGTTGATCCCGTCAAAATGGGACACCCTGTATAGCTGAAAATAATTTTAGGTTATAGGTCTCATCAAACCATATAACTTTTTTCTTACATCTTTTTCTCTATCTTGAACGGTAAGACCGCTATGGGATAATTACGCTAGAATGGACCACCCTGTATGAAAGATTCTCTCACAGACTCAAAAATTATGGCAATAATCTTTTTTTTTTGCCTCTTGCGTATTTTCATGCGACTCATGTTCAGTGTTCTTTGCGAAAGAGCCTTAATCCTTCACCTTCCTTCACAACATAATACCCGAGAGAAGGACCGACACAATAACATCCAATAACATTATTTGCTTGATCTGGTGCCGAGCCGCCCATTTCTTCGTGAACAATTTGATTACAGCGTCAGTACTCATTTGCGGCACTGAATGAAGACTTTTTACTTACATTGATACATTGTTGTACTCAAGAAGCTTTTTTTCTATATAATAATATAATCTATCGAAGCTATGTGATGTATGAGGCCTAATATTTGCAAACCATCCTTAGTAGGGCCTGTATCGCATGGTGTTTTTGATTAAAAGTTGCATTGTCCTATTTCGAAACAATTTCACGTAACCTCATTTGTTCTAAAATTCAAATACACCACATTGTCCAACACTGCACAGAGGCAATTCAAGCAGATCAAAATCGTTTCAGTAACGAGTAATAACCAAAATTTGTGCTTGACCGGAAATTTGTGACGCTTAGCTTGTACAATGAAATACCATCGATGACCTTCTGGTTCAATTTTAGTGTTGAAATTTTTCAGGACTCCGCCAAGTCCATTTGACAAAGAGTCAGCCTTGATACTTATGATAATGATTCAGCAGTCAAGTTCCAATAATTATGTCTCCACTGCATAAATATGTATTTGAAAGAAATTTAGGAAAGCAAAATGGAACGCAAAAGCACAAAATATTGATAACACTAATAATGACACAAGAAAATACAAAAGAGCCTGAGGGACAATGGACGTTTCAACTCTGTGTAGGCAATAACACTTTGGGCATTGGAAAAAAAATTGCTCATCATTCTAACTTTGGCGGAAGGATTATTTCTTTATTGAAGAATCATTTAACATGAAGACATACGCCACCAGCCATCTTTGGATCAGAGAACCACTGCTCACTTATTCCACCATTTATTCTATTCTTCAGAAAACGTGTTGGCATCTTTAGGTGTAAACTACTTTGAATATTGATCCAAGAAACAAGGAATATTTCAAAACCTAAAATTACGCATCCGAGATCTACCTTTGAAAATCAGTACCTTCCAGAGGACACACCAAATTGGCATTTTCTTTGAGGATCAAACTTTTTCAATGTCTTCTTCAAATATAACGTCGCATATATACCCTTCTATTTTGGAAATTTAACATAGTCCATCGCTGGTCGAAGATTTCACGTTTTTTTCATTTTTTGGCTGTGCAATTCTTTGATTTACAATTTTTGTGGGGCCACCTATTAACGTGAACCTGAAAATATTCTCAACGTGAGCACCGCAGATATTGGCTCTAAGCGCCAGCGAAGAAATTTTTCTGATATTGCTTTTAGTTCTTGAGATTCGACGAGTTTAGTTCAAATTCACGGGATTTCGTGATATTTTCTAGAAGAACCTAAAAACGGTAGTTCCTACGGAAATCCGTAAGGTGAGTGAAAGATAAGAAGATGGTACAAGCCCATTTTGAATACCTATCGAATGAGTATGTTTTGGGTTTCCTAGTCCATCATGAATTTTGAGCGTTTTTCATGTGCGGACGGCTTTGTGCGTCGCGAACACGAATCCTTGCCTCGGAACGGGCTCTGTGCGTTGAAACTGTGCGTCCGCGAACATCATGCGTGCGTGTGTCCCGTCCACACGCACGCACGTGTCCGCGAGCACTGTTCGTCCGCGAAAAAGTGCTCAGGTCTGTACGCACCTTTGGAGATTGAAGTCACATGGGTTGGAGCCCGAAGTCACGTGGGTTAGGACCTGAACTTTTTGGATAACAGTTGTGTCTTTTTTTTCGATATTTGTGTTCGTTTGGCGGATGTTGCGTTTGGAACAAGTAGCTGCCAACTCCAAAAAAGGTGACGGATCGTTTCAAAAGTCACGTGGGTTGAAGTCTGGAGTCACGTGGGTTGGAGCCTGAAGTCACGTGGGTTGAAGCTTGAAGTCACGTGGGTTCAAACCTGAACTTTTTGGATAACATTTGTGTCTTTTTTTTTGATATTTGTGTTCGTTCGTCAGATGTTGCGTTTGGAACAAGTAGCTGCCAACTCCAAAAGTGGTGACCGATCGTTTTCGAAGTCACGTGAGTTGAAGCCTGAGGTCACGTGGGTTAAAACCTGAAATTTTTAGATAACAATTGTGTCTTTTTTTCTTGAAATTTGTGTTCGTTCATCAGTTGTTGCGTTTGGAACAAAAAGCTGCCAACTTCAAAAGTGGTGACTGAGCGTTTTCGAAGTCACGTTGGTTGGGGCCTGAAGTCACGTGGGTTGAAGCCTGGAGTCACGTGGGTTGAAACATGAACTTTTTGAATAACAATTGCGTCTTAAGTTTCTTTTATATTTGTGTTCGTCAGATGTTGCGTTTGGAACAAGTAGCTGCCAACTCAAAAAGTGGTGACCGATCGTTTTAAAAGTCACGTTGGTTGAAGTTTGAAGTCACGTGGGTTTGAGCCTGAAGTCACGTGGGTTAAAACCTGAACTCTTTGGATAACAATTGTGTCTTTTTTTTTGATATTTGTGTTCGTTCGTCAGATGTTGCGTTTGGAACAAGTAGCTGCCAACTCAAAAAGTGGTGACCGACCGTTTTTAAAGTCACGTGGGTTGGATTTTGAAGTCACGTGGGTTGGAGCTCGAAGTCACGTGGGTTAAGACCTGAACTTTTTGGATAACAATTGTGTCTTTTTTTTTGATATTTGTGTTTGTTTGACGGATGTTGCGTTTGGAACAAGTAGCTGCCAACTCCAAAATTGGTGACCTATCGTTTCAAAAAACACGTGGGTTGATGCCTGAAGTCACGTGGGTTAAAGCCTGAAGTCACGTGGGTTGGAGCCTGAGGTCACGTGGGTTGAAGGCTAGAGTCACGTGGGTTAAAACCTGGACTTTTTGGATAACAATTGTGTCTTTTTTTTTGATATTTGTGTTCGTTCGTCAGATGTTGCGTTTGGAACAAGTAGCTGCCAACTTCGAAAGTGGTGACCGATCGTTTTAAAAGTCACGTGGGTTGAAGCCTGAAGTCACGTGGGTTGAAGCCTGGAGTCACGTGGGTTGAAACCTGAAATTTTTAGATAACAATTGTGTCTTTTTCTTCTATATTTGTGTTCGTTCGTCAGATGTTGCGTTTGGAACAAGTAGCTGCCAACTCCAAAAGTGGTGACCGATCGTTTCAAAAGTCACGTGGGTTGAAGTTTGAAGTCACGTGGGTTGGAGCCTGAAGTCACGTGGGTTAAAACCTGAACTTTTTGGATAACAATTGTGTCTTTTTTTTGATATTTGTGTTCGTTCGTCAGATGTTGCGTTTGGAACAAGTAGCTGCCAACTCAAAAAGTGGTGACCGATCGTTTCAAAAGTCACGTGGGTTGGAGCTTGAAGTCACGTGGGTTGGAGCCCGGAGTCACGTGGGTTAGGACCTGAACTTTTTGGATAACATTTTTGTCTTTTTTTTCGATATTTGTGTTCGTTTGACGGATGTTGCGTTTGGAACAAGAAGCTGCCAACTCCAAAAGTGGTGACGGATCGTTCCAAAAGTCACGTGGGTTGAAGCCTGGAGTCACGTGGGTTGAAGCCTGAAGTCACGTGGGTTGAAGCCTGAAGTCACGTGGGTTAGGACCTGAACTTTTTGGTTAACAATTGTGTCTTTTTTTTGATATTTGTGTTCGTTTGACGGATGTTGCGTTTGGAACAAGTAGCTGCCAACTCAAAAAGTTGTGACCGATCGTTTTCAAAGTCACGTGGGTTGGAGTTTGAAGTCACGTGGGTTGGAGCCTGAAGTCACGTGGGTCAAACCTGAACTTTTTGGATAACAATTGTGTCTATTTTTTGATATTTTTGATCGTTCGTCGGATGTTGCGTTTGGAACGAGTAGCTGCCAACTCCAAAAGTGGTGACGGATTGTTTTAAAAGTCACGTGGGTTGAAGCCTGGAGTCACGTGGGTTGGAGCCTGGAGTCACGTGGGTTTAAACCTGAACTTTTTGGATATAAATTGTGACTTTTTCTTCGATATTTGTGTTCGTTCGTCAGATGTTGCCTTGGATGTTGCGTTTGGAACAAGTAGCTGCCAACTCCAAAAGTGGTGACCGATCGTTTTCAAAGTCACGTGAGTTGAAGCCTGAAGTCACGTGGGTTGAAGCCTGAAGTCACGTGGGTTGAAGCCTGGAGTCACGTGGGTTGAAGCCAGAAGCACGTGGGTTGAAGCCTGAAGTCACGTGGGTTAGGACCTGAACTTTTTGGTTAACAATTGTTTTTTTTTTTCGATATTTGTGTTCGTTTGACGGATGTTGCGTTTGGAACAAGTAGCTGCCAACTCAAAAAGTTGTGACTGATCGTTTTCAAAGTCACGTGGGTTGGAGTTTGAAGTCACGTGGGTTGGAGCCTGAAGTCACCTGGGTTCGAACCTGAACTTTTTGAATAACAATTGTGTCTATTTTTTGATATTTTTGATCGTTCGTCGGATGTTGCGTTTGGAACGAGTAGCTGCCAACTCAAAAAGTGGTGACCGATCGTTTTTAAAGTCACGTGGGTTGAAGTTTGAAGTCACGTGGGTTGGAACCTGAAGTCACGTGGGTTTAAACCTGAACTTTTTGGATAACAATTGTGTCTTTTTTTTTATATTTGTGCTCGTTCGTCGGATGTTGCGTTTGGTACAAGTAGCTGCCAACTCCAAAAGTGGTGACGGATTGTTTTAAAAGTCACGTGGGTTGAAGCCTGGAGTCACGTGGGTTGGAGCCTGGAGTCACGTGGGTTCAAACCTGAACTTTTTGGATATAAATTGTGTCTTTTTTTTTGATATTTGCGTCCGTTCGTCAGATGTTGCGTTTGGAACAAGTAGCTGCCAACTCCAAAAGTGGTGACCGATCGTTTTCAAAGTCACGTGAGTTGAAGCCTGAAGTCACGTGGGTTAAAGCTTGAAGTCACGTGGGTTGAAGCCTGAAGTCACGTGGGTTAAAACCTAAAACTTTTAGATAACAATTGTGTCTTTTTTTTTCGAAATTTGTGTTCGTTCATCAGTTGTTGCGTTTGGAACAAGTAGCTGTCAACTTCAAAAGTGGTGACTGATCGTTTTTTGAAGTCACGTGGGTTGAAGTTTGAAGTCACGTGGGTTGGAGCCTGAAGTCACGTGGGCTTAAACCTGAACTTTTTGGATAACAATTGTGTCTTTTTTTTTGATATTTGTGTTCGTTCGTCGGATGTTGCGTTTGGAACGAGTAGCTGCCAACTCCAAAAGTTGTGACCGATCGTTTTCAAAGTCACGTGGGTTGAAGTTTGAAGTCACGTGGGTTGGAGCCTGAAGTCACGTGGGCTTAAACCTGAACTTTTTGGATAACAATTGTGTCTTTTTTTTTGATATTTGTGTTCGTTCGTCGGATGTTGCGTTTGGAACAAGTAGCTGCCAACTCCAAAAGTGGTGACGGATTGTATTGAAATTCACGTGGGTTGAAGCCTGGAGTCACGTGGGTTGGAGCCTGGAGTCACGTGGGTTTAAACCTGAACTTTTTGGATATAAATTGTGTCTTTTTTTTGATATTTGTGTTCGTTCGTCAGATGTTGCGTTTGGAACAAGTAGCCTTCAACTCCAAAAGTGGTGACCGATCGTTTTCGAAGTCACGTGAGTTGAAGCCTGAAGTCACGTGGGTTGAAGCCTGTAGTCACATGGGTTGAAGCCTGATGTCACGTGGGTTAAAACCTGAAATTTTTAGATAACAATTGTGTCTTTTTTTCTTGAAATTTGTGTTCGTTCATCAGTTGTTGCGTTTGGAACAAGTAGCTGCCAACTTCAAAAGTGGTGACTGATCGTTTTCGAAGTCACGTTGGTTGGGGCCTGAAGTCACGTGGGTTGGAGCCTGAAGTCACGTGGGTTCAAACCTGAACTTTTTGGATAACAATTGTGTCTATTTTTTGATATTTTTGATCGTTCGTCGGATGTTGCGTTTGGAACGAGTAGCTGCCAATTCAAAAAGTGGTGACCGATCGTTTTTAAAGTCACGTGGGTTGAAGTTTGAAGTCACGTGGGTTTGAGCCTGAAGTCACGTGGGTTTAAACCTGAACTTTTTGGATAACGATTGTGTCTTTTTTTTCGATATTTGTGTTCGTTTGGCGGATGTTGCGTTTGGAACAAGTAGCTGCCAACTCCAAAAAAGGTGACGGATCGTTTCAAAAGTCACGTGGGTTGAAGTCTGGAGTCACGTGTGTTGGAGCCTGAAGTCACGTGGGTTGAAGCTTGAAGTCACGTGGGTTCAAACCTGAACTTTTTGGATAACATTTGTGTCTTTTTTTTTTGATATTTGTGTTCGTTCGTCAGATGTTGCGTTTGGAACAAGTAGCTGCCAACTCCAAAAGTGGTGACCGATCGTTTTCGAAGTCACGTGAGTTGAAGCCTGAGGTCACGTGGGTTGAAGCCTGGAGTCACGTGGGTTGAAGCCTGAAGTCACGTGGGTTAAAACCTGAAATTTTTAGATAACAATTGTGTCTTTTTTTCTTGAAATTTGTGTTCGTTCATCAGTTGTTGCGTTTGGAACAAAAAGCTGCCAACTTCAAAAGTGGTGACTGATCGTTTTCGAAGTTACGTTGGTTGGGGCCTGAAGTCACGTGGGTTGAAGCCTGGAGTCACGTGGGTTAAAACATGAACTTTTTGAATAACAATTGCGTCTTAAGTTTCTTTTATATTTGTGTTCGTCAGATGTTGCGTTTGGAACAAGTAGCTGCCAACTCAAAAAGTGGTGACCGATCGTTTTAAAAGTCACGTTGGTTGAAGTTTGAAGTCACGTGGGTTTGAGCCTGAAGTCACGTGGGTTAAAACCTGAACTCTTTGGATAACAATTGTGTCTTTTTTTTTGATATTTGTGTTCGTTCGTCAGATGTTGCGTTTGGAACAAGTAGCTGCCAACTCAAAAAGTGGTGACCGACCGTTTTTAAAGTCACGTGGGTTGGACTTTGAAGTCACGTGGGTTGGAGCTCGAAGTCACGTGGGTTAAGACCTGAACTTTTTGGATAACAATTGTATCTTTTTTTTTGATATTTGTGTTCGTTTGACGGATGTTGCGTTTGGAACAAGTAGCTGCCAACTCCAAAATTGGTGACCTATCGTTTCAAAAAACACGTGGGTTGATGCCTGAAGTCACGTGGGTTAAAGCCTGAAGTCACGTGGGTTGGAGCCTGAGGTCACGTGGGTTGAAGGCTAGAGTCACGTGGGTTAAAACTTGGACTTTTTGGATAACAATTGTGTCTTTTTTTTTGATATTTGTGTTCGTTCGTCAGATGTTGCGTTTGGAACAAGTAGCTGCCAACTTCAAAAGTGGTGACCGATCGTTTTAAAAGTCACGTGGGTTGAAGCCTGAAGTCACGTGGGTTGAAGCCTGGAGTCACGTGGGTTGAAACCTGAAATTTTCAGATAACAATTGTGTCTTTTGCTTCTATATTTGTGTTCGTTCGTCAGATGTTGCGTTTGGAACAAGTAGCTGCCAACTCCAAAAGTGGTGACCGATCGTTTTAAAAGTCACGTGGGTTGAAGTTTGAAGTCACGTGGGTTGGAGCCTGAAGTCACGTGGGTTAAAACCTGAACTTTTTGGACAACAATTGTGTCTTTTTTTTGATATTTGTGTTCGTTCGTCAGATGTTGCGTTTGGAACAAGTAGCTGCCAACTCAAAAAGTGGTGACCGATCGTTTTAAAAGTCACGTGGGTTGGAGTTTGGAGTCGCGTGGGTTGGAGCCCAGAGTCACGTGGGTTAGGACCTGAACTTTTTGGATAACATTTTTGTCTTTTTTTTCGATATTTGTGTTCGTTTGACGGATGTTGCGTTTGGAACAAGTAGCTGCCAACTCCAAAAGTGGTGACGGATCGTTCCAAAAGTCACGTGGGTTGAAGCCTGGAGTCACGTTTGTTGAAGCCTGAAGTCACGTGGGTTGAAGCCTGAAGTCACGTGGGTTAGGACCTGAACTTTTTGGTTAACAATTGTGTCTTTTTTTTGATATTTGTGTTCGTTTGAAGGATGTTGCGTTTGGAACAAGTAGCTGCCAACTCAAAAAGTTGTGACCGATCGTTTTCAAAGTCACGTGGGTTGGAGTTTGAAGTCACGTGGGTTGGAGCCTGAAGTCACGTGGGTCAAACCTGAACTTTTTGGATAACAATTGTGTCTTTTTTTTGATATTTTTGATCGTTCGTCGGATGTTGCGTTTGGAACGAGTAGCTGCCAACTCAAAAAGTGGTGACCGATCGTTTTTAATGTCACGTGGGTTGAAGTTTGAAGTCACGTGGGTTGGAGCCTGAAGTCACGTGGGTTTAAACCTGAACTTTTTGGATAACAATTGTGTCTTTTTTTTTATATTTGTGCTCGTTCGTCGGATGTTGCGTTTGGTACAAGTAGCTGCCAACTCCAAAAGTGGTGACGGATTGTTTTAAAAGTCACGTGGGTTGAAGCCTGGAGTCACGTGGGTTGGAGCCTGGAGTCACGTGGGTTCAAACCTGAACTTTTTGGATATAAATTGTGTCTTTTTTTTTTATATTTGCGTCCGTTCGTCAGATGTTGCGTTTGGAACAAGTAGCTGCCAACTCCAAAAGTGGTGACCGATCGTTTTCAAAGTCACGTGAGTTGAAGCCTGAAGTCACGTGGGTTGAAGCTTGAAGTCACGTGGGTTGAAGCCTGGAGTCACGTGGGTTGAAGCCAGATGCACGTGGGTTGAAGCCTGAAGTCACGTGGGTTAGGACCTGAACTTTTTGGTTAACAATTGTTTTTTTTTTTTCGATATTTGTGTTCGTTTGACGGATGTTGCGTTTGGAACAAGTAGCTGCCAACTCAAAAAGTTGTGACCGATCGTTTTCAAAGTCACGTGGGTTGGAGTTTGAAGTCACGTGGGTTGGAGCCTGAAGTCACCTGGGTTCAAACCTGAACTTTTTGAATAACAATTGTGTCTATTTTCTGATATTTTTGATCGTTCGTCGGATGTTGCGTTTGGAACGAGTAGCTGCCAATTCAAAAAGTGGTGACCGATCGTTTTTAAAGTCACGTGGGTTGAAGTTTGAAGTCACGTGGGTTGGAACCTGAAGTCACGTGGGTTTAAACCTGAACTTTTTGGATAACAATTGTGTCTTTTTTTTATATTTGTGCTCGTTCGTCGGATGTTGCGTTTGGTACAAGTAGCTGCCAACTCCAAAAGTGGTGACGGATTGTTTTAAAAGTCACGTGGGTTGAAGCCTGGAGTCACGTGGGTTGGAGCCTGGAGTAACGTGGGTTCAAACCTGAACTTTTTGGATATAAATTGTGTCTTTTTTTTTGATATTTGTGTCCGTTCGTCAGATGTTGCGTTTGGAACAAGTAGCTGCCAACTCCAAAAGTGGTGACCGATCGTTTTCAAAGTCACGTGAGTTGAAGCCTGAAGTCACGTGGGTTAAAGCCTGAAGTCACGTGGGTTGAAGTCTGAAGTCACGTGGGTTAAAACCTAAAATTTTTAGATAACAATTGTGTCTTTTTTTTTTGAAATTTGTGTTCGTTCATCAGTTGTTGCGTTTGGAACAAGTAGCTGTCAACTTCAAAAGTGGTGACTGATCGTTCTTGAAGTCACGTGGGTTGGAGCCTGGAGTCACGTGGGTTGAAGCGTGGAGTCACGTGGGTTGAAACCTGAACTTTTTGAATAACAATTGTGTCTTAAGTTTTTTTATATTTGTGTTCGTCAGATGTTGCGTTTGGAACTAGTAGCTGCCAACTTAAAAAGTGGTGACCGATCTTTTTTAAAGTCACGTGGGTTGAAGTTTGAAGTCACGTGGGTTGGAGCCTGAAGTCACGTGGGTTAAAACCTGAACCCTTTGGATAACAATTGTGTCTTTTTTTTGATATTCGTGTTCGTTCGTCAGATGTTGCGTTTGGAACAAGTAGCTGCCAACTCCAAAAGTTGTGACCGATCGTTTTCAAAGTCACGTGGGTTGAAGTTTGAAGTCACGTGGGTTGGAGCCTGAAGTCACGTGGGTTTAAACCTGAACTTTTTGGATAACAATTGTGTCTTTTTTTTTGATATTTGTGTTCGTTTGACGGATGTTGCGTTTGGAACAAGTAGCTGCCAACTCCAAAAGTGGTGACGGATTGTATTGAAATTCACGTGGGTTGAAGCCTGGAGTCACGTGGGTTGGAGCCTGGAGTCACGTGGGTTTAAACCTGAACTTTTTTGATATAAATTGTGTCTTTTGTTTTGATATTTGTGTTCGTTCGTCAGATGTTGCGTTTGGAACAAGTAGCCTTCAACTCCAAAAGTGGTGACCGATCGTTTCCGAAGTCACGTGAGTTGAAGCCTGAAGTCACGTGGGTTGAAGCCTGTAGTCACATGAGTTGAAGCCTGATGTCACGTGGGTTAAAACCTGAAATTTTTAGATAACAATTGTGTCTTTTTTTCTTGAAATTTGTGTTCGTTCATCAGTTGTTGCGTTTGGAACAAGTAGCTGCCAACTTCAAAAGTGGTGACTGATCGTTTTCGAAGTCACGTTGGTTGGGGCCTGAAGTCACGTGGGTTGGAGCCTGAAGTCACGTGGGTTCAAACCTGAACTTTTTGGATAGTAATTGTGTCTATTTTTTGATATTTTTGATCGTTCGTCGGATGTTGCGTTTGGAACGAGTAGCTGCCAACTCAAAAAGTGGTGACCGATCGTTTTTAAAGTCACGTGGGTTGAAGTTTGAAGTCACGTGGGTTGGAGCCTGAAGTCACGTGGGTTTAAACCTGAACTTTTTGGATAACAATTGTGTCTATTTTTTGATAATTTTGTTCGTTCGTCGGATGTTGCGTTTGGAACGAGTAGCTGCCAACTCAAAAAGTGGTGACCGATCGTTTTTAATGTCACGTGGGTTGAAGTTTGAAGTCACGTGGGTTGGAGCCTGAAGTCACGTGGGTTTAAACCTGAACTTTTTGGATAACACTTGTGTCTTTTTTTTTGATATTTGTGATCGTTCGTCGGATGTTGCGTTTGGAACAAGTAGCTGCCAACTTCAAAAGTGGTGACGGATTGTTTTGAAAGTCACGTGGGTTGGAGCCTGGAGTCACGTGGGTTGGAGCCTGGAGTCACGTGGGTTTAAACCTGAACTTTTTGGATATAAATTGTGTCTTTTTTTTGATATTTGTGTTCGTTCGTCAGATGTTGCGTTTGGAACAAGTAGCTGCCAACTCCAAAAGTGGTGACCGATCGTTCTCGAAGTCACGTGAGATGAAGCCTGAGGTCACGTGGGTTGAAGCCTGGAGTCACGTGGGTTGAAGCCTGAAGTCACGTGGGTTAAAACCTGAAATTTTTATATAACAATTGTGTCTTTTTTTCTTGAAATTTGTGTTCGTTCATCAGTTGTTGCGTTTGGAACAGAAAGCTGCCAACTTCAAAAGTGGTGACTGATCGTTTTCGAAGTCACGTTTGTTGGGGCCTGAAGTCACGTGGGTTGAAGCCTGGAGTCACGTGGGTTAAAACCTAAACTTTTTGAATAACAATTGTGTCTTAAGTTTTTTTTATATTTGTGTTCGTCAGATGTTGCGATTGGAACAAGTAGCTGCCAACTCAAAAAGTGGTGACCGATCGTTTTTAAAGTCACGTTGGTTGAAGTTTGAAGTCACGTGGGTTTGAGCCTGAAGTCACGTGGGTTAAAACCTGAACTCTTTGGATAACAATTGTGTCTTTTTTTTTGATATTTGTGTTCGTTCGTCAGATGTTGCGTTTGGAACAAGTAGCTGCCAACTCAAAAAGTGGTGACCGACCGTTTTTAAAGTCACGTGGGTTGGATTTTGAAGGCACGTGGGTTGGAGCTCGAAGTCACGTGGGTTAAGACCTGAACTTTTTGGATAACAATTGTGTCTTTTTTTTCTATATTTGTGTTTGTTTGACGGATGTTGCGTTTGGAATAAGTAGCTGCCAACTCCAAAATTGGTGACCTATCGTTTCAAAAAACACGTGGGTTGATGCCCGAAGTCACGTGGGTTAAAGCCTGAAGTCACGTGGGTTGGAGCCTGAGGTCACGTGGGTTGAAACCTGAACTTTTTGGATAACAATTGTGTCTTTTTTTTGATATTTGTGTTTGTTCGTCAGATGTTGCGTTTGGCACAAGTAGCTGCCAACTCAAAAAGTGGTGACCGATCGTTTTAAAAGTCACGTGGGTTGGAGTTTGAAGTCACGTGGGTTGGAGCCCGAAGTCACGTGGGTTAGGACCTGAACTTTTTGGATAACATTTGTGTCTTTTTTTTCGATATTTGTGTTCGTTTGACGGATGTTGCGTTTGGAACAAGTAGCTGCCAACTACAAAAGTGGTGACGGATCGTTCCAAAAGTCACGTGGGTTGAAGCCTGGAGTCACGTGGGTTGAAGCCTGAAGTCACGTGGGTTGAAGCCTAAAGTCACGTGGGTTTAAACCTGAACTTTTTGGATAACAATATTGTCTTTTTTTCTATATTTGTATTCGTTCGTCAGATGTTGCGTTTGGAACAAGAAGCTGCCAACTTCAAAAGAAGTGACCGATCGTTTCAAAAAACACGTGGGTTGATGCCTGAAGTCACGTGAGTTCCCATATAGCACAGGATATCTTATGGACGTCCATTTCAAGTACATATCAAGTCCTCATGTCCATGGACTTGATTTGGACATCCATAAGACATCCATTTAGGGAACATTCTATGGATGTACAGAAACGACGACCCATGGACGTCTTTCATGGACCACTTTATGGACATTCTTTATTTTCAACATCTAAACATAGAGTCCATTGCCATAAAAAAGTGTAAAAATATGTGACAAGGTACAGCTATTATTTTTCAGCAACAAAAACAAATTGAAAGTTGACTCACAATTCAAAAATTAGGCCACCAGGCCTAATATCATATTATTATCATTATTATTGCGGTAATTTGAAAGAAAAGCCATTTTTCTTAATTAACATAATTTACGTACATCAACAGATCTATGATCAACAGTACCTTTTACTCCTTTTAGTAACTTTAATTCTTGTCGGTTGGCAGAGCTGCGAATACTTGTCATCCCTGAGTGTCACTCAGTGTCACTACTATCAGTACTGTCACTGTGATAGCGTCGCGTCGTTTTCCTCAAACCCGCATTTCTTTATGCAAAGTTTTCTCCGTGCTTTCCAGTGATTCTTTGTACAAAAAGACTTTATAGTGTTTATTGAAAATTGACAATGCCGTCCTGTTCTGTGCCCAGTTGCAAACGTTTCGACAAACGGAAATATCCGACATAACCTATTATGTACGATTCCGATGTTTTTATTCCATTTTTTATTTATTACAAAAGAATCGTTTCAGGTTTCCGAAACGACTTAAAGTGGAGTAGCCATCCCTAGGCCAGGGATCAACAAACATTCATTATTCAGCAGCGCATGTTCGTTCAGATCATTTCTTGGATGATGACTACGAGCGAATTGGATTGCTTAAGAAACTGAAACCAAATGTAATACCTTCACCTAATTTGCCTACCCCGAGGCCGAGACCTATTCCAGTAGCTTTAGACAATCAAGCTATCCCAGAAGCTCCAACAACAACAACAAGCCAAGTTATGTTGAAAGCATCAACAACCAAGTTATGCCAGAGTCGTCAGCAAGTCAAGCTGTGCCGAAGGCAACAACAACCCAAGCTATGCTGGTTTGCTTTATTGTTATCTGAAACTTTGATTTTTTTTTAAGAATAAATATTTTCAATGATTGAAACGCTTTTTTTTGAGAAACGTCTTTTGAATGTCCAAATTTATCACAAATGGTCATCTTATGGACATCCCATAAAGGACGTTTTAGGGACGTACAACTTAGTGCCAAATGGACGTCCATAAGCTGTCCATAAGACATCCACTGGACCTTTTATGGACGTCCAATGGATCTCCGTATGTCCATTTCAGGATAGCCTATGGACGTCCAATGGATGTACTTGTGCTATATGGGTTGGAGCCTGAAGTCACGTGGGTTGAAGCCTAAGGTCACGTGGGTTGAAGGCTGGAGTCACGTGGGTTCAAATCTGAACTTTTTGGATAACAATTGTGTCTTTTTTTTTGATATTTGTGTTCGATCGTCAGATGTTGCGTTTGGAACAAGTAGCTGCCAACTTCAAAAGTGGTGACCGATCGTTTTCAAAGTCACGTGGATTGAAGCCTGGAGTCACGTGGGTTGAAGCCTGTAGTCACGTGTGTTTGAACCTGAACTTTTTGGATTACAATTGTGTCTTTTTTCCTATATTCGTATTCGTTCGTCAGATGTTGCGTTTGGCACAAGTAGCTGCCAACTCAAAAAGTGGTGACCGATCGTTTTAAAAGTCACGTGGGTTGGAGTTTGAAGTCACGTGGGTTGGAGCCCGAAGTCACGTGGGTTAGGACCTGAACTTTTTGGATAACATTTGTGTCTTTTTTTTCGATATTTGTGTTCGTTTGACGGATGTTGCGTTTGGAACAAGTAGCTGCCAACTCCAAAAGTGGTGACGGATCGTTCCAAAAGTCACGTGAATTGAAGCCTGAAGTCACGTGGGTTGAAACCTGAAATTTTTAGATATCAATTGTGTCTTTTTTTTCTATATTTGTGTTCGTTCGTCAGATGTTGCGTTTGGAACAAGTAGCTGCCATCTCAAAAAGTGGTGACCGATCGTTTTAAAAGTCACGTGGGTTGAAGTTTGAAGTCACGTGGGTTGGAGCCTGAAGTAACGTGGGTTAAAACCTGAACTTTTTGGATAACAATTTTGTCTTTTCATTTGATATTTGTGTTCGTTCGTCAGATGTTGCGTTTGGAACAAGTAGCTGCCAACTCAAAAAGTGGTGACCGATCGTTTTCAAGGTCACGTGGGTTGGAGTTTGAAGTCACGTGGGTTGGAACCTGAAGTCACGTGGGTTGGGACCTGAACTTTTTGGATAACAGTTGTCTTTTTCTTTTGAAATTTGTGTTCGTTCATCAGTTGTCGCGTTTGGAACAAGTAGCTGCCAACTTCAAAACGTGTGACTGATCGTTTTCGAAGTCACGTGGGTTGGAGCCTGAAGTCACGTGGGTTGAAGCCTGGAGTCACGTGGGTTAAAACCTGATCTTTTTGAATAACAATTGTGTCTCAGGTTTTTTTATATTTGTGTTCGTCAGATGTTGCGTTTGGAACAAGTAGCTGCCAACTCAAAAAGTGGTGACCGATCGTTTTTGAAGTCACGCGGGTTGGAGTTTGAAGTCACGTGGGTTGGAGCCTGAAGTCACGTGGGTTAAGACCTGACCTTTTTGGATATCAATTGTGTCTTTTTTTTGATATTTGTGTTAGATTGACGAATGTTGCGTTTGGAACAAGTAGCTGCCAACTCCAAAAGTGGTGACGGATTGCTTCAAAAGTCATGTGGTTTGAAGCCTGGAGGCACGTGGGTTGAAGCCTGAAGTCACGTGGGTTTGAACCTGAATTTTTTGGATAACAATTGTGTCTTTTTTTTTTATATTTGTGTCCGTTCGTCAGATGTTGCGTTTGGAACAAGTAGCTGCCAACTTCAAAAGTGGTGACCGATCAATTTCAAAGTCACGTGGGTTGAAGCCTCAAGTCACTTGGGTTGAAGCCTAAAGTCACGTGGGTTGAAACCTGAACTTTTTGGAAAACAATTGTGTCTTTAGTTTTTGGAATTTGTGTTCGTTCATCAGTTGTTGCGTTTGGAACAAGTAGCTGCCAACTTCAAAAGTGGTGACCGATCGATTTCAAAGTCACGTGGGTTGAAGCCTGGAGTCACGTGGGTTGAAGCCTGGAGTCACGTGGGTTTGAACCTGAACTTTTTGGATAACAATTGTTTCTTCAATTTTTGTTATATTTTTGTGTTCGTTCGTCAGATATTGCGTTTGGAGCAAGTAGCTGCCAACTCAAAAAGTGGTGACCGATCGTTTTTAAAGTCACGTGGCTTGAAGTTTGAAGTCACGTGGGTTGGAGCCTGGAGTCACGTGGGTTAAAACCTGAAATTTTTAGATAACAATTGTGTCTTTTTTTTGAAATTTGTGTTCGTTCATCAGTTGTTGCGTTTGGAACAAGTAGCTGCCAACTTCAGAAGTGGTGACTGATCGTTTTCAAAGTCACGTGGGTTGAAGCCTGAAGTCACGTGTGTTGAAGCCTGGAGTCACGTGGGTCAAAACCTGAACTTTTTGAATAACAATTGTGTCTTAAGTTTTTTTCATATTTGTGTTCGTCAGATGTTGCGTTTGGAACAAGTAGCTGCCAACTCAAAAAGTGGTGACCGATCGTTTTTAAAGTCACGTGGGTTGAAGTTTGAAGTCACGTGGGTTGGAGCCTGAAGTTACGTGGGTCAAGACCTGAACTTTTTGGATAACAATTGTGTCTTTTTCTTTGATATTTGTGTTCGTTTGACGGATGTTGCGTTTGGAACAAGTAGCTGCTAACTCCAAAAGTGGTGACGGATCGTTTCAAAAGTCACGTGGGTTGAGGCCTGGAGTCACGTGGGTTGAAGCCTAAAGTCACGTGGGTTTAAACCTGAACTTTTTGGATAACAATTGTGTCTTTTTTTCTATATTTGTATTCGTTCGTCAGATGTTGCGTTTGGAACAAGTCGCTGCCAACTTCAAAAGAAGTGACCGATCTTTTCAAAAAACACGTGGGTTGATGCCTGAAGTCACGTGAGTTGAAGCCTCAAGTCACGTGGGTTAAAGCCTGAGGTCACGTGGGGTGAAGGCTGGAGTCACGTGGGTTAAAACCTGAACTTTTTGGATAACAATTGTGTCTTTTTTTTCTATTTTTGTGTTCGTTCGTCAGATGTTGCGTTTGGAACAAGTAGCTGCCATTTTCAAAAGTGGTGACCGACCGTTATAAAGTCACGTGGATTGGAGCCTGAAGTCACGTGGGTTGAAGCCTGAAGTCACGTGGGTTGAAACCTGAAATTTTTAGATAACAATTGTGTCTTTTTTTTATATTTGTGATCGTTCGTCAGATGTTGCGTTTGGAACAAGTAGCTGCCAACTCCAAAAGTGGTGACCGATCGTTTTTAAAGTCACGTGGGTTGGAGTTTGAAGTCACGTGGGTTGGAGCCTGAAGTCACGTGGGTTAGGACCTGAACTTTTTGGATACCACTTGTGTCTTTTTTTTGATATTTTTGTTCGTTTGACGGATGTTGCGTTTGGAACAAGTAGCTGCCAACTCCATAAGTGGTGACGGAATGTTTTGAAAGTCACGTGGGTTGAAGTTTGGAGTCACGTGGGTAAGAGCCTGAAGTCACGTGGGTTGAAACCTGAACTCTTTGGATAACAATTGTGTCTTTTTTTTGATATTTGTGTTAGTTCGTCAGATGTTGCGTTTGGAACAAGTAGCTGCCAACTCAAAAAGTGGTGACCGATCGTTTTTGAAGTCACGTGGGTTGGAGTTTGAAGTCACGTGGGTTGGAGCCTAAAGTCACGTGGGTTAAGACCTGACCTTTTTGGATATCAATTGTGTCTTTTTTTTGATATTTGTGTTAGATTGACGAATGTTGCGTTTGGAACAAGTAGCTGCCAACTCCAAAAGTGGTGACGGATTGCTTCAAAAATCATGTGGTTTGAAGCCTTGAGGCACGTGGGTTAAAGCCTGAAGTCACGTGGGCTTAAACCTGAATTTTTTGGATAACAATTGTGTCTTTTTTTTTATATTTGTGTTCGTTCGTCAGATGTTGCGTTTGGAACAAGTAGCTGCCAACTTCAAAAGTGGTGACCGATCAATTTCAAAGTCACGTGGGTTGAAGCCTCAAGTCACTTGGGTTGAAGCCTGGAGTCACGTGGGTCAAAACCTGAACTTTTTGAATAACAATTGTGTCTTAAGTTTTTTTCATATTTGCGTTCGTCAGATGTTGCGTTTGGAACAAGTAGCTGCCAACACAAAAAGTGGTGACCGATCGTTTTTGAAGTCACGTGGGTTGAAGTTTGAAGTCACGTGGGTTGGAGCCTGAAGTTACGTGGGTTAAAACCTGAACTCTTTGAATAACAATTGTGTCTTTTTTTTTGATATTTGTTTGTTCGTCAGATGTTGCGTTTGGAACAAGTAGCTGCTAACTCAAAAAGTGGTGACCGATCGTTTTTGAAGTCACGTGGGTTGGAGTTTGAAGTCACGTGGGTTGGAGCCTGAAGTCACGTGGGTCAAGACCTGAACTTTTTGGATAACAATTGTGTCTTTTTCTTTGATATTTGTGTTCGTTTGACGGATGTTGCGTTTGGATCAAGTAGCTGCCAACTCCAAAAGTGGTGACGGATCGTTTCAAAAGTCACGTGGGTTGAAGCCTGGAGTCACGTGGGTTGAAGCCTAAAGTCACGTGGGTTTAAACCTGAACTTTTTGGATAACAATTGTGTCTTTTTTTCTATATTTGTATTCGTTCGTCAGATGTTGCGTTTGGAACAAGTCGCTGCCAACTTCAAAAGAAGTGACCGATCGTTTCAAAAAACACGTGGGTTGATGCCTGAAGTCATGTGAGTTGAAGCCTCAAGTCACGTGGGTTGAAGCCTGAGGTCACGTGGGTTGAAGGCTGGAGTCACGTGGGTTAAAACCTGAACTTTTTGGATAACAATTGTGTCTTTTTTTTCTATTTTTGTGTTCGTTCGTCAGATGATGCGTTTGGAACAAGTAGCTGCCATTTTCAAAAGTGGTGACCGATCGTTATTAAAGTCACGTGGGTTGGAGCCTGAAGTCACGTGGGTTGAAGCCTGAAGTCACTTGGGTTGAAACCTGAAATTTTTAGATAACAATTGTGTCTTTTTTTTATATTTGTGATCGTTCGTCAGATGTTGCGTTTGGAACAAGTAGCTGCCAACTCCAAAAGTGGTGACCGATCGTTTTTAAAGTAACGTGGGTTGGAGTTTGAAGTCACGTGGGTTGGAGCCTGAAGTCACGTGGGTTAGGACCTGAACTTTTTGGATACCACTTGTGTCTTTTTTTTGATATTTTTGTTCGTTTGACGGATGTTGCGTTTGGAACAAGTAGCTGCCAACTCCAAAAGTGGTGACGGATTGTTTTGAAAGTCACGTGGGTTGAGGCGTAGAGTCACGTGGGTTGAATCCTGAAGTAACGTGGGTTGGAGCCTGAAGTCACGTGGGTTAGGACCTGAACTTTTTGGATAACAATTGTTTCTTTTTTTTTGATATTTGTGTTCGTTTGACGGATGTTGCGTTTGGAACAAGTAGCTGCCAACTCAAAAAGTGGTGACCGATCGTTTTCAAAGTCACGTGGGTTGAAGTTTGACGTCACGTGGGTTGGAGCCTGAAGTCACGTGGGTTTAAACCTGAATTTTTTGGATAACAATTGTGTCTATTTTTTGATATTTTTGTTCGTTCGTCGGATGTTGCGTTTGGAACGAGTAGCTGCCAACTCGAAAAGTGGTGACCGATCCTTTTTATAGTCACGTGGGTAGAAGTTTGAAGTCACGTGGGTTGAAGCCTGAAGTCACGTGTGTTGAAACCTGAAATTTTTAGATAACAATTGTGTCTTTTTTTCCTATATTTGTGTTCGTTCGTCAGATGTTGCGTTTGGAATAAGTAGCTGCCAACTCCAAAAGTGGTGACCGATCGTTTTTAAAGTCACGTGAGTTGAAGGTTGAAGTCACGTGAGTTGGAGCCTGAAGTCACGTGGGTTGAGACCTGAACTTTTTTGATAACAATTGTGTCTTTTTTTTGATATTTGTGTTCGTTTGACGACTGTTGCGTTTGAAACAAGTAGCTGCCAACTCCAAAAGTGGTGACGGATCGTTTTAAAAGTCACGTGAGTTGAAGCCTGGAGTCACGTGGGTTGAAGCCTGAAGTCACCTGGGTTTAAACCTGAACTTTTTGGATGAGCATTGTGTCTTTTTTTTTCATATTTGTGTCCGTTCGTCAGATGTTGCGTTTGGAACAAGTAGCTGCCAACTTCAAAAGTGGTGACCGATCGTTTTTGAAGTCACGTGGGTTGGAGTTTGAAGTCACGTGGGTTGGAGCCTGAAGTCACGTGGGTCAAGACCTGAACTTTTTGGATAACAATTGTGTCTTTTTCTTTGATATTTGTGTTCGTTTGACGGATGTTGCGTTTGGATCAAGTAGCTGCCAACTCCAAAAGTGGTGACGGATCGTTCCAAAAGTCACGTGGGTTGAAGCCTGGAGTCACGTGGGTTGAAGCCTAAAGTCACGTGGGTTTGAACCTGAACTTTTTGGATAACAATTGTGTCTTTTTTTCTATATTTGTATTCGTTCGTCAGATGTTGCGTTTGGAACAAGTCGCTGCCAACTTCAAAAGAAGTGACCGATCGTTTCAAAAAACACGTGGGTTGATGCCTGAAGTCACGTGAGTTGAAGCCTCAAGTCACGTGGGTTGAAGCCTGAGGTCACGTGGGTTGAAGGCTGGAGTCACGTGGGTTAAAACCTGAACTTTTTGGATAACAATTGTGTCTTTTTTTTCTATTTTTGTGTTCGTTCGTCAGATGTTGCGTTTGGAACAAGTAGCTGCCATTTTCAAAAGTGGTGACCGATCGTTATTAAAGTCACGTGGGTTGGAGCCTGAAGTCACGTGGGTTGAAGCCTGAAGTCACTTGGGTTGAAACCTGAAATTTTTAGATAACAATTGTGTCTTTTTTTATATTTGTGATCGTTCGTCAGATGTTGCGTTTGGAACAAGTAGCTGCCAACTCCAAAAGTGGTGACCGATCGTTTTTGAAGTAACGTGGGTTGGAGTTTGAAGTCACGTGGGTTGGAGCCTGAAGTCACGTGGGTTAGGACCTGAACTTTTTGGATACCACTTGTGTCTTTTTTTTGATATTTTTGTTCGTTTGACGGATGTTGCGTTTGGAACAAGTAGCTGCCAACTCCAAAAGTGGTGACGGATTGTTTTGAAAGTCACGTGGGTTGAGGCGTAGAGTCACGTGGGTTGAATCCTGAAGTAACGTGGGTTGGAGCCTGAAGTCACGTGGGTTAGGACCTGAACTTTTTGGATAACAATTGTTTCTTTTTTTTTGATATTTGTGTTCGTTTGACGGATGTTGCGTTTGGAACAAGTAGCTGCCAACTCAAAAAGTGGTGACCGATCGTTTTCAAAGTCATGTGGGTTGAAGTTTGACGTCACGTGGGTTGGAGCCTGAAGTCACGTGGGTTTAAACCTGAATTTTTTGGATAACAATTGTGTCTATTTTTTGATATTTTTGTTCGTTCGTCGGATGTTGCGTTTGGAACGAGTAGCTGCCAACTCGAAAAGTGGTGACCGATCCTTTTTATAGTCACGTGGGTAGAAGTTTGAAGTCACGTGGGTTGAAGCCTGAAGTCACGTGTGTTGAAACCTGAAATTTTTAGATAACAATTGTGTCTTTTTTTTCTATATTTGTGTTCGTTCGTCAGATGTTGCGTTTGGAATAAGTAGCTGCCAACTCCAAAAGTGGTGACCGATCGTTTTTAAAGTCACGTGAGTTGAAGGTTGAAGTCACGTGGGTTGGAGCCTGAAGTCACGTGGGTTGAGACCTGAACTTTTTTGATAACAATTGTGTCTTTTTTTTGATATTTGTGTTCGTTTGACGGCTGTTGCGTTTGAAACAAGTAGCTGCCAACTCCAAAAGTGGTGACGGATCGTTTGAAAAGTCACGTGAGTTGAAGCCTGGAGTCACGTGGGTTGAAGCCTGAAGTCACGTGGGTTTAAACCTGAACTTTTTGGATGAGCATTGTGTCTTTTTTTTTCATATTTGTGTCCGTTCGTCAGATGTTGCGTTTGGAACAAGTAGCTGCCAACTTCAAAAGTGGTGACCGATCGTTTTCAAAGTCACGTGGGTTGAAGCCTGGAGCCACGTGGGTTGGAGCCCGAAGTCACGTGGGTTGAAACCTGAACTTTTTGGATAACAATTGTGTCTTAAGTTTTTTGAAATTTGTGTTCGTTCATCGGTTGTTGCGTTTGGAACAAGTAGCTGCCAACTTCAAGAGTTGTGACAGATCGATTTCAAAGTCACGTGGGTTGCAGCCTGGAGTCACGTGGGTTAAAACCTGAACTTTTTGGATAACAATTGTGTCTTTTTTTATATTTGTGTTCGTTTGTTGGATGTTGCGCTTGGAACAAGTAGCTGCATACTCCAAAAGTGGTGACGGATCGCTTTAAAAGTCACGTGGGTTGAAGCCTGGAGTCACGTGGGTAGAAGCCTAAAGTCACATGGGTTTAAATCTGAACTTTTTGGATAACAATTGTGTCTTTTTTTCTATATTTGTATTCGTTCGTCAGATGTTGCGTTTGAAACAAGTAGCTGCCAACATCAAAAGAAGTGACCGATCGTTTCAAAAAACACGTGGGTTGATGCCTGAAGTCACGTGAGTTGAAGCCTGAAGTCACGTGGGTTGAAGCCTGAGGTCACGTGGGTTGAAGGCTGGAGTCACGTGGGTTAAAACCTGAACTTTTTGGATAACAATTGTGTCTTTTTTTTTTATATTTGTGTTCGATCGTCAGATGTTGCGTTTGGAACAAGTAGCTGCCAACTTCAAAAGTGGTGACCGATCGTTTTCAAAGTCACGTGGGTTGAAGTTTGACGTCACGTGGGTTGGAGCCTGAAGTCACGTGGGTTTAAACCTGAATTTTTTGGATAACAATTGTGTCTATTTTTTGATATTTTTGTTCGTTCGTCGGATGTTGCGTTTGGAACGAGTAGCTGCCAACTCAAAAAGTGGTGACCGATCCTTTTTATAGTCACGTGGGTTGAAGTTTGGAGTCACGTGGGTTGAAGCCTGAAGTCACGTGTGTTGAAACCTGAAATTTTTAGATAACAATTGTGTCTTTTTTTTCTATATTTGTGTTCGTTCGTCAGATGTTGCGTTTGGAACAAGTAGCTGCCAACTCCAAAAGTGGTGACCGATCGTTTTTAAAGTCACGTGAGTTGAAGTTTGAAGTCACGTGGGTTGGAGCCTGAAGTCACGTGGGTTAAAACCTGAACTTTTTGGATAACAATTGTATCTTTTTTTTGATATTTGTGTTCGTTCGTCAGATGTTGTGTTTGGAACAAGTAGCTGCCAACTCAAAAAGTAGTGACCGATCGCTTTTAAAGTCACGTGGGTTGGAGTTTGAAGTCACGTGGGTTGGAGCCTGAAGTCACGTGGGTTAGGACCTGAACTTTTTTGATAACAATTGTGTCTTTTTTTTTGATATTTGTGTTCGTTTGACGGCTGTTGCGTTTGAAACAAGTAGCTGCCAACTCCAAAAGTTGTGACGGATCGTTTCAAAAGTCACGTGAGTTGAAGCCTGGAGTCACGTGGGTTGAAGCCTGGAGACACGTGGGTTAAAACCTGAACTTTTTGGATAACAATTGTGTCTTCTTTTATATTTGTGTTCGTTTGTTGGATGTTGCGCTTGGAACAAGTAGCTGCATACTCCAAAAGTGGTGACGGATCGCTTTAAAAGTCACGTGAGTTGAAGCCTGGAGTCACGTGGGTTGAAGCCTAAAGTCACATGGGTTTAAATCTGAACTTTTTGGATAACAATTGTGTCTTTTTTTCTATATTTGTATTCGTTCGTCAGATGTTGCGTTTGGAACAAGTAGCTGCCAACTTCAAAAGAAGTGACCGATCGTTTTAAAAAACACGTGGGTTGATGCCTGAAGTCACGTGAGTTGAAGCCTGAAGTCACGTGGGTTGAAGCCTGAGGTCACGTGAGTTGATGGCTGGAGTCACGTGGGTTAAAACCTGAACTTTTTGGATAACAATTGTGTCTTTTTTTTTGATATTTGTGTTCGATCTTCAGATGTTGCGTTTGGAACAAGTAGCTGCCAACTTCAAAAGTGGTGACCGATCGTTTTAAAAGTCACGTGGGTTGAAGCCTGAAGTCACGTGGGTTGAAACCTGAAATTTTTAGATATCAATTGTGTCTTTTTTTCTATATTTGTGTTCGTTCGTCAGATGTTGCGTTTGGAACAAGTAGCTGCCAACTTCAAAAGTGGTGACCGATCGTTTTAAAAGTCACGTGGGTTGAAGCCTGAAGTCACGTGGGTTGAAACCTGAAATTTTTAGATATCAATTGTGTCTTTTTTTCTATATTTGTGTTCGTTCGTCAGATGTTGCGTTTGGAACAAGTAGCTGCCAACTCAAAAAGTGGTGACCGATCGTTTTAAATGTCACGTGGGTTGAAGTTTGAAGTCACGTGGGTAAGAGCCTAAAGTCACGTGGGTTGGGACCTGAACTTTTTGGATAACAATTGTCTTTTTCTTTTGAAATTTGTGTTCGTTCATCAGTTGTTGCGTTTGGAACAAGTAGCTGCCAACTTCAAAAGGTGTGACTGATCGTTTTCGAAGTCACGTGGGTTGGAGCATGAAGTCACGTGGGTTGAAGCCTGGAGTCACGTGGGTTAAAACCTGAACTTTTTGAATAACAATTGTGTCTTAAGTTTTTTTTATATTTGTGTTCGTCAGATGTTGCGTTTGGAACAAGTAGCTGCCAACTTCAAAAGGTGTGACTGATCGTTTTCGAAGTCACGTGGGTTGGAGCATGAAGTCACGTGGGTTGAAGCCTGGAGTCACGTGGGTTAAAACCTGAACTTTTTGAATAACAATTGTGTCTTAAGTTTTTTTTATATTTGTGTTCGTCAGATGTTGCGTTTGGAACAAGTAGCTGCCAACTCAAAAAGGGGTGACCGATCGTTTTTGAAGTCACGTGGGTTGGATTTTGAAGTCACGTGGGTTGGAGCCTGAAGTCACGTGGGTTAAGACCTGAACTTTTTGGATATTAATTGTGTCTTTTTTTTGATATTTGTGTTAGTTTGACGAATGTTGCATTTGGAACAAGTAGCTGCCAACTCCAAAAGTGGTGACGGATTGCTTCAAAAGTCATGTGGTTTGAAGCCTGGAGTCACGTGGGTTGAAGCCTGAAGTCACGTGGGTTTGAACCTGAACTTTTTGGATAACAATTGTGTCTTTTTTTTTGATATTTGTGTTCGTCGGTCAGATGTTGCGTTTGGAACAAGTAGCTGCCAACTTCAAAAGTGGTGACCGATCAATTTCAAAGTCACGTGGGTTGAAGCCTCAAGTCACTTGGGTTGAAGCCTGAAGTCACGTGGGTTAAAACCTGAACTTTCTGGATAACAATTGTGTCTTCAGTTTTGAAATTTGTGTCCGTTCATCAGTTGTTGCGTTTGGAACAAGTAGCTGCCAACTTCAAAAGTGGTGACCGATCGATTTCAAAGTCACGTGGGTTGAAGCCTGAAGTCACGTAAGTTGAAGCCTGGAGTCACGTAGGTTTGAACCTGAACTTTTTGGATAACAATTGTTTCTTCAATTTTTCTTATATTTTTGTGTTCGTTCGTCAGATGTTGCGTTTGGAACAAGTAGCTGCCAACTCAAAAAGTGGTGACCGATCGTTTTTTAAGTCACGTGGGTTGAAGCCTGAAGTCACGTGTGTTGAAGCCTGGAGTCACGTGGGTCAAAACCTGAACTTTTTGAATAACAATTGTGTCTCAAGTTTTTTTTATATTTGTGTTCGTCAGATGTTGCGTTTGGAACAAGTAGCTGCCAACTCAAAAAGTGGTGACCGATCGTTTTATAAGTCACGTGGGTTGAAGTTTGAAGTCACGTGGGTTGGAGCCTGAAGTCACGTGGGTTAAAACCTGAACTCTTTGGATAACAATTGTGTCTTTTTTTTTGATATTTGTGTTTGTTCGTCAGTGTTGCGTTTGGAACAAGTAGCTGCCAACTCAAAAAGTGGTGACCGATCGTTTTTAAAGTCACGTGGGTTGGAGTTTGAAGTCACGTGGGTTGGAGCATGATGTCACGTGGGTTAAGACCTGAACTTTTTGGATAACAATTGTGTCTTTTTTTTTAATATTTGTGTTCGTTTGACGGATGTTGCGTTTGGAACAAGTAGCTGCCAACATCAAAAGTGGTGACCGATCGTTTTAAAAGTCACGTGGGTTGAAGCCTGAAGTCACGTGGGTTGGAGCCTGGAGTCACGTGGGTTCGAACCTGAACTTTTTGGATAACAATTTCGTCATTTTTTTTGATATTTATTTTCGTTCGTCAGATGTTGCGTTTGGAACAAGTAGCTGCCAACTCCAAAAGTGGTGACGGATTGCTTCAAAAGTCATGTGGTTTGAAGCCTGGAGTCACGTGCGTTGAAGCCTGAAGTCACGTGGGTTGAGACCTGAACTTTTTGGGTAACAATTGTGTCTTTTTTTCTATATTTGTGTTCGTTCGTCAGATGTTGCGTTTGGAACAAGTAGCTGCCAACTTCAAAAGTGGTGACCGATCGTTTCAAAAGTCACGTGGGTTGAAGCCTGAAGTCACGTGGGTTGAATCCTGAAGTCACGTGGGTTAAAGCCTGAACTTTTTGGATAACAATTGTGTCTTCCGTCTTTTGATATTTGTGTTCGTTCGTCAGATGTTGAGTTTGGAACAAGTAGCTGCCAACATCAAAAGTGGTGACCGATCGTTTTGAAAGTCACGTGGGTCGAAGCCTGAAGTCACGTGGGTTGGAGCCTGGAGTCACGTGTGTTCAAACCTGAACTTTTTGGATAACAATTTCGTCATTTTTTCTTGATATTTGTGTTCGTTCGTCAGATGTTGCGTTTGGAACAAGTGGCTGCCAACATCAAAAGTGGTGACCGATCGTTTCAAAAGTCACGTGGGTTGAACCCTGAAGTCACGTGGGTTGAAGCCTGAAGTCACGTGGGTTGAAGCCTGAAGTCACGTGTGTTCAAACCTGAACTTTTTGGATAACAATTTCGTCATTTTTTTTTGATATTTGTGTTCGTTCGTCAGATGTTGCGTTTGGAACAAGTAGCTGCCAACATCAAAAGTGGTGACCGATCGTTTCAAAAGTCACGTGGGTTGAACCCTGAAGTCACGTGGGTTGAAGCCTGAAGTCACGTGGGTTGAAGCCTGAAGTCACGTGGGTTAGAACCTGAACTTTTTGGATAACAATTGTGTCTTTTTTTCTTATATTTGTGTTCGTTCGTCAGATGTTGCGTTTGGAACAAGTAGCTGCCAACTTCAAAAGTGGTAACCGATCGTTTTCGAAGTCACGTGGGTTGAAGCCCGAAGTTCAGGTTTTAACCCACGTGACTCCAGGCTTCAACCCACCTGCCTTCAGGCTTCAACCCACGTGACTTTTAAAACGATCGGTCACCACTTTTGGAGTTGGCAGCTACTTGTTTCAAACGCAACATCTGACGAACTAACACAAATATCGAAGAAAAATGACGAAATTGTTATCCAAAAACATCAGGTTTGAGCCCACGTGACTTCAGGCTCCAACCCACGTGACTCCAGGCTTCAACCCACGTGACTTTTAAAACAATCGGTCACCACTCTTGATGTTGACAGCAACTTGTTCCAAACGCAACATCTGACGAACGAACACAAATATAGAAGAAAAGACACAATTGTTATCCAAAAAGTTCAGGTTTTAACCCACGTGACTTCAGGCTTCAACCCACGTGACTTCGGGCTTTCACCCACGTGACTTCAGGCTTCAACCCACGTGACTTTGGAAACGATCGGTCACCAATTTTGATGTTGGCAGCTTCTCTTTCCAAACGCAACATCTGACGAACGAACACAAATATAGAGAAAAAGACACAATTGTTATCCAAAAAGTTCAGGTTTGAACCCACGTGACTCCAGGCTCCAACCCACGTGGCTTCAGGCTTCAACCCACGTGACTTTTAAAACGATCGGTCACCACTTTTGATGTTGGCAGCTACTTGTTCCAAACGCAACATCTGACGAACGAACACAAATATAGAAGAAAAGTCACAATTGTTATCCAAAAAGTTCAGGTTTTAACACACGTGACTTAAGGCTTCAACCCACGTGACTCCAGGCTTCAACCCACGTGACTTCAGGCTTCAACCCCCGTGACTTCAGGGTTCAACCCTCGTGACTTTGAAAACGATCGGTCACCACTTTTGATGTTGGCAGCTACTTGTTCCAAACGCAACATCTGACGAACGAACACAAATATAGAAAAAAAGACACAATTGTTATCCAAAAAGTCCAGGTTTTAACCCACGTGACTTTTAAAACGATCGGTCACCACTTTTGATGTTGGCAGCTACTTGTTCCAAACGCAACATCTGACGAACGAACACAAATATGGAAGAAAAGACACAATTGTTATCCAAAAAGTTCAGGTTTTAACCCACGTGACTTCAGGTTTTAACCCACGTGACTTCAGGCTTCAACCCACGTGACTTCAGGCTTCAACCCACGTGACTTCAGGGTTCAACCCTCGTGACTTTGAAAACGATCGGTCACCACTTTTGAAGTTGGCAACCACTCTTTCCAAACGCAACATCTGACGAACGAACACAGATATAGAAAAAAAGACACAATTGTTATCCAAAAAGTTCAGGTTTGAACCCACGTGACTCCAGGCTCCAACCCACGTGACTTCAGGCTTCAACCCACGTGACTTTCAAAACGATCGGTCACCACTTTTGATGATGGCAGCTACTTGTTCCAAACGCAACATCTGACGAACGAATACAAATAGAAGAGAAGACAGAATTGTTATCCGAAAAGTTCAGGTTCCAACCCACGTGACTTCAGGCTTCAACCCACGTGACTTTTAAAACGATCGGTTACCATTTTTGATGTTGGCAGCTACTTGTTCAAAACGCAACATCTGACGAACGAACACAAATATAGAAGAGAAGACACAATTATTATCCAAAAAAATCAGGTTTCAACCCACGTGACTTCAGGCTTCAACCCACGTGACTTTGAAAACAATCGGTCACCACTTTTGAAGTTGGCAGCTACTCTTTCTAAACGCAACATCTGACGAAGGAACACAAATATAGAAAAAAAGACACAATTGTTATCCAAAAAGTCCAGGTTTGAACACACGTGACTACAGGCTCCAACCCACGTGACTTCAGGCTTCAACTCACGTGACTTTTAAAACGATCGGTCACCATTTTTGATGTTGGCAGCTACTTGTTCCAAACGCAACATCTGACGAACGAACACAAATATAGAAGAAAAGACACAATTGTTATCCAAAAAGTTCAGGTTCTAACCCACGTGACTTCAAGCTTCAACCCACGTGACTTTAGGCTCCAACCCACGTTACTTTTAGAACGATCGGTCACCACTTTCGATGTTGGCAGCTACTTGTTCCAAACGCAATATCTGTCGAACGAACACAAATATAGAAGAAAAGACACAATTGTTATCCAAAAAGTTCACGTTTTAACCCACGTGACTTCAGGCTTCAACCCACGTGACTACAGGCTTCAACCCACGTGACTTTAGGCTTCAACCCACGTGACTTTTAAAACGATCGGTCACCACTTTTGGAGTTGGCAGCTACTTGTTCCAAACGCAACATCTGACGAACGAACACAAATATAGAAGAAAAGACATTATTGTTCTCCAAAAAGTTCAGCTTCCAACCCACGTGACTTCAGGCTTCAACCCACGTGACCTTTAAAACGATCGGTCACCACTTTTGATGTTGGCAGCTACTTGTTCCAAACGCAACATCTGACGTACGAACACAAATATTGAAGAAAAGACACAATTGTTATCCAAAACGTTCATGTTTTATCCCACGTGACTTCAGGCTTCAACCCACGTGACTCCAGGCTCCAACACACGTGACTTCAGGCTTCAACCCACGTAACTTTGAAAACGATCGGTCACCACTTTTGATGTTGGCAGCTACTTGTTCCAAACGCAACATCTGACGTACGAACACAAATATAGAAGAAAAGACACAATTGTTATCCAAAACGTTCATGTTTTAACCCACGTGACTTCAGGCTCCAACGCACGTGACTCCAGGCTCCAACACACGTGACTTCAGGCTTCAACCCACGTAACTTTGAAAACGATCGGTCACCACTTTTGAAGTTGGCAGCTACTCTTTCCAAACGCAACATCTGACGAACGAACACAAATATAGAAAAAAAGACACAATTGTTATCCAAAAAGTCCAGGTTTGAACACACGTGACTACAGGCTCCAACCCACGTGACTTCAGGCTCCAACCCACGTGACTTTTAAAACGATCGGTCACCATTTTTGATGTTGGCAGCTACTTGTTCCAAACGCAACATCTGACGAACGAACACAAATATAGAAGAAAAGACACAATTGTTATCCAAAAAGTTCAGGTTTCAACCCACGTGACTTCAAGCTTCAACCCACGTGACTTCAGGCTTCAACCCACGTGACTTTGAAAACGATCGGTCACCACTTCTGAAGTTGGCAGCTACTTTTTCCAAACGCAACATCTGACGAACGAACACAATTATAGAAAAAAAGACACAATTGTTATCTAAAAATTTCAGGTTTGAACCCACGTGACTCCAGGCTTCAACCCACGTGACTCCAGGCTCCAACACACGTGACTTCAGGCTTCAACCCACGTCACTTTAAAAACGATCGGTCACCACTTTTGATGTTGGCAGCTACTTGTTCCAAACGCAACATCTGTCGAACGAACACAAATATAGAAGAAAAGACACAATTGTTCTCCAAAAAGTTCAGCTTTCAACCCACGTGACTTCAGGCTTCAACCCACGTGACCTTTAAAACGATCGGTCACCACTTTTGATGTTGGCAGCTACTTGTTCCAAACGCAACATCTGACGTACGAACACAAATATTGAAGAAAAGACACAATTGTTATCCAAAACGTTCATGTTTTAACCCACGTGACTTCAGGCTTCAACCCACGTGACTCCAGGCTCCAACACACGTGATTTCAGGCTTCAAACCACGTAACTTTGAAAACGATCGGTGACCACTTTTGAAGTTGGCAGCTACTCTTTCCAAACGCAACATCTGACGAACGAACACAAATATAGAAAAAAAGACACAATTGTTATCCAAAAAGTCCAGGTTTGAACACACGTGACTACAGGCTCCAACCCACGTGACTTCAGGCTCCAACCCACGTGACTTCTAAAACGATCGGTCACCATTTTTGATGTTGGCAGCTACTTGTTCCAAACGCAACATCTGACGAACGAACACAAATATAGAAGAAAAGACACAATTGTTATCCAAAAAGTTCAGGTATCAACCCACGTGACTTCAAGCTTCAACCCACGTGACTTCAGGCTTCAACCCACGTGACTTTGAAAACGATCGGTCACCACTTCTGAAGTTGGCAGCTACTTTTTCCAAACGCAACATCTGACGAACGAACACAATTATAGAAAAAAAGACACAATTGTTATCCAAAAAGTTCAGGTTTGAACCCACGTGACTCCAGGCTTCAACCCACGTGACTTTAGGCTTCAACCCACGTGACTTTTAAAACGATCGGTCACCACTCTTGATGTTGGCGGCTACTTGTTCCAAACGCAACATCTGACGAAGGAACACAAATATAGAAGAAAAGACACAATTGTTATCCAAAAAGTTCAGGTTTTAACCCACGTGACTTGAGGCTTCAACCCACGTGACTTTAGGCTCCAACCCACGTGACTTTTAAAACGATCGGTCACCACTTTAGATGTTGGCAGCTACTTGTTCCAAACGCAATATCTGTCGAACGAACACAAATATAGAAGAAAAGACACAATTGTTATCCAAAAAGTTCAGGTTTTAACCCACGTGACTTCAGGCTTCAACCCACGTGACTACAGGCTTCAACCCACGTGACTTTAGGCTTCAACCCACGTGACTTTTAAAACGATCGGTCACCACTTTTGGAGTTGGCAGCTACTTGTTCCAAACGCAACATCTGACGAACGAACACAAATATCAAAAAAAAATGACGAAATTGTTATCCAAAAAGTTCAGGTTTGAACCCACGTGACTCCAGGCTCCAACCCACGTGACTTCAGGCTTCAACCCACGTGACTTTTAAAACGATCGGTCACCACTTTTGATGGTGGCAGCTCTTTGTTCCAAACGCAACATTTGACGTACGAACACAAACATAGAAGAAAAGACACAATTGTTATCCAAAACGTTCATGTTTTAACCCACGTGACTTCAGGCTTCAACCCACGTGACTCCAGGCTCCAACACACGTAACTTTGAAAACGATCGGTCACCACTTTTGGAGTTGTCAGCCACTTGTTCTAAACGCAACATCTGACGAACGAACACAAATATCAAAAAAAAAATGACGAGATTGTTATCCAAAAAGTTCAGGTTTGAACCCACGTGACTCCAGGCTCCAACCCACGTGACTTCAGGCTTCAACCCACGTGACTTTTGAAACGATCGGTCACCACTTTTGATGTTGGCAGCTACTTGTTCCAAACGCAACATCTGACGTACGAACACAAATATAGAAGAAAAGACACAATTGTTATCCAAAACGTTCATGTTTTAACCCACGTGACTTCAGGCTTCAACCCACGTGACTCCAGGCTCCAACACACGTGACTTCAGGCTTCAACCCACGTGACTTTGAAAACGATCGGTCACCACTTCTGAAGTTGGCAGCTACTTTTTCCAAACGCAACATCTGACGAACGAACAGAATTATAGAAAAAAAGACACAATTGTTATCCAAAAAGTTCAGGTTTGAACCCACGTGACTCCAAGCTTCAACCCACGTGACTTTAGGCTTCAACCCACGTGACTTTTAAAACGATCGGTCACCACTCTTGATGTTGGCGGCTACTTGTTCCAAACGCAACATCTGACGAAGGAACACAAATATAGAAGAAAAGACACAATTGTTATCCAAAAAGTTCAGGTTTTAACCCACGTGACTTCAGGCTTCAACCCACGTGACTTTAGGCTCCAACCCACGTGACTTTTAAAACGATCGGTCACCACTTTTGATGTTGGCAGCTACTTGTTCCAAACGCAATATCTGTCGAACGAACACAAATATAGAAGAAAAGACACAATTGTTATCCAAAAAGTTCAGGTTTTAACCCACGTGACTTCAGGCTTCAACCCACGTGACTACAGGCTTCAACCCACGTGACTTTAGGCTTCAACCCACGTGACTTTCAAAACGATCGGTCACCACTTTTGGAGTTGGCAGCTACTTGTTCCAAACGCAACATCTGACGAACGAACACAAATATCAAAAAAAAATGACGAAACTGTTATCCAAAAAGTTCAGGTTTGAACCCACGTGACTCCAGGCTCCAACCCACGTGACTTCAGGCTTCAACCCACGTGACTTTTAAAACGATCGGTCACCACTTTTGATGTTGGCAGCTCTTTGTTCCAAACGCAACATTTGACGTACGAACACAAATATAGAAGAAAAGACACAATTGTTATCCAAAACGTTCATGTTTTAACCCACGTGACTTCAGGCTTCAACCCACGTGACTCCAGGCTTCAACACACATGACTTTGAAAACGATCGGTCACCACTTTTGATGTTGGCAGCTACTTGTTCCAAACGCAACATCTGACGAACGAACACAAATATAGAAGAAAAGACACAATTGTTCTCAAAAAAGTTCAGCTTTCAACCCACGTGACTTCAGACTTTAACCCACGTGACTTCAGGCTTCAACACACATGACTTTTAAAACGATCGGTCACCACTTTTGGAGTTGGCAGCTACTTGTTCCAAACGCAACATCTGACGAACGAACACAAAATATCAAAAAACTGAAGACACAATTGTTATCCAAAAAGTTCAGGCCTCAACCCACGTTCCACCCGTTCCTGAAATACCGCGTCTTGAAGATAGCTGTTATCTTTTGTTAGTTTTCTCATAAGTTGACCTATCGACTTAAAACAACATTGAAGTTGAAGACAGAAGTTCCTTGATCGCAGGGTAGTTTTCAAATCACCGGTATCTTCAACCGTTTTCGAAATACCGCTTCTCGAAGCTTCTTAATAAAAAGCGTTATCATTGTTCGATAGAGACCCATTTTGGTGAACTTTGATTAAAATCTGAATAAAATCGGCTCAACGGTTCAAAAGTTAAAAAAAAACTGTTTCAAAAAACTAACTTTGAAGGCCTGTATCTCCGTTATTACGCTTGCGAGAGTATTTCTATCAAGGAAGTTCCCTTATTTTTCAATTGTCTACCTTACTGTAAATTTTATTGCATCAATTTCGGGACACCCTGTATAAGTTTGTTTATAAAATATCTTGTTTCCCTCACCACCCTCCACGTAGACAGGTGAATAGCTGGAGTTTCCTACTCGATTCAAATGCCTTGTCTGCCGGACTCATCCAAACGTCTCCCCGAAGAGTTGAACCCAGAAATAGAGATAAGCTAAAATGCACGCTACCCCAACCAAGATTGAAACTCTAAGATGTACCCAGATGGTCTGTTCCCCTCCCTTAATGGATCTGCCTCTCCATATAAAATAACTGACTGTGGATTCCACAAAACAGAAAATACGAGATTAGTTGATTCGCGATTTTTGTTTGTCAATTTGTAGCTGACTGATCGTCGAAAATGCTGGTTTATCCCTCAATAATGGAAATATGATGGGTCTAGTACAGATTTCAGGCATTTTTTGTGGGTAATTGCCTAGAATTTAGCAGAAAAAAGTTAATTTGATCTGCAATCAGCCTTGATTGCTGATCATCTTTTTTGTGGAACTGACGGTGAGTCAGTGGTGGCAGTTCACGTTACTACCCTTAGGATCAAGCACTCCCTATTCTGAACGACCAAACAGGGTCATCGACCTGCGGTAGTACCCCCAAGCAGTACATAAGGTACAGGAACTCGCAATACTGATTATCATTTACACCTATTTTATTGTGTTTGAATTGTTTAGTTTATCTTGAACATCAATTACGCCCCCAGTTCAAAATTGTTAATTTAGCATTAACGTATAAAATTATTCTCTTTGACAAAATTGCAAGGCGAATTTGAAATTTTTGATTTTGAAAAAACTTATTTCCGTGAGAAACTTTCCCAGCCACATCGGAATTTCCTCACAACTGAATCGCTTCAGTACAATAATTATTCAAAAATAAAGAAATGATAGTAGTCCATTTACTAGCCAGTTTCACTATAGGGTACCTATACCTATCACTTGAATTGCACAAAACACATGTTCACACTGTAGGTAACTTCAAAACGACAAGCGATGAAGAAATTTCAAAGCCAGATCCTAACCCGCCTGAAAAAACTGGACCCACCCTTGAGCTATCTTGGCTTCCTCATGCAACACCCTGTATAGGTTCATTCTCGTAAAGTACCAATAAATTATGAAATTAGCCTGAACCTGGCATAGGCTGGTTTGTCTAAATTATCTAGGTACCTACTTGCCAAATTTTGGAATGATCCAATCAGTAGAGTAGAGTAGAGTAGGAGTTCTAGGAAAACATCAATCTGGATTTGAAAGGTTCTTTGGGGATGCTTCCAAATTGATCCCCCAAAACAAATTTCTAGTAAAAGTGTTCTTTCGAGCGTTTTAGAGTGAAATTTTGGTGTCGTAGCGGCAGGAACTTGTATCTTCAATTCAGAACTTCAAAGTAAGTACTAAGTACTGTGGTGTCCAGCTTGAAATCTTGAATGAGAAATATATTTTCGGTATAAAAAATCTATAGAAAAGCAAATGAGACAATTCTGGCGCCCCTTGCATTTAATAGGTGGTTTACCCCTCGGTGAAGCCAATTTTGAGCTACCCTTGCATAATCATAATCTCAATCGTCTGGTATAACGATAATGGTATCCGTACTGACTGATTTGAGGTGTAATTATCACATTTTTGTTATTTTAGATATTCGCTTCTAGACTATTTCTCGCTAATTTCCGCGATACCGTACTCTCTGGAATACGAAATTCACGTGCTAGTTTGCTTATAGAAACTCCGCCACTGTTTTTTGCTCTTTTTCTTATCAATCTTCCTGCTTTAGCTTAAATAAAAATTCTCAGATTTCCACTTTTCGGGAGACTTAGACAAGAAGTGAAGACACTTCTTCACATCCAACTAGCACAGTAGATACTTCCGCGTGAAATATTTTAGTCTTGAAAGATGCGAACTATTTCAGACTCGGACTCGTCCAATGACACTATAAATTCTTTTTCTTAGTTCTAACTTATCTTATAAGACATTTTGATTCAAACGACATAAAAAACGACTAGTCAAACTGATGTCAAGAAAATGGACAATTTTTGTTAGAGAAGCCATTTTGTTATTTTATCATGACAACCTAGTTTTAGATCCCTAAATGTTGTGCCAAAACTAATAGGACATACCTAGGTTCTTGAAAAAAAATAAATAACGGGTCAGGAAACGGGGAAAATGATGTAAATGTCATAATGCTATAATATATTTTTGTACATTCAGTTCTAATATTATACAAAACACAATAATTTCGCTTCATAATAATTATAATAATAGGTATAATATGTCAATAACAACAAACTGTTTTTTTTTTCATCATTTATCATCATATTGAAAACAACCGTGAACATTATGTTTTTAATTACCACGAATAATCATCTAAAACAACAAGAACAGCCTACTGCAATACAAGACACAGCATTTTCATTATTGCGATACGATGATTGTAATTATCACAGAAGGTTGGTAACAGAAACATTAGCGCGTCGCTACAGTCAAATTCATAAATCATCACAACAATACATACATTTATAGTATAATAGTGTTAATTAGCAGTATTATTTTAAATACAATATTTTAATGGTTAAAAAGTTATAATATTTATGGTTTAATATCTTCATATATAACGAAACGTTTTATTTTTAGGCCACGTCATCTCTGCTTGTCGAAACAAAGTGTTGTAACCTTCGTTTTTTCAATGATAACAATAAAATTGAAGTTTTGGATGTGCAGCGCTGAGTCCTTTCTGTGTGCGATTACAATAATAGCTAAAAACTTGTTTTTGTTTTAGAATTAGATAACAACTACTCTATTAATGTTATTAAAGTTTAGCGTTTAGATTGAAACCACTATAATAGGTAGGTAACAAATGATTCTAAGGACAGGAAACTTTTGGTTTTTCACACACTATCAAGTTAGAAAAGTTAAAATCTAGCTGGCCCCCCAACATAGGGGTAGCGCAGTTTGAATGATAGCCTGGGGTTTTTGAGGTTCTAGTTTGCACTTGGCTGCGATTTTTGAATTCAGTGCGACGTCTATCATCGGAAGAAAAAAGGAATTTGGAATTGGAAACGAAACCGAAATAATTCATTTCCACATCAGCTTTGGTTTAGCTGCTGATTCTAAAGAAAATTATTGATCAGATAGGGGACATGTTCATTGTAGTAATTCAGAAAAATGCCGACCCTAGCCACCAGAAGTCATACCTGATGACGTCCCGTTGTTGGTGCTGATGTGTAAACACCTACATTATATTCAATAAAACAGATCGAGAAATGGATCTTCCAAATGAGATTATATGTAGTTGGGAGTATTCAAGTACCTAGTGCAAACTTACAATAAAAATCCTCAAGGCTACAATACGACCATTAAAACAGTACATAGATAGAAAGTTTGAAATACTAAAATCTACGAGCCCTCGAACTCTGCTGCTCTCTTCAATTTGTCTTTTCCTATGATATAATATTCTTTTTTTGTTGTGTGGACGAAAATCATTCTTAGCCATTAGCATTATGCACAAAAACGGTGATGGCGCTTTTCGGTGAACAACAATGACAATAAAAAGCACAAGAACCTAGATACAACAACAACATGATTGTCACCTGTACAGATAAACCGAGCGCGGCGAGAACTAAAATAGTCTCTCCGTTTTTCTCTTTTTTTTTTGTCTTTATTATGGTGATCATGAAATATTTTATAAAAAGCACTATTATAATAGAATATAAACACTTTTTCCGTTTCCTTCCGTCTTCCCCTGTCTAGTTACATAATTGAGCGTTGTAGCCTTTATTTTTTTTTTTTGACACGATGTGATGAGGGACACGAATCCTGCGCATCGCACACCTCGATGGGTCATTGTGTTGGATAAAACACGAGAGATGAAACAAGATATGGAACACGACATCAACGATAGATAGAAATACGAAAATAACGGAAATGAAAGTTTGGAACTTCTTTCTGGCCCAGGAGGTGTGGGACGCCCAGGATCGGCATCGCGTGCTCGATGAGTGGCTGATGGCGTCGTCAGAGCGTGTAGGGCACGATCCCGACTTCCTTGTGCTATTCGGGGCCCAGCGTCAAGGCCTGCACGATCCGAGGGTCGGCCTTGGAGCCCTCCCGGAACTCCTCGAGCGTCAGACGGTCGTCGTGGTTCTTGTCCATCTGGTCGAAGATTTTGTCGACCCGCTTCTGGGGCGTGTTCTCGTCTTCGGATGGCTGCTGGCCCTGCAAAACGCATTTCGTTACCATCAGTCTTTATTAGCAGGACATTTTTGAATGGGTCGGAAGCAATAGGGTCCAAGTGACATATTTGTTGGGAAAAATGAAGTAAGAGTCGAGCGTCTCATGCGAATGCAGGTTCAGTTAAGGTCAGTCGGAGTTCAGTTGGAAACTGGCTCGACTAAACATTGCCATTTCCCCTGGGAGCCTATTTTTAGTAAGGATGTGATCCGTTCTTATGTGGAACTGCTAGACAACCAGGGCTGTGATTGTGATCGTGATCGTTCCTCTCTAGAATGATTCAAATAAAATTCAAATTACTCACTCAACTTTGAGCTCACTTTTTTCAACAAACACAAAATGTCACTCGAACCCTTTTGCTTCCCACGATTTCCGCGAGTTTCTAGAGCTTTCTGAAGATTTGCACTAGAGTTCGAGGGATTTCCAAAGATTTCTTTGGGATTCAGAAAAACTTGCACATATTTCCACGGAATTCCTGAAGGTTCGTATGGAGTTTCTGAAAACTTCTGATGATTTCTGAAACTTTTTCTTGTATGGAGTTTCTGGAGATTACTTGGAATTTCTACGACATTTTTGAAAACATCTCATTTTTGTTTTAGGGGCTTTTGAAAATTCTACATGATTTCTAAAAATGTTTGCGAGATTCCTAAGGGTTCTCGTAAAAATGTTGTAGGTTTTTTCACGGATTCTACGGGAGCTCTAGTGGACTCTGAATATTCGTTCGAGATTCCTGGAAATTTCTGGATATTTTCACGGAATTTCTAAGGATTTATGGATATTTCTACGAATTTCGCGTTCTACAGTGTATTTATCGCTGACACTGGCAGATTGTACAATTGTGCATATCATGGGAAATTACTAAGAAGAAAAAATTCCACGGAATTCTGAGAGTTTCCTAATATTTCTACGGATTTTGGAGGAATTTCCAGAGATTTCGACAAGACTGTTCCAGATTTCCGAAGACTTTTTCACGAGATTTCTGAAAATTCATAAGGCTACCGAAAGTTCTCTACAAGGTCCTTGAAGATTTCTAGAAATTCTTACAGGAATCTTTCGACGAGATTTCTGTAAATTCCCAAGGATTTTCAAAAGTTTCAGAGAATCATTACGGGATTCCTAGGGATTTTCTAAGATCTAAAGACTGGCATGACTGGATTTCCAGAGATCTTTACGAGATTTCTGAGGATTTCTGAGAATTTTAGGCAGTTTTGAAAGTTTCCACAGGATTTCTAAACATTTGTATTGGATTTCTAGGAATTTCCGACGGTTTTTCTTGACATTTTTAGAACTTTGAATATTTCTACAAAACTTTTGAATATTCCCAAAGATTTTTACAGGATTACCTTACAAGGTTTCTACAGAGTTTCTGAGATTTATGTGAGAAATTCTATGTGTTCCTCAAGTCTCTCTAGGGATCTCTACGAGATCGCAAGATATTTTTCAAAATTAGTATAAGATGATTTGATGATCTTCACGAGAATTCAAGCAATTTCCAAAAATCTCCACGGGACTTTTACGGACTACCAACTCAAAATTTCTACGAGATTTCTAAGGATTCCTCAAGATTTGTGTGGAATTTTCAAGAATCTCTGAAGGATTTGTTGAGAGTTCTGAAGATCTCCAAGAATTTCTGAGAACTTTTAAGGAGTTTCGAAGATCTCTACAGGATTTCTCTTGACGTAAGTTTTGAGGCACCAGCTCCCTGTCCATGTTCTCTGCAAAGGCTCCAGCTCACCCGTTCTTCCCAAAGGAAACGAATGAAATTACAAGTTTGCAATACATTAATCTTTATTACACTCGTGCACCCTTCTTCTCGTGTGTATAGGTATCTGCTGAAAGGTCATAAACTCGCGCCAGAGAACACTTCAAAAAAAGAGGGATGAGGGCGCCATTTCATACTCACCACCATCTGGTAGATGGCATCCACGATGTTGTACATCTCGTCTCGGGTTATGAAACCGTCGTTGTCCACATCATAAAGTCTGAAAGCCCCTGAAATTGCACAAGAGTGAATTAGCGGCTATGTTGAAGGAGACGGAATCGTAAAAAGTTTGTGCTGGCACGCGGATAAAGCCGAGCTCCGCCGTAATTGTTCTCTGTAATGCAGCCAAATTGAATCTCAAGAGTAGTAAGTAGGTCGGCGACATTTTAATGCATGTCCCTTACAATGCAAATTGAAATCGTCTCGTGAAATAATGATGATGATAATAATACTAAGTTAACTGTTCTGCTAAGTTCATACAGCAGGATCGAGCGTGATATCAGGTCAGGAGAGGAACACTTAAACACCTGAGTGACACGAGATCAGATACTTGGGAAATTAGCATGGTTTCAGAGGCGTTACTCATCAGTCCTCATGTGCTTAAGGCTAAAGGGGACGATGAAATAATGTGTTTCTGAGACGCGAGATGGCGCGGAAACTATTAACATTCTCAAAATTCACTCAATAGACCGATTTTGAAAATTCAAACGTTATTATTTTAAGAATATATAACTATTTGATGCTGTAGTCAAAAATTTCAATTTTTGTAATTAACGGAAATTTTTTTTCGATTTTCTCAAATTTTCAAAAAAAATTAGAAAATCTAAGGTAGTCATTTTATTCTGTGATGAATATTGTATATTGACCTTTTTTCAAAATTCAAATATCATGAATATTATTGACCGAAATCAATGTTGAATATTTCCCTTTGAAGTTCACCGCGTGCCGCCGCCTGCAAGCCCGAGCGGTTCCCGTCCGGTATCATCAAACAATATTTATAGTCCGCAAAAAATAAGACCTCTGTCGTAATTGCAGAGTTAATGCCTGGACTGTATCTCCAGTCCCGTAGAAAATCCCAACAGTGTAACAAGCAACTGGGCAATACCTAATCGGTTATTTCTCTAATTTCAATTATTAATGGCTTCGTCACTCGATATCAATGGAATATACTCCAGAAATAAATAAATGAGATTAGTGAAAAATTACTATGAAGAAAAAAAAGTGCAGTAGGAGACTTTATTTTGTTTTATGCACAAAATGTATACAGGGTGTCCCAGAAGAAGTGTTACAAAACTCACAGGGAGATAGAAAATTGAAAAATAAGGGGACTTTCCTTGATTAACATACCCCCGCAAATGCATAATAACGGAGATACAGGCCATCGGAATTGTTTTTTTAAAACAGTTTTTCTTGCATAACTTTTGAATCGTTCAACCGGTTTTACTCAACTTTGAACGAAAGTTCACCAAAACAGGTCTCTATTGAACTATAGTAACGCATTTCATAAAACATTTTTAGGGGCGAAGATAATAGCCCCTATTCCCCTATAATAGCCCCCCCCCTTTTCCCTCTATTTTTGACTTTCTCAAATATTTTTGGGAATTGTTTCAATTTTTGAATTCTACGTTCAATTCAAACAAAAAAGTTACTACTGCAAAATTTTGATTAGACTTCGTTTTCGAGATATCTGGGATTGAAACATTGGAAAACATCTCGAAATCGCAACTTTCCTGGGCCTAAAAATTAAAATTCAAAAAAACTCATGATTCGTCAGCTGGAATAAGTTTTCTGGGTGTTTTAAGTTGATAAACCACTATTTTCGCTGAGAAACATGGAATTCTTCAGAAAAAAAACAATTTGGGCCCTAGAAAGTGGCAATTTCGAGATGTTTTCCAATATTTCGAACCCAAATATCTTGAAAATGAAGCATCAAATCAAAATTTTGCGTGAGTAACTTTTTTCGTAAAGTGAACGCAGAATTCAAAAATTTGAACCGTTGGCAAAAATATTCAGCGGGGGTTGAAAATAGGGACGAAAGGGGGCGGATGCCCCTATTATGTCTTCGCCCCTGAAAATGTCTGATGAAATTCATTATCATTGTTCAATAAACATTTGTCTTAGTAAACCTTGGTTTGAATTTTAATAAGATCGGATGATTTTTCAATTTTCCATCTCCCTGTAAGTTTTATAACACTAATTCCGAGACACCCTGTATAACGGAGATGGAAAACTCTATCCGTCAAGTTGGCCTGTGAATCAAAAAATAACAGTTACAGAGATGTATACTTTTCAAATGTTATAGGAAACTGCAGCCCACAAAATGACAAAAACTATTTTTTGTTGAAATCAAATTCTTGAAACATTCGAAAATTAAGAAAAAAATCACCCATACACCAACGGTGCACCCTGGTGCAAGTACAAGCACCTTATCTCAGCAGTCTGTCGCCCATTGGGAGCAGCCAATTTCAATCTTTGATTTTATACAGAGTGGTCGATCCTAGCGTAATTATCCCATAGCGGCCTTACCGTTCAAGATAGAAAAAAAGATGAAATAGTGCTATTCTTTAAAAAATAACATTCCATAAACGCTCTGTTATGTAAAAATTCGTGTCGGCAATGGGGTACTTGTACAACTTTTTTTCATTGGCTCCATGGATAGTATGGTAAAAAATAATGTATCTGTATTTTTTCTTTTTCCTAAATTCCGAAAACTGTGGCCGTGATGCGTGTTTTGAAAATATATTTGTGACGTCACAAATATACAAAAAACTAAACAAACAGCATTGTTGGATTGAAAACTCAAAAACCTGTTAGAGTGGCATAACCATTTTTGAAAAATACAGACATGAAAATCCCACTGAAGAAACTACCACTATAGTAGTAGTAGTAGTAGTAGTGGTAGTGGTGGTGGTAGTAGTAGTAGTGGTAGTGGTGGTGGTAGTAGTAGTAGTAGTAGTAAAATAGTAAAATAGTAAAATGGCGTGAAAAACCGCCATAGAGTTGAAAAATACGCGCCGCAGCGAACAGGGTAATAGGCTAGAGGTTAATACACACTAGTGATTACTCATTTTTCATCAAAAAGTCCGCATTGTTCATTAAATTATAAATAACTGCGTTTTACATTGATCGGATGTGCGTACGCAACTCATAATGCAACCCCCAACAACTCTATTTTCAGTTTGACTAGCGAAAGTTGCCTAAAAACCACGATTTTAGGCAACACTCGCTACATCAGTGTACTGCGGAATGTATTTTACTCCCAGGGACTTTTCCCACACGTGCTTCGAAAACGTGCTTAAAAAAGCGTAAAAACTTGGTACTGGAAAAATTTGAAAAACACGCAAAGTCTTGCGAGGAATGTGACAATGTGCACGGTGGGTGAAGCTGTGTAATTTCACTCCGAAACGGGTCACCAAGAATAGATTCAATACATTCATACACACATTCCGCAGTACACTGATGTAGCGAGTGTTGCCTAAAATCGTGGTTTTCTAGGCAACTTTCGCTAGTCAAACTGAAAATAGAGTTGTTGGGGGTTGCATCATGGGTTGCGTACGCACATCCGATCAATGTAAAACGCAATTATTTATAATTTAATGAACAATGCAGACTTTTTGATGGAAAATAAGTAATCACTAGTGTGTATCAACCTCTAGCCTATTACCCTGTTCGCTGCGGCGCGTATTTTTCAACTTTGTGGCGGTTTTTCTTGCGATTTTGTAGCATTTGTTCGCAAATTTTGTATTTGACGCCAAAATTTGGCGCAAGCGTTGGGTATACCACTATAATGAAAGTTACTATTGCCAAATGATTTTACAATGTTTGTCCCTCTGTAATTGGATGTAAATATCGAGTATCAGTAGGTTGTAAATCTAGATAGTGTGATCACGTGAGATAAATGATCAGCTTGAAAAAAAATTACAATTTCAAAAATCGTAGCAACGAAATAAATCGGCGTAGTACCACGATGTCACAAATCTTTACTACTGCTATTTACATCGCCTATTTCTCAGAAAACATCATAACACCATGTGTGCAGAAAGTTATCACTACCTATATCGTAAATGACTCATCGCAGAGAACAGCTGCAGCGAGCGGCAAATAACAAAGGGAGATTTTCAAAATGTGTTTCGGAGGGCACCATTTGTGGTGGAGAAATTCTAAAAACGGATTGATGTTTGATATTTTTAGTACTTCAAAATGACTACCTGCGATTTCCAAAAAAATCAAAATTAATTTGTGGAATTGAAAAAAAAAAAATTGAAAAAAATTCTTGGAATTTTTTTTTGACTAGTGCATCAAATAGATTCAAAATCTGAGTATAACCCTGTTTTCAGATCTGAAATCGGACTGATAGTTCTCCCAAAAACATTTTATTACTTTTGATGTATTTTCTCTCTGTCGCACACTAGGTACTCAATTTCAGTCCCCTTTAGCCTTAATTTGATGCATAAACCCGGCGTTATGGTCCCAATGATGTCCGAAGCGCACTGATGAAAAACCCTATAAAACCCTTTTGATTTTTTTATTCGGTAGTTTCAAAAGTGACGGCGAAACTCCGAAACTTCCATTGAATCATCCCGCTTCTGTACACTCATGGAATTCCTGTGACCGCAGCTCGATCCAAATTAACGGTCGCGATTTCAAAGGGGTTCATTTTTCCAGCGGCCTGCTTCGTTCCCGGAATTTCCACTTTACTGCCCAATGGGTTTCCATCATCGTCATCAGTGGTGGAAAGGGGCAATAATGAATGCGTAGGCGCCCCGTATACATACAGAGACAGGGCTATTATGGGGCCGCGTGCGTCCAGATGGTGTCGTCGGTTATTGACGTCATTGGCTGGGTGCGATGGACATCGGGGAGAAGCCCTTTGAATAATCGACTGTTTCCAGCGTTTCATTCTCCAACATGAACATGGTTCGCCACGACCTTGATGACGTTCCCTTCAATATGAAGTTGTGGAAACTGAAACTCTATTTGAATAAAAAGGAGACTTGAAGCGTCGAGTTCATCAGATCAAATTCTTCACCAATGTCTACAGCTCAGTCTACAAAGTCAGCTAATCGTTCATCAATTTTATTCGAGGCTTGATTCCACTGCAGCTGCACTACTGAATCCTAGAATGAAATCAAACTTCTCAAGATTTCCACCAACTTCAGAGTACGAGCACCCTCACGCTTATAAGTGCTTGTCGCCATATCCAAATTATGCATTTTGTTTCTGTTTTACCCCGCGCTTTAGTGAAACATCCAGCTCACGGAACATGGTGCATAAGACATTTAGCGCCTGGCACTGTGTATAAGCTCCAGAACAGAAGTTTCCAGAACGTGTAATTCCGCACCCCAACAGGGCGGAACCTAATATCTCGCAAAGTTCCGCGACAATTTGCACTAAACACAATTTCACGCGACCCCACGTGCTCCGGCTCGATCCGAGATTTTATTTTCCGGTGCCTGAGCGTCCACAGATGCGTCGCAGACACAGACAAGCGTCGCAGACGACGACGTCTGTTAAGCTCATCCGCTTGTGAAAAGAACGGCGCTGCTGCTGCAGCTTTGGCAAGGATTAAGGATTATTGCGAAACAAAACATGCCCCCGCATATCCTCCGCGTTATGGCTTTTACAAGTCGTCATGCAGACGGTTCCTAGTAGTGGTGCATCCTGTCACAAACAGAGAAACACAAAGATCTCCGCATCCAAGATTTGATGCGTGTTTGGATGCATTAAGGCTGAAGCTCGGAAATCAGCGCATTGCGACGTTTTCGAAAAGAAAGCAAGAAATGGCCGAAGTGAGCGAAGCTTTTTTTGAGGTAGAATGTGATGCTTGTCTGCTAATAATTGGTGGTAGATTTAACTGGAAGAAATATTCATCTTTAGATACTCCAAGTAAATACTTAGCTTAGTAGTAGTAAGTTCTACAAATACAGTAGCATTTACTAAACCTTCCACTCAAACAAAACTGAAATCAGTAGTAATGGATGCTAATTAAATGTTCGTTCACGAGAATCTTCAAAAAAAATGTTTTTATTCGCAAAAATACAATAATGAATACATGCGAGCTCTAAGCGTGCAATGTCGTAACTGGTGTTCGCTTAGGGCGTTGGAGTCTATATAATGTTAAAAAAGCTAAGCTAAGCATAATATATAATAAGCGGTGTAAGCTAAATCCGGAGGAAAACTGGGATATAATTCCTCCAGGGCGAGTGTGAGGCTCCGACGAACTTTTCAGAATTTCGCCATATTCGGGAAATGCTGGTCTTCAGGGACGCGTTCTTGTTCTGCTGTCGGTGCATCTGACGTTGTCATCTTCTTCTGTCTCTTCTTAATCACACGAGTAGAGAGAGAAGAGGGCGACTGAATCAAGTTTCATTACATGTAATTACAGAGGAGGTAATTACGACGTCGGTAATTAGACCGGTCCTACCGCTCTACAGTACACTCTTTAGGGTACGACGCCGGGTGCTATAGAGACGTGATATGGGTCAGGATCCTGAAACCGAGCTCATTAATTATTGAGGTAATTACTAGAGAGGTAATAACACCCTGAGAGTATGTGCACACCAGTTTTACCGTTGCGAGCTTGAACCCGCGGTTTACCTGGACCGTCGCTTTAGTCCTCCTCCTCCTCTTCATGCCTACCGCTGCAGGTGCAAAGCAGAACAGTGGCAGGTGCATGTGCCATCGTGTCTTCTCAGTCGAACCTCCTCCGACACCGTTTGCGCTATATTGGTAAGAGCGAGATGAAGCGCTGCCATCCTCTTAACACAGCTCGACCAAGCGCACAGCGGTAGGTCTTCTACTCTCGCGCTCGGTATTACCTGCTCCGCATGACCCAAAACCGCCGGATCGTGTTTTATGGCTGCTTCCAATCGAACATGCGAAGGAGTCGGAAAGGTAGGTCCTTCGCAAGGTCCTGATGGTCGGAGGTCCTTGCACATATTGGGGGCATGAGCGCTGCATCTGAGAGAGAGAGAGAGAGAGAGAGAGAGAGAGAGAGAGAGAGAGAGAGAGAGAGCTATTTCGCTCCCCATCTCTGTCTATCATCCTATGCGCTGGCGGTCCAGCCAAACGCAGGTGTTTATGCATCGGTGAAATCGGTGTACGGTTTCATTTATCGACGCTCACAACATGGGAACGAAGGGATGCACGGCGCTTTAAAAAAATCAATGAGAGGAGGTACCTAATTTTTCCATATGACCGATACGTCGCAATGTTTTAATCATAGCAAGGAGGGAGAATATGAAATAGATAGCTCTTACTTACCTACAGAGAGGCGCACAACGTTTTAAAAAAATTAGATGAGGTACCTAATTTTTCTGAGATGAGGTACCTAATTTTTCTATTTGCTCGCGCTTCGGTGTACGGTTTCATTTATCGACGCTCACAACATGGGAACGAAGGGATGCACGGCGCTTTAAAAAAATCAATGAGAGGAGGTACCTAATTTTTCCATATGACCGATACGTCGCAATGTTTTAATCATAGCAAGGAGGGAGAATATGAAATAGATAGCTCTTACTTACCTACAGAGAGGCGCACAACGTTTTAAAAAAATTAGATGAGGTACCTAATTTTTCTGAGATGAGGTACCTAATTTTTCTATTTGCTCGCGCTTCGGTGTACGGTTTCATTTATCGACGCTCACAACATGGGAACGAAGGGATGCACGGCGCTTTAAAAAAATCAATGAGAGGAGGTACCTAATTTTTCTATATGACCGCTACGTCGCAATGTTTTAATCATAGCAAGGAGGGAGAATATGAAATAGATAGCTCTTACTTACCTACAGAGAGGCGCACAACGTTTTAAAAAAATTAGATGAGGTACCTAATTTTTCTGAGATGAGGTACCTAATTTTTCTATTTGCTCGCTACGTCACAGCATTCCTGCATATGAATCTCCGAATTAGGAAATTTTTATTGCTAGAGGACCGTGGGACTTAATTAAAACCTACCTGACCGTTCGATGTGCCAGAGGCGGTCAGGACGACGGAGGAAAAAAAAAATCCACTCTCCGACGTTAGCTCCCAGGCCACGAAGGAAATAATTTTTATCTTCGCGGGGGCCTGAAGGGTTGGACTCAGTAACACGGCGACCAATCCGGTTTAATCATACCCCTTTCTCTCGATATGCATATGGGAAAAACATCGTCCAGCAGGCGTACGCGGTGTAGTCGCTCGAGATCTATACAGTCGCACAGTTTATTTTAAATTCTATCGTCAGAAAGAGGTGGGAGGGGGGGTCGTGCGTTGGTCTGAAGGGCTGAACCGGAAATTTCGTATAGAGTTTTCCCGTTGATCGGAAGGTGTGATAATTTTCAAACGTAAGTATATATTTCAATTGTGACATAAATCAGGATATGCCTTGTGCTAATTTCACCATCGACTTAGACTTTATAATATCAGGAGCTATTTTTTTTCCACAGAATCAGAAAAATGATACGATGCGAGCGCTGTCGGAAAACTTTCACGAGGGGTGATAATTTAAAACGACACATGAAAACATGTTCCAAGAAGCAGGATGCGAATAAAACCGATCGTATACCAGTCAAGATCGTACAGCTGCCGTTATGTGGGGCGCAAAGGAGTGAGCTTCTCGCCGCAGGTGCTATATCGAAATACCACGAGAGGGATCGCCAAACGAGAACCACGGCTGTACCATTTCAATTGTCCTCGACGAAGTCGGCGGCCGCGATACTTGAAACAGCACACCAGCCTTCGCAATCGCCGATACCATTGCCTTTATCATCGATGGCGTATCAATCACCGCTTCGGGTACAACACACGGAACAAGGAACCCATCCGATAATACCTGCTTTGACGCAGACGATGTCGACAGCGTGCCGCAAAACACCTGCACCACAGAGGCTGCCCGGAAGTGATGGGAAAACTCAACCAGATCTTCGAAGTATGACCCCGCCGAGCGGGAAACGTTCCAATGATTCGATAGCCGATGGAAACGTGGAAAGAGCCGTGCTATTTAGACATTGTGGCACGTGTAATATCACAGTACCTCTGAAATCATTTGCAAGTCATATTCGTACAACCATGCACAAAGAAGGATCTCTCACCCCTCTGAAAGATGGTTGTCATGTGATCAATACATGCTTCAAAAACAGGATTATTTCATACCGCATAGATAATGAAAGCGGGGATATTTACAAAACATTTTTTGAGAAAAGCACCGTCAAACTTCGCGAGCTTTTGGAACGTGAGCTAAACGTTCACGGGAGTATAAAAATAAATCTCTCGCTCCTTGCAAAGTATATCAATCAGACTTCGAATAATGTGGATCTCAAATGTCATAACCTGAAATCAAAAAATGTCTACTCCAGCACAGACCTAGATGCGCTAATCAAATCTCTTCTCGACGATATCGTCGTGGAAATGTGGAATTTCGAAGTAAAAGATAGTGGTAAATATAAAAAACATATATATTCTGCCTATTTTTACACCATGCACCGAATGTTGAATGTTGTGCTTATCCTGCTCCTTCTTAATTTCAGGCTGGGCTCTGATTACCTGCTCGCATATGGAGCTGGACATTTCTCGATACGTACCAATCCGAGGATCGTCATACATCAAGCTACCTAGAGAGATCGAGGCAAAACATGCGTGTGTGAACGTCAGGTCTGATGATAATCTCTGTTTTTTGTGGAGCGTGCTGGCTTTCACACACAGTACGACCAAGTCTCCGAATAGGGTGAGGCATTATAAACAATTTAAAAGCGAACTCAACTGTAAAGGCATTGAATTCCCCGTGAAACTTAAGCAGATAAGACAGTTTGAACGACAGAATCCTACGATTTCGATAAACGTTTTCGGTTTAGAGGATAGGAACGGCAGACACGAATTGATTGGGCCGCTGCACCACACGGGCTGTAGACGTGCGTGTCATATAAACCTCCTCTTGTTTGAAAAAAACGGTGTTTCGCACTATTGTCTCATTAAGAACCTCTCTAAGCTTGTGGGTATGCAGGTATCGAAAAGAAAGGAACGCAAATTCGTTTGCGACTCTTGCATTTCACATTTTTATACTCAATCGAAACTCGACGCTCATGTAGAAAACGGTTGTTTTAAAATCATAACCGAGCTTCCTATTGGTGAAAAGAAGGATCTATATGGGGATATGGTGCCGAGAAATATATTGAAATTCGAAAAACCCTGGAAAAAATACAAAACGCCTTTTGTGATTTATATGGATTTTGAAAGTATTTTACTACCTTTCGATACTTGTCTGCCCGAGGAAACTGACTCATTCACGGTGCGAAAGTCAATACATATCCCATATAGTTTCGGCTATAATATCAAATGTTCATTTGACGAGAGCTTGAGCGACTACAGAACATATCTCGGGAGAGATTGTTCCGCGGTTTTTGTAGAATCGTTGGAGGCGGACGTCGTCAGAATATATAACGAGCACTATAAAAATATAGTTCCGATGAAACCTTTAACACCAGAGCAGGATTTAGCATTCAATCGCGCAGAAGATTGTCATATTTGCAGGAAACCGTTCCGAGTTGATGATATAAGAGTTCGGGACCACTGCCATTTAACAGGGAATTATATAGCACCGGCCCACCAACGATGCAACTTGAATTTTCAAATCCCGAAATTCATTCCGGTTATATGCCATAATTTGAGTAAATATGACGCTCATCTCTTCATGCGTGAGCTCGCAGGGTTTGGGAGCGAAATCAAAGCCATAGGTTCGACAAAAGAGACCTATATAAGTTTTTCAAAATTCATAAAAGTCGATACGATCGAGGGAAGAGCTATTAAAATGGAGTTGAGATTTATAGACTCATTTCGATTCCTCTCGGCATCACTAGATAAACTCGCGCAAAATTTGAATGATGAGCAATGTGTGGATGTTCGGAAATATTTCCCAAGCGAACCCGCGTTCAAACTTATTAGGCAGAAGGGTGTATTCCCTTATAATTACATTACATCATTCGAGAAATTATCTCAGACATCGCTGCCGAGCAAATCAGAGTTTTATAATGAGCTGATCATGGAAGATATTTCCGACGCCGATTATTCAAGAGCTCAAGAATTTTGGATACACTTTAAATGTAAGACTCTCGCAGACTACAGTACATTATATTTAAAAAGCGACTGCCTCATTTTAACAGATGTTTTTGAAGAGCTCCGCAAAATTTCGCTAGAAACCTATGAGCTGGACCCGTGTCACTATCTCACAGCACCGTCTTTTTCATGGGATGCAATGATGAAATACACAGGTGTGGAGCTAGAGCTGATAACGGATGTCGACATCCTAGCGTTCATCAAAAAAGGAATACGGGGCGGAATATGTCAGTGTAATGTTCGCAGAGCGGAGGCCAACAATAAATTTATGGATAATTACAATCCGGAATTGCCAACGTCTTACATAATTTATTTAGATGTAACTAGCCTGTACGGAGCAACGATGTCATATTCCTTGCCTTACGCAGGGTTCTGCTTTATGGATGATATCTCCGAAATAACTGTTGAAACAATTATGGGCTTCAAATTCGAGCAAGAGATCGGATATATCTTTGAACTAGATCTCATTGTACCTCATTATTTACATCCAGAGCACGATGAACTACCGTTCTGCGTTGAGAAAATCACCCCCGCCAATTCGAAATCTAACCACCAAAAGCTGATCACGAATCTATTTGATAAAAAAAAATATGTCATTTACTATATGAACCTACAGCAGGCGTTGAAAAACGGGTTGACGCTGGGGAAAATTCATAGAGTTTTGAAATTCAGGCAGAAGCCATGGATGAAATCATATATCGATCTAAACAGCGAGAAAAGAAGCTCCGCAACCTCCAAAACGGAGAAGGATTATTATAAGCTGCAAATAAACGCGAATTATGGGAAATCTTTGGAAAATGTCGAAAACAAGTCGGACATACGACTTGCAACCCATTGGGAAAATTTGGGGCGCAAACTCGGCGCGGGTGCTTTAATTGCCAAGCCGAATTTCAAAAACGTTGCAATTTTCAGCGAAAACTTTGCGGCGATTGAGATGCATAAGGGTAAAATTATTTACGATAAACCCATATATGCAGGGTTTGTGATTTTGGAGATCTCGAAGTATATCATGTATGATTTTTTCTATAATCATATCAAGAAAAAATATGGTCCAAAAGCACGTCTGCTATATATGGATACCGACTCGTTTATTCTCAAAATTGAAACTCCGAACTTTTATGAAGACATGCGACTTGAGCCAGGAAAATACGATACGTCAAATTATTTACCAGGAAATATACATAATATCATACCGGGAAAACCTACCATAGGCCTTTTTAAAAACGAAATCCCAGCGGGGAATATCCATAGCTACGTGGGAACAGGTGCTAAAGCATACCTAGTCGATACCGGAGACAATTTAATGAAGCGAGCGAAAGGGGTGAAGAAGTGTGTGATTGAGAAAGAACTCTCAAAAGATGATTATGATGAAGCAGCAGCTATAAAAGGGCGATTAATCCATCGTAATATGCAGTCATTCCGTTCGGAATTACATACAGTTTATACGAATTTACAGAGAAAAATCGCACTTTCGCATTTTGATGATAAACGATGTCTTGTGAGAAATAGCTATGAAACAGTGAGTCTGGGGAATTGCGTGCTCTCGTCAGACAGTCGCCCCGAAATCGAATATGACGGTCATTTAATCGAGTGTTACGATGATGAGGAACTCATGTTAGAATCCACTCGTTAACTACCTACAGCATCTTCCCAGCTTTCCCGTTAATAAAATCACCCTGAAGATATCTTACACGTTCACATTGTTTAAAATGCAAATCATAGTACGTAATTATCATGCCAAAACACTGTGTGTCGCTAATCGAGTTCATGTTTTTGAATTGTTTATAGCCAGGAAGTGTAATACGCGCATATGCTTTATAAATACTATCACCGCATAAACCAAAGCATGTAATTCAGCTAAAATTTAATAGAGTGCATTATATTCGAGTCCAGTGTTTTAGAATAAGAGCTAGAAATAATATAATAGTGAATATATATTCACTATTCCGACAATTTTCAGAACTTTTTAGTAATAAAAATATTATGGAACCAACCTTGTGTTTGTTTTGTTTATACCAGATACCGATATGAATATTTCTCTTAGCAGAGCTGCATCGTAGACGGCCGATCACCACATAACCCGGAACTCTATTTTTCCGGATAAAGATTTTCTCTAAGATATAGAGTTTTCTATATCATACGATCATGGATCGCAAAAATTCGTCGCAGAGAGAGATTACTATGATTAGCTAGGAAGCCCTGGATGAAAGCAGTGCTGCGATAGGTTCTTAATACGATTTTATTAACCTCAAAAAAAATACAAATCTAATTAAAATAAATGCTCTGCTAACCTATATTTATTCATGCTCATGACGCACGCTGGATGCTGGTTGCTGTTGCCAGATACGTTCCTGGGCACGCCATTTTTTTTTCTGAGCTTTCGTCATCCGCGGCGGAGGTTGTCGGATAATCCCATGCCGCGGTTTAGGGATGTATGACGGGGAGTCCTCAGCATCCCAGGACTCGGGATCTTTGTTTCCTGTTTTTAGTGATGAGAAAAAATTAGGGTAGCGAGGAGAATTAATAATGCTATGATTATTTACATACCACTGCTCCCAACTTCCTCGATAGTTGAGCCTTCGAGCTCATGCGCCGGCCGGCTGTCGGGATACTCTCCCGATTCTGCTGGGCATTCCTGCTGACGGGTGCGTTCACTGTCTCGCCACGATTTCTTCAGAGCTTCTACGATACGTGGCGGAAGCAATCTCACGAGGCCTGGCCCACTTCTTGGTACATATGTGGGGGAGTCCTCAGCATCCCACGATTCCTCAGCTGTTTTAATGGACATAACAATAAATAGAGCGATCTAGAAGCTCGTATCGAGTCTCCGGATATGATATGAGCCCGGATAGATTTTAAATTAAGTGAAAACATACCGTTAATTTCGCACCCAATGTGCCGGTTTTCCTGGGAAGGACCGCTCGAACACATCTTTTTTTTTTTTTTCTGCTTAAAAGTCGAGAAAACACTGAACGAAACTTTGCAAGGTTTGACGGTGAACTGGATCGAAGAAATTCCGCTCGATGCTATGTGGCAAAACCACCCCCTCCTGAAATTAAAATCTCTAAATTTGCAAGACGCATCCATTGGTCGTATACCTGCACAGATGTGCCGGACCGGGGGGATGGCTCTCCAGCCATTGGTTAAATATTTTTTCCTATATTCCCACATCCAGCGGGGGTTTTTTTTTATATCTTATTTTGAGACTGTTTCTAAAATCTCATATCCATGCTTTTACGATTCATATGATGAAAAGTTTTTTCTTTTTTATTGAAAATGCAAGAATTTTTTTCTCATTTTTATTCCATCATTACCATCATTACATTATCATTAAAATTAAAATCATCAGCACTGCTATGCTCTAATTAGGCTAACCTAAATATGGATGAATTTGACTATTGAAAAATATGATATTACATTATAAACTTATCTAATTTAACAGGTTCGGGTACAATAATGCTGTAGAAATATCCTGCGCCGGGGACACTAGTTGCAATATTTCTGCAACAGCTCTTCGCTGATAAACGGCCTAAGCCGCTTTAATCGGGGCCCCAGCCCTATATCTTGAATTAGTTCGCAAAAATGATCCAGAGAAATCTGTGATTGTATGAAACGTTCACAGATTTCTCCACCCGCGCGAGCCGTGTTCGAAAGGTTTTCGTATCTTGCCAACTTGTCCGGACAATATACACGGTTCAGCGCCTTGTCGGCCTCCAGCTCTTCTTCGTCTAGGTACCGTTGCATGCTCTTCACACTCTCTTTAACGTCTGTTGGGGGATCACGTCGAAGTTGCCACATGCTAATGAGAGAGAGAAGCCAAGTTAGCGGATGATTTGAAATTATTTTGAGGAGAAAATAGCTTACGTTTGCATAGATGGTATTGAAGCTCCACAGTACTTGACTCGTAGGGATCGACCTGACGATGATTGTGCTCGCTCGCGGGTGATGTTTTTACATCTGCTTTAGTAAAGAGCGATTGCTTTAGGTATGGAGGGTGCGAACTCTTCTAGTTCTCGGGATCCTAGTTCGATGATGAAAGAGTTGAGATGATGAATGCGAACATCAGCATCTATGATCGGGTTGATGGTGATGATGTTTGACGATGATCACGATGATAAAAGGAGATGAGACGACGATTGCGAACGTTAACATCTATGATCGGGGGGTTGATAACGATGATGATTGATAATGGTGATGATGATACTGGTGATGGTAATGATGATCAACCTTCTCTATACTGGAATAAAAAAAAAAAAAAATGTTATTACATGATCTAGGTGTCATACTTTCGCGAAATCGCTATCTCACCTTGCGCTGAGGCAAATTCGAAGACCGGCGTCTCCATGGCTCCAGAGCCTTTCATGCCTCTGAATATGATCGACATATCCAGCTCGATCGTTTCCGCAATTTTTTGCGGTGTGAAAAACGCGTTAAACCGCGTGGGCAAGAAGAATTGGACGTTTTCAAGATGACACACACGCCTTTCACCGTAGCGTGTCGTCACACTTTTTATATCAATTATTTTATTGGACTCTCCGACTGTTAGCTCTTTAGCCTTAATGAGAGGCTTATAAGCAGCACCCCGCGCAATATTATTCAGCTGGTTCACTAATTCCATTATTTTTTAAAATGTAAGATACTCACTAGCAAAAAAATTTAGCCGGGAGGATTTCAGAGCCGAACTTTACTGACGCGAGTACGGTAGAAAACTAGCTATATGAAATTTCCGGATTAACCCTTCAGACGAGTCGCTCCATCCCTTCTATGCATGAAATTTGGGAAAAATTACCTGATTGGTTGGGGTCCGATCGCCTGCTAGATCACGAACGTCTGCTGGACGATGTTTTTCCCATATGCATATCGAGAGAAAGGGGTATGATTAAACCCGATTGGTCGCCGTGTTACTGAGTCCAACCCTTCAGCCCCCCGCGAAGATAAAAATTATTTCCTTCGTGGCCTGGCAGCTAACGTCGGAGAATGGTTTTTTTTCTCCGACGTCCTGACCGCCTCTGGCACATCGAACGGTCAGGTAGGTTTTAATTAAGTCCCACGGTCCTCTAGCAATAAAAATTTCCTGATTCGGAGATTCATATGCAGGAATGCTGGAGCATGGAAACGATGTTAGGGAGGGCTGGTCTTGCATCACAGATACCCTTAGAAACTCGACGAAAACACTTGCAGCGATAGACTGCGTTTTATAAGACCCTTAATAATTCGGGCATGTATATGCGGCCGCTCTGCATAGCTCGGAGGCAGGTGGGTAGTGGCCATGTCCCACGATCCTCTTGCGAGAAAAGGTCTTTAATTAGGCGATTTACAAAACCATAAACGAGTAATATCTAACCATCAGTTTCGTTCACCTTATCGAACAATCCCGGTTGCCACCCGCCGCTCCCTACCCTCCACCCTCTGGCAGGGGATATCATGCCGATACTGGATTTGAATATTTGAATTTTTGAATTGTGAAGAAGGTAGAAATGGCCGTACCTAGTCATGCGAAACTAATTTAGCTATCTCGAAATCACTGGGTTAAAACACATCTAGATGATGTACCGAGGTATCTATTACCCCCTACCATCAAAAACATCATGATGATTAGTACAACAGTTAGCTATGTATCGGTTCATCTGTCCAGAGCATGTCGACTTGTTTTGGTTAATACATTCCGACGTAGCGAGCATATAGAAAAATTAGATATCTCATCTCAGAAAAATTAGGTACCTCATCTAATTTTTTTAAAACGCTGTGCGCCTCACCTCTGCTTCCATACCTATTTCATATTCTCCCTCCTTGCTATGATTAAAACATTGCGACGTAGCGGTCATATGGAAAAATTAGGTACCTCCTCTCATTGATTTTTTTAAAGCGCCGTGCATCCCTTCGTTCCCATGTTGTGAGCGTCGATAAATGAAACCGTACACCGATTTCACCGATGCATAAACACCTGCGTTTGGCTGGACCGCCAGCGCATAGGATGATAGACAGAGATGGGGAGCGAAATAGCTCTCTCTCTCTCTCTCTCTCTCTCTCTCTCTCTCTCTCTCTCTCTCTCTCTCTCTCTCTCAGATGCAGCGCTCATGCCCCCAATATGTGCAAGGACCTCCGACCATCAGGACCTTGCGAAGGACCTACCTTTCCGACTCCTTCGCATGTTCGATTGGAAGCAGCCATAAAACACGATCCGGCGGTTTTGGGTCATGCGGAGCAGGTAATACCGAGCGCGAGAAGAGAAGACCTACCGCTGTGCGCTTGGTCGAGCTGTGTTAAGAGGATGGCCGCGCTTCATCTCGCTCTTACCAATATAGCGCAAACGGTGTCGGAGGAGGTTCGACTGAGAAGACACGATGGCACATGCACCTGCCACTGTTCTGCTTTGCACCTGCAGCGGTAGGCATGAAGAGGAGGAGGAGGACTAAAGCGACGGTCGAGGTAAACCGCGGGTTCAAGCTCGCACAGGTAAAGCTGGTATGCACATACTCTCGCGGTGTTATTACCTCTCTAGTAATTACCTCAATAATTAATGAGCTCGGTTTCAGGATCCTGACCCATATCACGTCTCTATAGCACCCGGCGTCGTACCCTAAAGAGTGTACTGTAGAGCGGTAGGACCGGTCTAATTACCGACGTCGTAATTACCTCCTCTGTAATTACATGTAATGAAACTTGATTCAGTCGCCCTCTTCTCTCTCTACTCACACGATATGTGATTATGCAGGCTGCAGTTATTATTATCAGATAGACTATGATAATAGATGACGTGTGGAAATGTGATGTCGTGGGTACAGCCTGGAGGGGGTCAGCGGCTGGATGTTGGTCTCCAGTTTCTTGAGGGTCAAATGCTTGATCTTCAGCTCGGGTAGTTTTGACTGTTCTTGTTTCTTGAAGTCGAAGTCGAAGTCTTGTAGGTGGAGTGGTTGGCCACTGCTTTCATCGTTGAAAATCAAGGGTCTTCCTTGAATGAAGATGGTACAAGACGAATTCTCGAACAGGAATGTTCCGGTCTTCTTGCGGGTGTTCCAAGACTCGGCACAATGTTCTTTGACGAGCTTTTCTTTGACGAAGGTCCCGAGGTAGCTTTGTAGTTCGGGTATGAACTCTAAGGCGTTTTCTTCGAGGTGTAGTTTTTGGTAGAAACAAGTCGAAAAGTCGTTTTCGAGTAGAATGTTGCGTTCGCAAGTGTTGTTGGCGAGCGATATCAGGCTCCGTTGGCATTGATAGATACCGTTCAGCAAGACACAGTTGTCTGTTAAGGGCAATAACTCTGATACATTTTTTAGACCGAATTTCGAAGAAGGTATAATCGTATACGAGTGTTCGTTAGGCAAAGGCAGAAAGTAGTATAATTCGTAATTATTTGGATTCAGCAAGGGGATTGGCATAAAGAAAATTATTTGTTTTCCTTTAATGGCACACCTAGGCTTTATTAGGGATTCGTAGTTATGAATTTGAGACAAAGTTACTGGAAAAGGTAATTGGTTTCCATAAAATTCGGAAATTCTATTGAGTTCTTTTAAAAGTTCTTCGCTTGTTACTATGCTGGGGTGTAAAATATTCAACTTACAAAATGTTATTGAATTCTCTGTATCTTGAAGGATATGTAGAATTATATTAAGAAGGTTTATTGATTGATTGATTATGTCTTTTGCGAACAGTATGTCAGTATGGGTTATGGTTGTCGTCATTAGTGATTCTAATTGTTTCATTCGAGAGACCATAAGTAGTTCGTTATGTTCGATGTCCTGTATAGTTTTATTGAGATTTTCTATAATTTCCTTATTGATAGAATATTGTTGGTTGATTTGGTTTATAATCGAATTTTGATTTTGTTGTAAGTCATTAATGACTGCATCAAAATGTTTGCCATCTTCGGCATCTAAATTGCCTGAAATTTGTTTAATGATAGAACCTAATCCATCGATTAGTCTTCGTTTCTTTCTTGGTAGTTTTTGAAATGGTCTTAATTTTTCGTCTATTAGATTTTTGTAATATTGGACAATATTATTGTAATTTCCTAATTCGCGTTTGTACACCTGATTTGTTTTAGTCAAGTTTGATACCGTGAGGTATTGATTTTTTAGTCTTTCGTATTCGTTGATTAGGTTAGTTAAGTCGTAATAATGTATGAACGTGTGAGTAGAGGTTTGAAGTCTTGCGGGTCCCGTTTTTATTGTTAGTATTCCGGGGTTGTTTGTCAAATCTTTGTAACATTGTCCTAATCCGAAGTGGATGGACCTGAAATAGGAGGTGTTGTTTTAGTATAGGGCGTTCGATATTGGAAATATGTAGTTTGTGAAATTTACGTCCAGTTTTATTGGACAAAACTCTGGGTTTTATGGTTTTCCTAATGGGATTTACACTGATGATTTTTTCTGGTTTAAATCGATTACGAAGTTTCGACCTGAAATTGCTTTTTACGAAAACTTCTTTTGGTAAAGTAGGAATTTCTTCTCTATTTTCGTTTGCCTCAGAAATGACTTTCTCTTTTTTATTTGAAATATTAGCATTGACGTTTTATACAAAACTGACAATTTGATTTTGTGGTTTTGAACGTAGTTGTTTGCCATTTGTTTTTCTATGTCTAGATCGATGGTTTGCTTTGGATCCGGGTGACCGTTTAAAATTACGAATGGGGTCATCTTAGTGACTAAATGAGTAGAGTTATTATATGCTATCAGGGCATATTTGAATTTAGTGTTGATATCATCCCTTTTGAAATCAGGTTGATTATTTATCAAGTTGACGTGTTCTAAAATAGTGGAATGAAATCTCTCAATTATTCCGTTACTTTCTGGGTGATGGGGTGAACAAAAATGGACTTTGATTTTGTGAAGATTTAGGAAATCTTTCACTAGACCGTTGTCAAATTCTGAACCGTTATCGGTGATCAATATTTCGGGTACCGAGTGGTGTGAAAAGTATTGCAACAGATTTTTGGCAATTTCTGAAGCTTGGGTGCTAGATAGCATGTATGCCTGAGCGTATTTGCTGAAGGCGTCAATGATTGTCAAAAATTTGAAAGTATTATAAGTTAGAACGTCGATGTGAATAATCTCGAATGGTTTCACCGGCGTGGGAGTAATGTTGTATTTTATTTTCAAGCGTTTTCTGTCATACTTGCCGACTTTACAGATTTCACATTGATTAATGAAATTTTGAATAGTTTTCACTTGATTTGGCCAATAGTATTTTTTGGATAGTTTTGAATGGGTCTCGGTCATGCCACGATGATTGGTTTTACCTTCGTGGTAGCCTTTTACAATGTTTATCTGTTCATCGAGGGTTTCGATGTCTATCAAAGTTTTGGTGCATTTCTTGAATTTGAAGGAATCATTGAAATGAAGCTGTACGACATTACTGAATTGTTCGTACATTTTATCGTTTGAAAAGGTGACACTATACTTGACATTGGGGACAATATATTCTTTTAGAAATTCTTTGATTTCCTCTTCGTGATCCTTTTCTGAAATTTGGACTGTGTATCTGATTTTTGAATTCTCAAATAATCTGATCACTGTCGGGGGTAATGGGTTCATTTTAACTGAAATGAATTCGATTTTGTTTTTTCCAAAATTTATGGGGTCTTCTGAAATCGGAATTTCGGCGACTGGGTTTTCAAAATTGGAGTGCACGGTTACGTCGTCAGGGGGATCGTCAATGGGATCGTCAGGAATATCGGTCCTGTCGTCACCGAGCTCGACAATCATCGACTGACTGTCGATTGGTGGTTTTGTGTTTAAATCTTCCATAAACTCGAAGAAAGGGTTATTTTCTTCGGTTTCTTCGGGAATCTCATTATTCAAAATGTGAATAAAGACGTCCATTTTTGCGCCTTTGAAAACTGATATAATCATTGGGAACACTTCTTCCCAATTTAGTGCATCCAAACCGCATCCTAACTTTGGTATGGCTGAATTTCTGACACTATGTCTCAAGCAAATTTGTTTTAAAGCAATTAAAGAATTTTTTAGGTCTTCGTAAGTGGGCTTGTCATAAAAGTTTTTCTTTGTTATTAAATAGTAGATGTATCTGTCCAATAATTTCAGGGAAGCCACATCTCCTATTGTTTTATGCTGACTGACAAGTGTTAGGACGTTGCCGAATTTTTCTTTAAAAGTCCTGGCTATGCCAGAATTCATGATTAAGTCTTCTGAGACACAGTGCGCCAGGGAGAAGTCCTCTGGGGCTTCAAATAAATCGGCATTTAATATGTGGACATTGCCGAATTCCAAGGGGTATTGGTACAATAGGTATTGGACTTCTTTTTTGAGAAACTCTGATTTGTCCAGCTGGATTTTCAAATGGGCCCTTCTGAGCCTTTCAAAGACTTCCCGGAGTCTGACAATATGCTCTGGGAGTGAAGTACTGAATATTATTATGTCGTCCAGATAAACAAAGCAGGTTTCATTCTGAATACCTCTCAAAATGTTGTCCATAGCGCGCTGGAACGATGAGGGCGCGTTTTTTAACCCGAAGGGCATGCGTCTAAATTGGTAATGGCCGTTGTCCACGCTAAAAGCAGTTTTTTCGACGTCGCTAGGGTCCATTTCGAGCTGGTGAAAACCACTAGCCAGGTCGATACATGAAAAATATTGACTTCGGCCCAATTTGTCCAATATATCAGAAATATTTGGCAAAGGGTACCGATCATCTACAGTATTTTCATTTAATTTCCTGTAGTCTATGACTAGACGCCATTTTCGTTCATTTGTTGCATCCAATTTTTTTAGAACGACCCAAATTGGTGCATTGAAGGGTGAATTTGAATGTTCAATAATTCCTTGGTCAAGCATGTCTGAAATTTGTTTATTAACTTCCTCCTTATGCACGTAAGGGTAGCGATAACTCTTCGTGTATATGGGTTTATCGTCTTTCAGTTTTATTGTATGCTTGGCGGAATTTGTGAAAGTCAATTTCTGATCTGGGAAATGAAAAATGTCTCTATATTCCACTAAGAGTTTGGTTATCTCTCTTCTCTCTTCTTCATTCATGTGTTCGGTTCTGACTTTGGACAAGTCGAAGCTAAACTTCTCGCAATCAAAGCTGTTCAGATTTTCGAAATCATCGGTTTCAGATTCCGAGACCTCAATGGCTTCAAAAGCTTGTGATTGGTTGAAAGAAATTTCGCTTTCTGTCGCATTCAAAACGGAACAGATGGTTTCGTAATTCCTAATTTTAACCAAGCTCTCAGGGATTTCTAGGTTTGAAAATTTTTGGTATGGCAAAATTCCAATACCATTGGAGATATTTTTTATGTTGAGTTTAACAATTTTCTGTGTACGTAGTTCAATCGTATGAAAATTATTACACTCGTTCTCAATATTTTCGTGATGCGATTTAATTTATGTTTTGGGAGTCGTGAGCTCCCCTTTGCTCGCGTCAATAACTGCTCCTGATGCTTTGAGGATGTCCCATCCTAGGAGACAGTCGAAATATTGATGAAATTTAAATAAATAAAATTTGACGGTTGTGTCCGATTTAAAAATTTCAGGAGTTTTGATTATCATGCTGAAATTTTCCTGCGTCGTGCCATGGGCGGTTTTTATTTTTAGTGGGTCCTTTTTAATGTTTCTGGTGAAGTGTTTTTCCGCAATTTCGGGGCTTACGAAGCTCTTCGTGGCCCCAGTATCGATTAGGCATTGCAAAGTAAAATTTTTATAGGGTATAAGGATATAGGGTAAGGAAGATTTTTCGTGGTCCAATGTCAATAATTCAACGATTGGTGATTCGAGGCTTGTTCCTCTAAAAAATGGTTTCGTCCGTCCTGCACTGTATTTTCGGCAGAGGGCTCGATTACATTCTCTGGAGGATTTCCTTCTTCTATATTGTGGTGAGTTATAAATGGCTTATTTTTATATTTTTGAAAATTGTTATTATTTATCGTTGAGGTTGACATGGGTACCGGTTTGTTTGCTGGTACATAATTTGGGTTTGGTTGAAACGCGTTATATGGTTTCGGATTTTGATATTGTTGCCTTTGCGTTGTCTGATAATTTTGAAATTGTTTATTTGGGTACTGAAATTGGGGATTTTTCCCGAACCTTGGCGGGTATCGTGCTTGATAGGGAGCCGCTGGCATGACGGGGTTTGTTTTTTGATTTATTTGAAAATCATTGGTTAAAATACTTAGCGCTTCTTGAAGCGTCGCCAGATTGCGCGTGGTGATATAGTCACCGACTGGTTTATTTAAATATTTGAGGAACACCCTAAGCCCTAAATCTGTGGCATTTTCTATCAGGTGAACTTTTTTGTCGTTTGGAAAATGATTTGTGCAATAGGCTATTTGTAAATTTCAGTTTTTTTGTATAGCGTTAAAGAATTCAATAGCCGACATACGACTCTGTCTGAGTTCGCATAACTCCAACGTTAATGACTGCAGGTCGCGCTTATCTGCATAAGTTGCTAACAAGGCGGATTTTAAGTCCAGCCAACAATCTATTGTGTAGGTTGAGATATCGCTTTTCGCTTTACCTGTAACTTTGTTTTTCAAACAATTTAGGATGTATTTGTTCTGAAAATCATCCGGATTTTGATTGTTATAAAAACTTACAATTATATCTTCTGCGAGGCGTAAATAATCGCCTAATAAAGCCTGGTCTCCTGTAAACTCAGGGACCATATTAAGGTAGGCATCTTTAAAAATTTGTGGCACTACATTCGGAGGGTTCCCAAGGGGTACTTGTTGCATTACTTGTTGTACCGTGGGAGCTGCTCCTGTTGCCATATTTGATAGAATTTCGGCTGTGCGTAATTCTATTTCGTTATTTCTATGAGGGGAACGCGATCTAAACCTCCTGCTTTTGCCTAGTCCTAACAAGCGGAAAGACAAAATAGCGTCTTCGACCTTCGCGTCTAAATTCTCCTCTGAATCTGAATCTGAACCGGAGTTACGGCCGCTTAGAGACATAAAGTGTACTTACAGCGTGATCAGGTATATCGCTGCTGTGGACATCGGTTCGATTTGGTTTGTAGTCGTGTTGATCTCGGACTTGTTGTTCGGAACTTTGGTGTGGAAGGCCTCAATTATTACGATTGGATCCACACTCGAAAGTTCGTCACTATTTCTTTGTAAGTTGTAGGTTCGTCTGTCGGTTTAAGACATCAAAATGCTCCGTGTCTTAGCGCGTTTTTTGGAACTTAGACGCACTATTTTAGAACACATTTTTGACAGAGTGATTCTACCAGTAGTACTGCGCCAATTAAATGTTCGTTCACGAGAATCTTCAAAAAAAATGTTTTTATTCGCAAAAATACAATAATGAATACATGCGAGCTCTAAGCGTGCAATGTCGTAACTGGTGTTCGCTTAGGGCATTGGAGTCTATATAATGTTAAAAAAGCTAAGCTAAGCATAATATATAATAAGCGGTGTAAGCTAAATCCGGAGGAAAACTGGGATATAATTTGGTCGATTTAACTGGAAGAAATATTCATCTTTAGATACTCCAAGTAAATACTTAGCTTAGTAGTGGTAAGTTCTACAAATACAGTAGCATTTACTAAACCTTCCACTCAAACAAAACTGAAATCAGTAGTAATGAATGCTTCTACTACTTCAAAGTTTGCTCTATGTATACTTTTGAGTACATTAAAGGAGGCGAGCAGTGAAGCTTCTTATATGCTAATTCCGTTTTACATTTAATTCGAATGGAAGTTCCGAGGGAAGTTCTTACCAAAGCATTGCTGACATTGATCAAGAAGCAACTTCGTAACCGAAGTTGATCCCGAAAGTTTTGGAATTGCCATGTTTGTCAATGTTGAGAAACAGTTCAAATGTTTTTTTTTAAACATCCTCATGCTTTATGCATCCATGCATCTTCAGAGCACGTGGGGTTACCTGGATCTAGCGATTTTGTGGGGCAATTGACAGCCTAGTCGATGTAACAGGATAGATTTTCGGCTACACTCAGAGCTGGTTGCAGACAATAGCTAGAGAGACTATACCTAAAAGGGTCTAGGATAGTGTAAGTACGTTTTGAGGCTTCAAGTGCAAATTTATGTATTCATTTTGACCTTGATATACTGATATTGTGGGACAGTCGGCAGCCTGAATTGAAAGCTGTCGATGTATGGATGGATTTCTGCCTACAGCTAGAGCTGGTTAACAAAAATAACTGAAAAAACTGTACCCAATAGGGTTAAGGATAGTGCCAGTGCGTTCTGAGTCTTGTGAGTGCAATTTTATGAATTTTGACCTGGATTTAGTGATTTTGTGGGTCAGTTGGCAGTTGGATTGGTTCCTACAGCTAGACCTGGTTAATGAAATTAGCTGAAGAAATTGTACACAATAAAGTTTAGGTTAGTCTCAGTACGTTTTGAGGCGCGTAAGAGCAATTTTATGAATTTTTATCTAGATCTAGTGATTTTGTGGGACAGTCGGCAGCCTGGCTTGAGAGCCGTCGATACAATGGGATAAATTTGTCCCTACAGCTATAGCTGGTTGATGGAAAAAACTGAAAAAATTGTACCCAATAGGGTTTAGGCGAGGGTTTAGGCTAGTGTCAGTACGTTTTGAGTCTTGTGAGTGCAATTTTATGAATTTTGACCTGGATTTAGTGATTTTGTGGGTCAGTTGGCAGCCTGGTTTGGAAGCTGTCAATGCAATGGGATGAACTTGTCTCTACAACTAGAGCTGGTTGATGGAAATAATTGGAAAAATTGTACCCAGTAGGGTTTAGGCTAGTGTCAGTACGTTTTAAGTCTTGTGAGTGCAATTTTATGAATTTTGACCTGGATTTAGTGATTTTGTGGGTCAGTTGGCAGCCTGGCTTGGAAGCCGTTAATGCAATGAGATAGACTTGTCTCTACAGCTGAACCTAGTTGATGGAAATAAATGAAAAAAATGTACCCAATAGAGTTTAGGCTGGTGTCAGTACGTTTTGAGTCTTGTGAGTGCAATTTTATGAATTTTGACCTGGATTTAGTGATTTTGTTGGTCAGTTGGCAGCCTGGTTTGGAAGCCGTCAATGCAATGGGATGGGTTTGTTCCTACAGCTAGAGCTGGTTAATTGGAATAACTGAAAAAATTGTACTCAATAGGGTTTAGCTTAGTGTCAGTACGTTTTAAGACTTGTGAGTGCAATTTGATGAGTTTCCATCTGCATTTACCATCTGCATCATCAGTTTTTACCGTTCCTAAGTAAGATAAGTGCGAAAGTTACTAGCTCCAATAGACCCCGTGCGTTTACGGAAACAACGAGTATTATTACATCAACCCTCAATCATCTGGACCAACTTTTCGCCAGCAATACACTGGTGTAATTTAATTTAACCGCAGAACGCTGATTGTGACGATTTGGTAATAAATTAAACTGATGGTGCTGTGTTGCTGAAGAAAAGTCTTATCGTGTCGTAGTTTTTGTTCCAATATCAAGTAAACAAACAGGATGAAACAGAATGTGTTTGTGAACAAGTGAGATGTTGACACTTGGACACAGAAAAACGAGAACAAACACTGAACAACGAACTTCTGAGACCCTGGAAAACTAGACTGAAGTGATGGCGGCGACAATCACCATTGAAGACATACAGAAGCTTCTCGATAGTGCCCTGAAAACTCAAACTTTGGAAATCAAAGAACACATTAGAATCAGTATCAAAAACATAAATAAGAAAGTGGAAGAAACAGAAACAAAACTACAAAATCTCACGAAGAAGTGCCTATTTTTAGAGAGAAAAACAAGAAAAAACAACATCATCCTGTTTGGACTGAAAATACAAGAACGTGACCTTATTTCGCAGGTGATAGACAATTTAAACAAAACATTTGATCTTCATATGACAACAAGTGACCTAAACAACGTATATAAAGTTGGTAAAAGTGAAAATCCACCAGTAGTTGTTGAATTTACATCTTATCTGAAAAAAGCTGAAGTATTCAAGGACAAGCAAAAATTAGCAGCTCTAAAAGGTACTGGAATAGCCATCTCAAACGACCTTTGCGAAGAAGACAGGCAAAACCAAAAGCTCTTGCGAAAACACCTAATACAAGCCAAAGAAAACAATACACCAGCAAGAATCAAAGGCAACCAAATCCAGATCAACGACAAGTGGTACACAGTGGAAGACTTATTGGAAAAATCAGATATAGAAACAGATAATAACACCACTGAGAACAGCTCAGATGAAGAAATAGACGAAGAAAAAGAAGAACCGGCTGAAAATCAAAACGAACATAAGGAGAAAAACGAAAAGAAAAACAAACAAAAAGCAGACGTGCACAAGCTTTCAGAAAAAGAAAAAGAGGAAAGGAAGAGAAAAATTGAGTCGCCTAGCCCTGCAAAATCAAAAACAAGAAGACACAAGAAAAATAAACATTAGGGCTATATATCATTATTGCATGTAAATAGGTATAGATGACTGAGGACAATGGATAACTACATACAAAATTTTCAGCCAAAAACTATTCATACAAGTGTTGTGAAGGACATCGAGGAAATTGGGGAAATATTCAATAATACAGGGGTTGATTTTAAAGTGTTTCATAATAACATCAGAAGTCTAAGCAAAAATCTGGATGAGTTGAAAATATTGCTTCAACAGCTTGATTGCTCATTTCAGTGTATCATACTCTCGGAAACTTGGAGACTGGGTGATCTGGGGATTCACAAAATAGATGGGTACGATCTTTTATACAATGAGGGTGAAGTAAACCAAAATGACGGCTTGGTAATTTATATTCGAAATACATTAGATTATCAATTTGAGATAAAAACGATTGGCATTATCAAGGCTTTACAAATAAAAATCTCGTACTTCAACAAAACATTCCTGATAACTGGAATATATAGACCGCCTTCGACTTGTTCAGCGTTATTTAATCACGAATTATTAAATTATTTAAACACATGTTCGAGGGACGTTGACATGCATATTTTGGTAGGTGATGTGAATATAAATCTGTTGAGTAATGAGGAGATCACTGAGGATTACTTGAACATTTTGAATGGCGAAGGTTTCATTTCCACAATTAATGAACCCACAAGGGATCAGGGAGGATGTCGGAGTTGTATCGACCACTTGTTTATAAGGTACAAGTCATTTCAATACCAGTGCAATCCAACTATTTTGGAAACGAACATAACAGACCATTATGCTATACTCGTGCAGTGGGTATTACCAACAGTGGATAAGAGGGCACCACAGAGAAAAGCTACAAAACAATTTTTAAATAAGCAAGGTTTAATCAAACAACTAAAAAATGAAACTTGGGCAGATATTCACAGCTATAATAATATAAATGAAGCAGCAAATGCCTTTGTTAACAGAATAATGAGCTATATTAGAAGTAATACAAATACAATACAAATTCCATTCAAAAATACAACAAAAAATCCGTGGATTACTAAGGGACTGCTAAAGTCAATAAATACGAAAAACAAATTATACAAAATCATGAAAAGAAACTCAAACGCGACAAACATCGATAACTACAAAAAACACCGAAACATTCTGAATTCTTTAATTAGAACAACAAAAGCAAACTATTATCAAGTAAAAATCACGCAAAATATAGAAAATTCAAATCAGCTTTGGTCTTGTGTAAAAGAAATTTGTAATGAACAAAAACAACTGAAAATAAAAGAAATTTGCTCTGAAAAGGGAAACATAACCAATGACAGTAAAATGATATCTGAAATTTTCGCTAATCACTTCACAGAACTCGGTGAAAAACTTGCTCAAAAAATTAAAAAATGTCAGAAATCATCTTTTCCTGTACATGTTAAAAGAAATAGGCATTCTATATTTTTAAAACCTACTACTGAAGAGGAAATAGTCAAGTTGATAAACAATTTAAAAAATCAAACATCTCCTGGACAAGACAAGATAAAAGCAGAAACTCTTAAACTAATCTGCAACTACATAGCTAGACCTTTCGCAATAATAATAAATAAAGCATACGAGACAGGTGTTTGCCCAGAAATCTTCAAAACAAGTATAGTAAAACCAATACATAAGAAAGGAAACCAACAAATGCCGCAAAACTACAGACCTATTTCTTTGATTTCAAACTTTGCTAAGATTTTTGAGGGAACACTGAAAACCAGACTAACTAGCTTTTTAAACAAATTTGATGTTCTTTCACCAAAGCAGTTTGGATTCAGGGAAAAAAAGTCAACACAAGATGCTATAGCATACCTCACCACTTCTATATACAAATCTATCAATAACAATAAACCAGCAATAGCAGTTTTTCTCGACCTAGCAAAAGCTTTCGACACCGTCGACCACCAACATCTATTTGACACAATTGAGCAGGCGGGGATAAGGGGAGTTCCACATAATCTCATCAAGGACTATTTAACAGGTCGGCAACAAAGAGTAACAGTCGGAGAGGAGACCAGCAGCCAAAAAATTATCAAATGCGGAGTGCCACAAGGTACGGTACTGGGTCCAATTTTATTTATTATATACCTTAATGACCTTTTTGATTCAAATAACAAACATGGTGGAGACGTAATCGGTTTTGCTGACGATACAGTAATATTGTTCAAAGGAGATGATTGGACGAGCCTAAAAAATCAAGTAGAGGTTGCAATGGAAGCGATTGTGCATTACTTCAACCGCAAATTACTAACAATCAACTTCGAAAAAACTACCTTTGTTCCTTTTACATCATATAGTTCTAAGCTCCCGGTTTTTGATCATATTACTGAAACGACCCCAGCTATCGTCTTGTACCCCTGAATGGGTAGGCAACCCATTATACTGGCATTTAATTCAACTTATTTGAATTAAATCACTTTTCCCGCTTTTGGAACCGCTTGGCCGATGATCATCTAGTATCAGGACGACATCCCGTTGTGCCTCTCTTCTTGTTGTTCGATTATAGAGTTCTCGAGATTGTTGAGACAGGTCTGACTACAAGTTTGAACGCAATAAGACACAATATAAAATTTTAACGTAACATCAATCTATTGACCTCTATGTACAATTCAAAATGTTTAAATAATGGCTCGCTCCTATACCTAGTCCTACCTTCACATCGCAGGCTAAATTATCTAAAAGATCTAACCTATTACCGAAGAGGTAACTTTCCCCTAATTATTTCAGACGTCCCAACACCCCAACCCTCCGACGAACACCTGACTCTACACCTTGACCGACATTTAATTCTGACTGGTTTTCGCGGTTCAAAGTTCCTTTAGTGGTTAAATCAGATCCAACATTTATGTTAGTGCTAGAGGTTATGTTAGGGTTAGGCCCGGCTTCTAGACACTGCAAAGAGAAGAGTGACTTCGACCACGAATGCAATCTAAGATTTGTGGGCCGGTGTGTGCGGTGGCCCCCTTTTTGTGGAGCCTCTTTTCAAAGGCTAACGCTCTTTTTGGGCTATGGTTCTCTTTTGCCCGTTTGGAAGGGATTGGATATGGCTGGCCTTTGTGGGGGCTTTAAACCTGTTTTCGCCGTGAATTGCCCCCAATGCTCAGAAAGATTCCCGTGATCGAAAGTGCCTATAACCGAAAATGTTGAACCAAATTTCGCCCTTCCAAAACTTTCGAACCGATGGTGTACGCGAAACAATTACTCAAGTCAAGGTACTAATTTAATGTGAAGAACGTTTTGAGCAGGCCCCGTATACGCGCTAGTTCGTTGTTGTTTAGCAATTTTTGAGAGAAGGCCGCAGCCAGGAAAAACAAAACGCAGAGAATTTACTACACAGGGTGTTCGTCGAAAAGCCGATGCGGAGAGGCGTCGAAATAATCTTTACCCTAACGCAAAGTAATCGGCGTCTACACTATTCCTGATCGAGCCCTAATAACAGTTCATTTTTACAAAGTCCCTATCTGAACGATGGCGTCGTTGGGTACCGGATTGAATTCATCAGTTTCGAATAAGAACGTCTCCATTCCCGTAACAAGCTCTATATGGAAATATCCGGAACTGTCGTGGTGCTAAAACAAAATCATTAGTTTCAAGGAGGGGGGGGGGGTGTCCATCAATCCGATCAACAATTGCGACTCTACGGCAGGGTCCGAACCCCGATCTCAACGCGATGCTATTTTATTTCAATTACTTGATTTTTCACGTAGTTCTCAAAATTTACATTTTCCGAATAACTAGGAACTTCAGAAACGCAGAGGAAGCTCACCCGCGAGTTTCCAGATCTAACCCACTAGGTCCGGTGCTCTGAGTACCGCAGTCACAAAGCCAAGTCCAGAGGGCCCAAGAGCGCGAATATCTTTCTATGAAGGTATCCAACAAAGGACGAGGCTTTAAAGTGGCTGTACCTGACGGCAGACAGTAGCGCAGACACCAGCACGTGCAGGCAGATTCAGAACGCACGCGTGAGCCCCATCATACATTTTTCACGACAAAGCCTAACCGTAAGCAACTATCCCAACTCACCAAGACTAACCTCCCGCTCGTCGAGGTCATCACTCCGCCACACGAGATACCGAAACGAGAGACCTCATTTCTATCGGGCCTGGTTCATTTAGGGGTTTCAACTCGACATCCTCGAGGTGGGCTAGAACTCATCGTGGAGGGAACGCGACTCAGCATCCTGGAGGGGGTTCGAAACTCTTCGTCAACGGGTCCCAACTCTGCGACTTGGAGAAGGGTCGAAACTCAACACCGGAAGGGTCTTGGCACATCGACCTGGAGAAGGGCTGGAACTCGTCGCCGGAGGGCTCTGACTCGACACCTGGAGGCGGATCAAGACTCAACGTCCAAGGGCTCTGACTCGACATCCTAGAGACGGGTTGCAACTCAACGGGGGAAGCAACTCATCAGTCTCTCGGAGGGTCAAAACTCAACCTGGAGGGTTCTCGACTCAGCGTGCCCCCAAGGGGACCAAAACACGACTCCGAAGGGTTCCAACTCGGCTTTCTCCAGGGGGCCTTTGAGACACATCAGCCGGGGGAAATCGACTCGTCATTTTCCAAGTGGGCTGGGACTCATCATTGGGGCTTCGACGCTTCGGCCTCCAGGAGGGTCGCGACGCAACATGAACGGGTTCTAACTCAGCTTCCTCGAAGGGGACTAAAACTCTTCGCTAACAGGCCCGCAGAAGCACTCGGCGACGGACGTGACAAGTCGGGAGCGGACGGCAGCCCAGGAGGATTGGTCCAGGTACCACGGTCAATCTCCGGCGATATCCTCCATTCCCAGCAATTCGGAATATTTTATTGCATCCAGAACGATCGCGAACGGTGTATACACAGCTCAGGTAATCTGAGAAGTGCGCTGGAGAATGCGACCGGCGGTGCTGACACGTGTGAATCGGATGGTAGCGGGCGGGCGGCGGGCGGAACGTCAACACGGCAGGAGTACGGCAGCAACTAACTGGTTGATGTGCGGGTGCTTTACTTCATATGCACCAATTCACCATTTCGTCGGGCGTCAAGCAGGAGCGGTTGTTCAATCTCGATGATGGGCCAGTAAATTATGTTATAGAGCTTTGCGGGATTTACACGAATGAATTAAATAGCTAGCGACATCTTTTAATGATGCCTTGACTCTGAATATTCACATTCTCATACCTCGATTTCACGGCTTTGAATTATTTTCCTCCGGAATATTTTCGGCCCGCCAAATGCGGGTGGCTTCATTACTATTCAGATGACTGGTTGTCAATGTCCTTCTGTTGAAATCCAAAGCACGAATAACACAAAATATCTTGGCATCTACATTGATTCCCATTTAAGATGGAATACACACATAGCTCATGTTGTTCGGAGACTTAGAACTATATTGACTAAAATTAAATATCTGAAAAAAATATTCCAAACTGATCAACTGCGTCGACTTTATTATGCACTAGTGCAGCCGCACATTACTTATGGGATTGTGGGATGGGGGGGAGCTACTAACAACCATATAAAGCCTCTAGAAAAAATCCAAAAATGGATACTTAAAATTATTTACAATAGAGATTACACCTACCCCTCCCAATTATTGTTTCAAGAGGCAAATGTCATGGACATCAGACAGTTGTTTTCCTATTCCGTTTTACTCAGACAATATATTCACAGAAACGAATTAATCAATATTGACCATAAATACTTGACACGACACAAGGATTACACTGTAAGAACGCCACATACAGACAAAACATTGACGCAAAGGAGTTACTACTTCCTGGGACCAAAGTTGTACAACCTGATGCCGAATGAATTGAAAAGTATCAATTCAATTAATATGTTTAAATCAAAGTTGAAAAATTGGATCAAGAGCAAGTCACGAATGGAAATTCTAAGCTTCATAGACTTAAAAAACACATACTATTCTGGAAAAATGATTTTGTGACAAACCAGATTCTATACCCTGCATGGCTACGACAGATCCGATGATTGTTGAAATGAGGTACTCAAGTTTGATTTTTGAAATACTCATGACAATGAAAAATATCTTGCTTTCTTTCTTCCCTTATTATATTATAGTTAATATTATGATTTTATTATTATATTTTGCTGATTTTGGCCTAAGATGTTGGTCTAAAGGACGCATTACAAGCTAAGCTTTCTGCGCAGTCTATTTAGACCACACTATCAACAATTACTATGGAACACAGTATTTTGATTATTAAAAATTATACAAGTCGGTATAGACTTTATATTTATTTACTATTTTATTTTACCATAAGAGTAACTTTTTATTTTTTGGCTATATTATTTATATTGTATAAAAAACAGTAAAATAAATTATTCTATTCTATTCTATTCTATTTAGTGATTTTGTGGGGCAGTTGGCAGCCAGGCTGGGAAGTTGTCGACGCAATGGTGTGGATGTGTGCCTACAGCTAGAGCTGGTTAGTTAAACCAACTGGGAAATTTGTACTCATAAGGTTCAGGATAGTGTCAGTACGTTTTGAGGTTTGTAAGTGCAATTTTATGAATTTTCACCTGAATCTAGTGATTTTGTGGGTCAGTTGGCAGCCTTCCTTGGAAGCTGTCAATGTAATGGGATTGATTTGAACCTACAGCTAGAGCTGATTATTGAGAATATATATAGAAATTGTACCTTGAAGCGTTTCATTTGGTGTCAGTGCGTTTTGTTGTTTGCAAGTGCGATTTGATTGATTTTCAACTGAATCCGGGAATATTAATCCCCATGAAATTGTTTCAAGCCCTGGGTGCACGACGAAAGAAATATTTTGACGCCAGCGACTAAAGAACTTGAACATCAGTGCTCTCCGACAAGGGTAGTCAGGTTTGACCAGCGCCAGCGGCGTCGCGATCACGCCGGATCAGATCCTCAAAGTGTCGTATGATTACGCACGGATTTATTCTAATTGGCTCCTGCGCCACCCCTTATTAATAATGAACTCAAAATTGTGATGAGATAATTTGCCGAACTGTTAAATTGTTTGCTTGCCTTCTCTTGAGGGCCCTTTTAACCCATTAGTGCATGAAGTTATGGAATTCTATATTTTCAATTTTCTTGCAGTGAAATAGTAAATAGAGACCATTTTTAGAGATATTTTGTTGAAAACAAAATTTTCCTACAATTTTTGGTAAAAATACAGCATGTTCGTTATAACGAACGTTATGCACACTGGTTTGTTGACAATTTTTTTTTGACAAATACAAAATTTGAAATCTATCTTGTATGGTGCTGCATAAAACATAATTTTGGATGCAACACCCTATAACACTTAAAACGTGAATTTACAGTTTTCCCACAACATATACATGTTTTTTCTTTTTCAGAATATTCTGGCAGATGGTTCATGTGGTCATACCTCACATCATGAACTGATGCTGGTGTTATTTTTCGTCTATTTGATTTTTTCTAATCCCAATTTTTGGAGCCAAACCTAATTGGCTTTTTTTTATAACCTATTTCGCAAAATGTTTACTTTAATGGGGTATCATGCTTTCGTCGATACTGAGATTTTCGTCTGGGCCCCCATTTAGTCTAAAGTTGTCATTGAGCCTGTCAATTAGAGGCTGTAATTTGTACAATGTACAACTTATTTTGAATGTCGATTTGTCTGTTGTTGTTCAAGTGTATATGTCTCAAAATAGCTTCAAATCTGTTTGGTCATATATTTTTTGATAATATCTTCGGAACGTCATGTCATTCTCGTTGGACCAGTACCTTCATTTTTTATTTGGATAATTATTTTCATATCCAGACAATAAGAGTCCTCCAAATACCACGACTAGTCCACTTCCATTTATTGTCAAATCATATATTTTTTGGTGACCATCATACATTGAGTTTCAATATTCGACATCACCTCTTCGTCAAAAAAAAAACTGAAAAAATTCAAGTGGAGTGCTTTCACTATAATAAACTGTATCACGTGGATTTCGCATGCTACATTTCTGTTGTGTTCAAAAAAATAGGATTGTGGCTGGCCCAGTTTTCCTTTTTTCTTTTTTTTTCAAAGGAAAATGTCAATCCACAATATGTAAAATTTCATTATGATTCCATACGCATAGGGTACGTGGCGCATAACGTTCGATAAAACGAACAAGATAAATAAAGACAATTTTTCTTATAAAAAATATGAATTGATACATTTTTAGTATGTGGAATCAGTAGTAGGATACTTGGAGTATATTATTTACTAATTGCATATGGGAATTATTGGAAATTGTATGTTGAAAAAAAAAGTTTGCTTACCCGCCGCGACAAGTTTTATAATTCGGGATTCATCACTATTTAATATTATTTTATGCAATGTTGAAATACCTTTTACTATCGTATAAAATAGTCAAGATGTTTCACCTTAACTTAGATAATGTGTTTCTATAATAATAATATTAAAACTGTAACAAGAACTTGTCACCAAAAAAATATAATATGAATGTTCGATAAAACGAACATTATGCACTAATGGGTTAAGGCTAGCTCAGCTTATACCACAAAGCAGATTTTCTGCCGAGGTATTAGTAATTGGAAGTGCCTCCGTAGCCGGCCCCGGCTACGTGTATTGTAGCCGGAGCCGGCTATTTGTATGGTGACCGGCACTGCCGGCTTCCGTATTGTAGCCGGCATTCAACGCCGGCACCAAGTGAGTGACAGTGCTTCCTGTCTGCTTCTCGTATCGCAAGCGACAGAATTCCGTACCAGAGCAGAAGGCTCCATCCTGAGTTTCGGAGAGACTTTAATCTGTGGAAAGGTGAGTGTATGCTACAATTATATTGGCTCAATCGTCATGAATATGAGTACGAGAAAATGCACTTTCCCGGGTTGACCTTATGTCGAGCCTTATGTCATGAGTTTTTGAAAGTTTCTAGCAAAATTTGAAACTGAAAGCTTCAAGCTGAGTGATATGAACAGATGGAGTTTACCAAATCGCTCAGTGGCTGTACAGTCAAACTTAAAAAAAAACCTTGCCATTTCCATTTATCTGAATATGGAAAGAAATCCGACAGCGGCGGGGTGCTATAAAGTCTGCTTTATACTCTGCGACTCTAGTTGCAACGACTTAAGCACGTCGCTGCCGTTTTGAATTCTCTCAAAATTTCAGTTGACGACATACACGAGGGTTTCTTAAAGTCCAGCTATATAACGGGTGTTTTTTTAAATCTGGCGTCGAAGTGTGCTGTGCTCTATCCAAATTCGCCGGCCGTCGGCCCTTCAAAAAAATTCAAAAAAACACCCCTTACAGCCAGCCAGTGAGCGATCTGGCAAACTCCATACCTGTTCATGGATCATATGGCACAAAACTTGAAGCTTCCAGTTTCAATTTTCGCTTGGAACTAATGACGTAAGTCAAGTACTTTGGGAGGAAAGTTCTCACAAAATCTGGTTATCACTTTTAGCGGACCCTGTAATTCTCTCCTTTGTATACAAGGTGATCACGTGACAATCAAAAGTGAACGGGATATGGGTAGGTGATTGTGTACCTCCCATGAATATTAAAGGCGGCATCGCCTAATACGAAACGAAAAACCGGCAGTGTGCATTATTAAATGTCACCCACTTGGTGCCGGCTACAATACTGATGGCCGGCAGTGCCGGTCACCATACAAATAGCCGGCTCCGGCTACAATACACGTAGCCGGGGCCGGCTACGGAAGCACTTCCTTAGTAATTCATCCTTCTGGGTACTCTAACGTTAAGCCAAGTTTATATTTTTTTTGTGATGTTTGTTTGCTAACATTGATGTTTTTGGCAACGGCTCTTGACTGGTCGGGTACTTGACAATATTTCATAGCCGAGCACGCACGAGCCCTTGTTCAGTTTCAATAAAGTTTTATGCACTCTTGAACGCCCCCGAATCAATAAAACTTCTCGGCTACAGAACCGTTTTTCAACCCCTCGTGAAAAATTTATCACTCCGCAATTGACATCCTTTATCGACCTTTTTGATTATTCCACTCGTTATTCTGCTTCAAGGCAGTGTGATTCCAGACTCATCACACACGCCGTTTAATCGCTCAGTGTCTGAAAATTTCATTATGCTGGGAATTGCGACAACTGTGAGCTCCATGCAAGCAAAATCAATATTTCATGGAGAATAATATTGCGCTATTTTTCTTGCAAACGTACTTAACATGTGAACGACAAAATAAAAGTGGGGTGCTGTAAAAAAGTTCCATTCCTAAAAAACATGCGGTTATTTTCTGTCCGGTTAGGTTTCGACGGGTGTTCGAGTGTGTAATTGAAAAGCCATACCTGATGGGATGATGGCCCCCGGATCGACGTGAGTACAAGAAAAGGGCGAGGGAAGCTGCAGCCCGGCAGCGGCCGGGGGGAGAAAAGAGGTTCGAAACTTCACGCATTAAACCACCCAAGCAATTAACTTTTGTTGCTGCCGCCGCTATATACGCAATGAATGACTTTCGGCCGCTCTCTCGCTCCCCATCCCATGCCTCTCCAGTCCTTTTACGCGGTTTCCCCGAGCCGCATCAGGAGTAGGCTTATTCGAACAAGACTTTCCGGTTAGAATGTTAAATTGCCACGGACTCGTCTACCGTTCTCTTGCGGTATCGTCGAGCTGGAAGTTTGTTTTTTGAGAGTGCAAAATGCAAGGAAGAAGAGAGAGAATGGTGCGTGGGAGTAGTACGTGGGAAAACACAGGAATAATCGCGAATTAGGAGAAAGCGTACGCTATAGAGTGTTATAGAAAGACTCAACAAAAGACCTGGAATAGGACTGCGTTGCTAGAAGCGTCAACAGATTGAACATCTACGCCGCGAATGGCGTGAGAGACCCCGATCAGCGGTGTGTTTTAGATCAACACCAAAAATCTAGAACAACGCCACTCTATCCCTAGTTGAAGGGGATGGTAGAACGATTCAATTGGAATATAAAACATTATATATAAAAAGATTGGAAAGTGATGGAGGCTCACCAGAGAGATCATATCGTTCATCTGCGTTCCTCATGGAGCCGCTAGCCACGACAAAACTCGAGAGCCACAAGCGAGAAACTTGTTCGGCGAAAATTGCGCTTGTCTTTTGACTTTGACTGAACACCAAGAGACTTTCCGGAATAAATCGGCCAATACGTTGACGACCACGACATCCATGAGCTGGTGAGAAGCAAGGCCAAAGCAGTTTTATTTTCCCAAATCATGCTTGTACGGTCGTAGTTCATCAATTCAAGAAATTTACAAGTTCGAAAAGTGTTTTTAAAATTGTGGCGGCCATCAAAAATTACTATTTTATTCTTAAAACAATGATTGTAACAGAAATCGGGCAGATTATTCATAAGCTAGGTACTATAAGTTAGAGAGAATGTATGCGTGTTGGAAATTTCTCTAAAGTTCAACGCTATATTTTACATGTCTCAGCTACGTGTATGCTAGGTGGGTAGGTTCCAAAATAAACGTAAATTACCTACTCCGACATGGTGACGCAAAGATCCAATCTCCCGAGGAAACTTTGAAACGTGCAGCTTTCGTAGTGCGTAATCGTGTACAAGGTGAGCAATGGGCATACATCATGGCATTAGGAAGTCGTGTTGAGGTATGAAGGAAATTAAAATTCACCAGTTCACGCACCACCATCATCCCTTGTGACTTGCAGTTTGACAGCAATGCACACGACGAAAAGCTGGAGACTTTTTCTGGATTATACAAAAACGTTTTACGAACCCGAAATGGTCGATTCTAGCCACAATCGAAAAAAATAGCTTTATCCGCCACTGATGAAGATTCGGTTTCTCTTGAATTGGAATTACGTCTTTTCAGTCATTACCAGAATATTAGGCAATAACAACAATTAAGTATGTCGATTACTGGAACATTAGCTCCAGATATGAAACGAAGCAATAATAATTACGGCGATAGTCATCAAGCAAGATCCATAATTTCACGGTGACAAAATAGCCAATTCATCCGAGGGTTAGGCACAGAAGCTTTTGTCTAGCCAAAAAGCACATCAAGCGATATGGAATATAAAGATAAGAAGCTGTTGGATTTCAAAAGTCGTATATACAAACCTTTCGACTTTTTCAAAAATAATACGCGATGCATTTGCAGAAGACGATCCTTTTTGGCTCCAGCGAATTTTGTGCTACGACATATTCAAGTACAGAATTATGAGAATAGTGATGATGATGTGTTTGGTTTTGCACTCGACCAAAAACTGTTTGCAGCTGTATTATTTCCTCCACAACCATCAATTGTTTGTGCAGTACATGCCGTTTGCTATTGGAGAAATTTATGTGAGTTCTAAGTATTCGAGTTGTGCCTATACTATTTCACTGCGCTTCAAACTTTGAAAAGACGCGATAATGCTGTAAGCTTTTCATCTATGCTCTTCAAAAGGCAGCAGCTTGAGCTCGGACCGACTTAGCGTGTGTAGAATATTCCAAAAGCCTTTTGCAAATCCAGCTAAAACCGTAGTTTTTCGCTTTTCTTTTTCACGAATCCAAACAAGAAACTGTTTCAACACGAGACTGAAAATGTTCCAGATTATCGCAACAACGGCGGCCCTCCTGCTTATTCGAAAAGCGACGGAAAGCACCTTCAATTCCTTCGCCTTTTGGGCAATGGACAGCGCCGACGAAGAAACCGGAAGGCACATCGCCGGCATCGTGAGAAGCCACCTGGTGCTGGTGTATTCCGTGTGCGCGATGGGTCTCTTGTCGGGTTCGCTGGCGGCCAAGCCCGATCTCACCGACGACCAGTTCATTTTTTCGCTGTACTGGTTGGAACAGCGCCTGCCCGGTCTCGACAGGAACCTGCGCTATTTGTACGCTTCCTTGCACAAAGCGACGCTGATTCCGCTGGTGGCATCGCTGTCGGCGAATCCGTTTTTCTTCTCGTACAGCGCCCAGCACCACTTCTGCCAGACGCAGATGCTGAGGGCGCACGTCCGGAACCTGACGTGGAACTACGAGGATCGCGATCAGGAGGAGGTGGTCGGAGACGGCGAGTTTCAGGAGACCGTGTACCAGCGACTGTGCTTTTGCATCAGACGACACGTCGAACTGGTCGAGTATGTCAGGGCGCCAGTACCAAACGGCTTTTGATCTCAGTCTCGTTTAGCTGTCAATATCACAATGGGTGCACTTTGCAAGACCGAATCTTTGTCTTGATTTCGAGTCTCAACTTTGAAATTTCAGTGAAGACCTCATTTACTTCTCTTCTCCAATAACACTAAAGAGAGAACACAAAGTGGAGTTTTCTCTATACTCTTTTTCTCAGGGAGCCCGTCCAATCTATCTTCTTTTTATCATAGCAAATCCTGTTCCAAAGTGGTTTAAAGTTGGGCACGGGTGACAGAGTGCATTGGAATCAAAAAGATAAGATGGACAGAGGCTCGATACGATTGTGCTTCAGGGTACTTATCCAGAAACCTATGTCATGTGGTCACGCTCCCCCATCATTCAGTTTGCTCCAGTTCGACCATGTTTTTTGTTCATCACAAGCATTCAAATTATGACTTGATCTACCCCTATTCAGACTGATTGGTTCCGTCTTCACTACATTTAATCTATAATGCGGGCCTTGGTCCGACCTCAACTCGTTGTCCAGACGGTTCCTGTTCGTCACGACTATTTTTTTTTAACGTTCCATTGATAAACTCTCATACCTACTTATTTCCAATTCAAAGACATGACTTCAATCTGATCCCCTTCTCCCCTCCCTCTCAATAATCTCCAATAAAGATCATTCTGAAATCACTAGGATATTTCGAGATTTCATTATTAATTGTTTTTTTTTACTAGGTTGAACATCAAAGTGAACACAACAATGACGAAACATATGTTTCCCTTACTGGCAATTTGTGGATATTTCTTTGGGCTGGGCATAGTCATGTTCGTCTTCGCGGTAAAAAAAAAATGCAAAATTATTACTCCCTATACAGAGTGTCTCAGGATTTGTTATCAATGAAGCGACCGATAAATGTGGAAATCACCAGTGAACGTGGTTCTGAACATGTTTTTGGAAAATTCGTTTTTGCCAAGCTAGTGAAGCTATAGCAGCCTTTCACAATTCTGAGCTCTTCTGTGCTTTTCATCTATAAATTCTGAAAGCGTCCCGGCATTCGTCTTCAATTCAGCAGTTGATTATACAGCTTCACTGATAACCGGCCGATCTGTTAGATTTGAATCTAATCTATCGGCGAGTCTACCGGTTTTGAAATTAGAGGCTCGAAAGGCTCAGAGAAAAACCGTTGTGCAAAGCTGAATTTTGATCGTGAATCTTCTGATCAAATAAGAAGTTCGGATTGCTTTTGCGGTACTAAATTCTGGAACACTCATACAATCATATCTGCCAAATGCAATGAAGCACTTACTAAGGCCCCTCAACTTCTGACTATTGAATCAAAATATTCAATGGTTTATGGCTAGTATTGTTCAAAAATTTATTGAGTCATCAGACCAGAAGATTTCCATTGATACTCTGTCGCGAGATCTCGTCGCAGTCATTTTCTGAAAAGCATTCCATGGCGTTTGACTTCAGTGTACCAAGCTTCACATCATGCACACACTAAAATTAAATCAACATTGGTTTTGCAGGCCAGAAACGAGGACGCTGTATACAAGTTTAACATGCGAAACACAATGACTGGAGCTCTATTTCTTAGCGCAACCGTTCTCACGTTTTGGAGCTTGATTTCGTCTGGACAATCTGTGGAAAACGACGTATGATTCACTTGTTATTGATCATAATTCTCATAATCTCATCGAATACAGGGTGTTTCTTTGATCTTTGTTCATGTCCGACGACAAAACAGCCATTTCTTGTCGAGTTGAAAAGTTCAAGTGAAGCAGAAATATGCTATAACTCTAATCCGCCATTATAAATATTATGGTCGCATCATCTGTGTTGCTTTTGATATTGTTGGCAGCCCTGGACTTGACAACTGACAAAAGACAAGAAGACAAGACCGGCACGTCAACCAACGACAAGAAAAGAGCTGAATAATAAAACTTTTGATTTGTTGTAAATGTTGTCCACTCGGTTGTACAATAATGGATTCTTCCAAAAGTTTTGGCCATCCGTTGATTGTTAAAGAAGCGTTCGATCAGGAACGAACGAATATAACACTGGCGATGAGAATATCTTGGTATTTTGGCGACACATGGAACCTAGCCTATAAAATTTTAGAATGGCACTTGATAGCGGTTGGGAGAGCGCGATTCTCAAGTTTATGGAGTTCCAGCAGCAGCAATCAAAGCAGCAGCAGGAATTTTTCAAAAATCTGACTGAAACATTGAAACCATTCGTCGCAACGGGAGGGGGGGAGGGGGCAAGCTTGAGATGATGTGGAATTTTGATTGAGTTTCTGGCTAGCAGTATGAGCGATTCTCAGCTCAGGCTCGAGGCTGATATAATTTTTTTTTTTTTTTTTTTTTTTTTCCTTGGGGTTTATCTTGCTACATCAACCGTAATAGGTTATTAGCAGCTCACATTGTTGGTTTTTTATTTAGGGCTTATATGGAGTCGTATATATCAATGTCTTTCAAAAAGTTTAGTACAGAGTTGTATTTGTCTGGGTCTATCAAGTTGATTTCACTTTCGGTTATGTTGTGCATGGTTCTTTGGATGTTGTATTTTGGGCAGACATAGAGGATATGCTCGATGGTTAGTATGACGTTGCAGATTTCGCACTGCACACGGTCTTGTCTGGACAATAGGAAGGAGTGTGTCAGTCTGGTGTGTCCGAGCCTGAGCCTAGAAAGTTTTATTTGGTCTTTTCTTTTTTCTGGGTATTCAAGAGTAGTAGAGACGGATGGTTTAATCTCTTTGAGGTGGGTATCTTTTAGGTTCCAAGTTTGTTGCCAAAGTGTAACTATTTTGTTTTTTATGTAGGTCTTGATATCATCTGGAGGATTAACTTGGCAAGATGGGAAAATGATGGAGGTCGTCGCTCTTTTTGCCAGATCGTCCACTTCTTCGTTTCCCTCAATTCCGACGTGCGCTGGAGTGTACAGAAATTTTACCCTATCTGCTACGTCAAAGAGCTGATCTTTGATATTTTGTATAAGGGGGTTGCGGGGATATAATTGCTTTAAGGCGTGTAGTGAGCTCAATGAATCTGAGCAAATTATATACCTTTGCTCCGGGGTGGTTTTTATATAGACAAGTGCCTGCGAGATAGCGTAAAGTTCTGCTGTGAAGATGGAATTGTGGTTTTGGAGGTGGTAAGCTTCTTTGGAGGATGGAGTAATTATGGCTGATGCCACCTGATTGTCAATTTTGGATCCATCTGTGTAGATTAACTTGTGGTTTGGAAAAAAGGAGATGATTTCCAGAAAGTTTGCCCTGATCAGAGTGTGGTTCATTTCCGACTTTTTGTTTTTTGCGAGGTCAAGAATTGTTTGTACTACAGGTAGTTTCCAAGGTGGATTCGAGGAGTTTTGCCAAGGCGAGGTTTCAGGGATTTTGAAGTCAATTTCTAGTTGGATGCGATTGAGTCTTTCGTGCAGGGGTGGGATTATGTTCCTGTTAGAGTTGTAAAGATCTTTGTGCCTGTCTGAAAATACCAAGTCATAGTTCGGGCTTCTTGGGTTGGCTGAAAGGTTTATTGCGTAGTTCAGTGTCATACGCTTAGTGCGTAGTTCAAGAGAAGGCTCATTGACTAGTGCGAGTAGACTTTCCACCGGTGTTGTGCAGAAGGCCCCAGTCGCAATTTTTATAGCCATTGATTGTATAGTTTTGATGGATTTAAGATATGATTTTCTAGTGGTCATATATGCAATGGCACCATAGTCAAGCTTGGACCTTATCAGACTTTGATATATCATCAATAGGGTTCTAGAGTCTGCTCCCCAGGAATGGTTGGATAAGACCTTCATGAGGTTCAAACCTTGGATGCAAGATTTTTTTACTTGACTTATGTGATTTTTCCAGGACAATTTATGATCGAATATGACACCCAAGAACTTTGCTGAGTTAGAGAACTTCAGGCTTTTGCCGTGGAGGCGAAGAAGTGGTGATCTTAACTGCTTGGACTTGCTAAAGTTGATGCAGTGTGTTTTTTGAACAGAGAATTTGAAGCCTGATGTTTTGCTCCAATTTTCGATGGTATGTAAGGTGGACTGTAAGATTCTTTGCGTGGATTCAGGATCCTTTCCCCGAAGATATATGATTAAGTCATCTGCAAACAGGCCGCAGCGGACGGGAGATTTGATCTTTCCAAGTATCTCGTTAACCGCTATCAAAAAGAGAGTCACACTTATTACAGATCCTTGGGGAACACCGTTTTCTAGATCTTTTGTTTGTGAGAATGTACTATTAACTTTCACCTTAAATGTCCTGTTTTTCATAAAGTTTTGGATAAAAGCAAGAATGTTCCCCTTAATTCCCCACTCGATCAATTTGTCTATGATTGGTCGAGTCCAAGTCATATCGTAGGCCTTCTCTACGTCGAAAAAGATTGCCAGCAGACTTTGTTTCACAGCGAAGGCTTCACGTATTTCCGACTCAAGTTGCACAATGTTGTCAATAGTTGAACGATGCTTTCTAAAACCATTTTGCCCAGGATGGAGTAAATTGGATTTTTCCAGGTGCCAGTTCAGGCGATTGTTGATGATTCTCTCTAAAACTTTGCACATTGTGCAAGTTAGCGATATTGAACGGTATGAATTTTTTTCATCGGTTGGTTTATTATGTTTTAGGATGGGCAGGACTGTAGAGTGAGACCAAGAGTTTGGAAATTTTTGGGTTTGCCAGATTTCGTTGTAAATGTCCAGTAGTTTCAGCTTAGCACTACATGACAAGTTCTTGAGAAAAGCGTAAGGGATGTCGTCAGGGCCGGGGCAAGTGTCTTTGGATGATTGTAATGCTTCTTCGAGATCTGCCGAAGTAAGTGACAAATTTAAGGGATGTAAGTTACTTGTAAGGTGTTCATCGACCCCTTGAGATTCCCTGTTTCTTTTGTACTGCAGGAAGTCTTGGTCGAAGTTTGAATCACTGGAATTTGCACAAAAGTGTTCGGCCATGATTTCAGCTATGTCGTTGTCGGTGTCGTATATTTGGTTGTTATTTTTAATGGTTGCAATTTTGGGGCGAGTTATAGACTTGAGTTGTTTTACTTTATTCCACACCTCTGACACTGGAGTCGAGGGATTGATAGTCGAAACATAGTTTTCCCAAGATTCTTTCCTGCTTTTTTTAACTACATACCTTGCTCGTGCTCTAAGTTTTTTGAAGATCAATAGATTTTCTGGGGAATTAGTTCTTTTAAATCTGTTAAATGCATTTTTGCTGTTTTTAATTGCTTCTGCAACTTGTTTGTTCCACCACGGTACTGGTTTACGATTCTTTGGAATAGAAGATTTACCTATATGGTTGTGGGCAGCAGACAGCATGATGTTAGTAAATTCTTGGACGGACTTATTGATGTCTTTTCCGCTGAAGGACTTGGACTCAAGTTTACTATCAATTTCGTCAGAATATTGGAGCCAGTTGGCGCTTTTAAGATTCCATTTAGGAGAGTTGTTCGAGGTATTTCCAACATTGATTAGATGATTCTTTATTTTGATAGGGTAGTGATCACTACCATACAGATAAGAATAAGTTTCCCATGTTAAGTAAGGAGTGAGTGTGGGGCTGCATGCTGTCAAGTCAAGAGCGCTGTGGTTTCCAGTGAAGGTATTCAGTCTGGTTGGAGATCCGGTGTTCAAGAGTGTTAGGTTAGAGGAGTCGAGCAATTGTTCAATTTTTTGACCTCTTTGATTTGTGTATTGTGAGCCAAATATTATGTTATGGGAATTGAAATCACCCAGTATTATGCGTGGGGTCGGTATTTGATCAAGGAGGTCTGATAGCTCTTGTTGGATGATTTCTCTGTTAGGAGGAATATAAATATTGCAGATGGAGATTTTAATTTTAAGTTGGATGAAGAAAGCGACAGCTTCCAAGTTTGTGTTTAGTTTAAGTTCATGCGTTGTGTAATTCGAACTTACAAAAGAGGAGACTCCACCACTTGATCTTTCTCTGTCAAGACGATGTTTGGAGAAACATTTATAGCCCTTGAGGCTTGGATCATTTTTTAAGTGAGTTTCCTGTAGACAAATTATGGGGGGGTTATCGTCAGCGATTAGTAGTTTGAGTTTTGGTAGATGGGTATAATACCCATTTAGGTTCCACTGTAAAATAAACATGTTGAATAAATTAGAATAATTCGAGATCAGATTGGGATAGATTTTCTTCTCGTGAGTCAAGAGAAGTGTTACTTTGTTTTCGTGGATGGTTCATTGTGTTTTCCTCGCCTTTCATGAGATTTCTGATTTTTTTTTGGATGCGGGTGAACTTTCCTTTCATAGATCTATTTTCCAGGTTAGGGTATATTTCAAACATCATATTTATCAGCGAATCAACATCATTTGTGCACCGTTTAGCTTCGAGTAATGGGTTATTGTTTCCTTTACAATTTTCAAGGAAACCCTTGAAAACGTCAAAGGTCAAAGGAAATGCTTTCGGGTTTTTATCTATAAGAGTTTGGATAATTTCGAAGTCTGCGTCCATGTTAAGAGATTCCGAGGAGCTAGAGGTTTTGTTTTTCGTGAGCTCGGTGTCAGGTTTCGAGATTTTCTGTTTTTTTGGTAGATTTCTAGGCTTAACAAAGGGGGCAGGTAGAGATTCCTGAGATGCTTCAATATCATCGAAAGGATCTTGTGATTTATCTATCTGTTCATCTATCGCCGGTGAGTCTAAACTCTCTGATGGAGGGGGGCGTTTTCCTGAACCTTTTGGTAGGTCGACTTCAAGATTTTCCAAGGTCTGGGATACTAAGGGTTGTTGTTGTTCTTGTTGAGCCCGACATGAGCTAGAGATATGCCCCTGCTGACCGCAGATAAAACACGTGAGATCGTCATATGTTAGGAAGATGCGATAATTAGTATTTTCATAGTTGATGACCAAAGTTGGTGTTAATTCAGTTTTTTCATCAGGGGAGGCATAAACATGCCTTCTAAAGCTCAAGACGTGAGAATACTCTTCATCCTCATAACCATAACCTGCTCTGAGAAAAGATATTGGTGAAACCAGTTTCATTCCGGTATTCTTGATTTCTTGTTCAATGATTTCATTTGGAATTGATGGGCAAACGTTCGATATTATAATTCTTTTGGAGGGAGTAATCAGTTTTCGGATTCCTATGTCGACACCTTTAATAGTAATAAACTTGTACTTGCTTGTTAGGTCATTTACCATCTGTGGGGATGACAAATAAATGCACATGCGGTCGTTTGAAATCCGAGAGGCAAACATGATGTTTTTAGGACCCACAATTTTACCAATTGATTTCACATAATCTATTCTTGTTAGTTCTTCGTTGATGTTCATAATAATTGCTTGTTCTTTTTTCGGGTACATTATAGAAGGGCGAGACTTAGCAGCGTTAACATAAGAAAGAGTGTTGTTTTGTGTACTGTTTGTGTGTGTGGATGGGCTTCTGTAGTCAGAAGCCATCTTATTCAGTTTGAGAGCGTAGTAGGTTCAATTGTAAACAATTGGTACGCCACTGCCGGGCGCACCTGGCATCCAGAAAAAAGTGCTGTTTTTGCCGAGATATAACTTTGGATAGATACCACTGACCTGTTTCTGTTGAGAATACACCTGCATTAGAAGGATGTTCCCATGGATGGCTTGGTCCAAGACGAGTCCTGGATGCGAAGGAAAGCAGATTGGTCGAAAAAACAGGGTGAAAACACTACTGTAAACACGTGGTTTTCGCGTATTCTTAGGAGAGCGGTCAAATGCGTGTTCACTGCGATAACACTCTTATCGAACCTCCGATATAATTTTTGATACATGGTATAAGAGGTACGAAAGCCTCTTCACGGAAGATGCGAAAAAGTTGGACGATGCAGCCAAAGTCAGGCTCTTGTTTCGGAAACTGGAAATACGCTGTCACCAACAGTACGTTGACATAATTTTGCCATAGAGCCAAAAGATTCTACGTTTGAAGACACAATAAAGAAGCACAACGCGAATCTGACCAAACTCCTGCAAAAGCTTCGAGAATATGGATTCCGTGAGAGAGAAGACAAGTACAAGCTTGCGATGTCAGAGATTCGTTATCTAGAAAACATTATAGATAAGAATGGACTGCGGCCGGATCCTGATGAAATCAAATCAATCGTCAGCCCACCTCCACCTCACAATGTATCCACACTCCGATCATTGCTGGGGGCCATTAATTACTACGGCAAATTCATTCATCAGATTCACGATCTTCGCAAACCTCTGGACAACCTATTGAAGGGAGAAGCTTTTTGGAATTGGCCAACATGATGCCAAAAAGTCTTCGAGACATCCAAAACCATTCTTTAATCAGATTTGGCACTGACGCACTATAATCCCAAACTGGAAATTATCGTTGCAGCAGACGCTTTGCTAGATGGAATCGTCGCGTGCATCATGCATCATTTTCCAGACGAAAAGATCAAAGCCATCACTGCCATCAGTCATGTTCTAAGAACGCTTAGAGTTCCAGAACGTAACTATGGTCAAATCGAAAAAGAGGCCTCATCGATCATTTTTGGAGTCACAAAATTCCACAAGATGATTTATGGGAGAGCATTCACTTTGCAGACAGACCATAAACCACTACTGGCAATATTTGATTCGAGGAAGAGAACACCGGTGTATACAACAGATTGCAGAGAGATGGGCCTTGAGCTTGCTCGCTTACCAGTTCCAAGTTGAATACATCAGGACTGAACAGTTTGAACATGCCGACATGCTGTCGAGACTTATCACAGATTGTCCCAGACCAGAGGAAGACTGTGTGATCGCAGCGATACAGTTGGAAGAAGATGTTGAAGAAGTTGTCGAGTCAGCTTCAAGTTGGACGTCGATCACCTTTGCGAAAATTCAGGAGGAAACAAGAAGAGACGAGACCTGAAACCAGACCTTTGAAGAGACTTTCAAAATAAAATCAAATACATGCAAGAAGGTTGGCCGTCCGAAATTCCCGATGAGTGCTTGAAGATTTTCCATCAGCGTAGAGACTCATCCTCCTTTCTCCATGATGCCCTTTTATTCATGGAGAGAATGGTAATCTCAAAGAAGCTCCAAATTTATTGACACTGTTTAAAATAGAATCATATGATACAACAACAGTTCAATATATTTTTTTTAATTTTATTTACAATTTTTTTGGGCTTGGTGCGACGATCTAATGAAAACAAAATCATTTCTGTCGAATTTGATTTTTTCTAGCTTGTCAAAAAACAGCTGGTTTGACGCCTGACATAACCACTGAAACCACTTGTATAATAAATAATCCTATCTAAATAATCTAATTACACTCATCATCAAATTGGTTACACTAAACATACCAAACTGATTTTTAGTGCGAAGAGTTCCTCCACGAGTTTCACAACTTGAATTGGTACTTGTGGAACCAGAAGAACAAAGCGGCTTTTGTTTTACTATTGCAAAACGTGGGAAAACCTCTGAGAATTTCGTTTTCCGCTCAGTATTCTGTGAATTTCGATTTAGCTGTTAAAGTATGTGAAACGCGAATGCGGGTTGATGGATTTTTGAACAACGATTTTTTTTTCCAGCTGGGCAAGGCTCTTTATTCGGTCCTTTCTCTTGTGGCGTCTGTCCAGGACTTCTGATTTTTTATTCCAATTAGTGAAAAGTTGTTTGATAGAATGTGTCACATTCAGATGCACTATAATTGTCATTCATAAGATAGGTAGAACACAAATTCTCTAACACATGAAGAACACATGAATCAATATTTATTCATGTGCATTATGTATACAATGTGGACCAAGGAAAACAGAACAGGGGGATTTTTGGACATTTCACTTGATTTTTTTTGAAAAAACACAGACAGGAAGGTTTTTGTATCGAGGGGGACATCTAAAACACACATTGGCAAATTTTTATTTTTAGTTCACTCACTCCCACCCATTCCAACTTCAAAATTTCAAATAACATCATCTACTTTGCGATACATCAAATCTAAGGGAATCAAGCTCTTTTTCTGAAAAAAATATTTTTGAAATTAATTAATAACCCCGCCCTCTTCTTCCTGAAATTCTCTATCCCATCTTATATTTTCGACCCTTCAATTATCTTTAGTTCAATCAGCGTCATCCTGAATAGCACTGAAGGAGAAAATCTTTGGTGGAAGAAGTGCTACCCAAATTCTCCCCTTTGCTCTCCCCCACCCAATTTCAAAATTCAACAACAACATACCTACTTTTTGATACATCGAAATCAAGAGAATTGAATTTTTTTTCTGGAAACAATTTTTTCAAAACTTTCCATCCCTCCAATTAATTTGGGAGTATTTTGAGGGAAAAAGGAAATTCTTGAAGTTTTTGAAATAATTTATCACGGAACAGAATTCAATTTCTTTCAATTTGATGTATCACAAAGGAGGCAGTGTCTTTTGTGTGAAAAGTGTTAAAAATCGAAGGAATATTTTTTCCATAAAGATGATTCAGTTCTATCTGATTTAATGTATCGCAAGGTGGGTGGTGGTGAGGGGACTGAAGATAGAAATTCGTCAATGTATGTTTCAGATGTTTCCCTTGATATGAAAATCTTCCTGTTCAAGCTTTTCTCAAAAAAATGAGGTGAAATACCCAACAACCCCCCTGTTGTGTTTTACCTGGGCCACCCTGTATGATACTCCAGCGTACCAGAGTATGATTGGATGGCGGAAAACCACGGAAGTCTTTGGACAACCAGTTATACACATCCAGAAACAAGACTCGACTGCTCGAAATTTTCCCAAGGTATACAGGGTGGTCCGACTTTTATGTCATTAAATTTAAGGATCGATAGAGAATAAAAAATTAGGGGGACTTTTTCCAGAAAACATATTTGAGAAATGTCTAATAACAAAGATACAGCCCTTCAAAGATGGAAATAAATAATCGTTTTTTCCGCATAACTTTTGAACCGTTCAACCGATTTGGTTTAAAATAGAACTAAAGGCTTACTGAAATTATTCCCTGTCAAACAATCATAACATGTTCCATAAAAAAGTCTTAGGAGCGTAGACATGACGGGGTGTCCCTACTTTTCTCCCCCTATTTCTCACCCCCCTAGTTATTTTTGGAAACTGTTTTCAATTTTGAATTCTACGTTCAATTTTGAAGAAAAAATCACTTGCAAAATTTTGATTAGAGGCTTTGTTTAGGATATATTTAGGTTTGAAGGTTTGGAAAACATCTCAAAAGCACAACTTTCAAAGGTTTGAAAATTAAAATCTAAAAAAACTCATGACTTCTTAGCTGAAATAGGTCTTATAGAATTTCTAAGTTGATAAACCACCATTTTTTTCAAGACTCGAGAAATTTTCAGGAAAAAACAATTTGTGCTTTGGAAAGTGGTGATTTCGGGATGTTTTCCAAAGTTTAAAACTCAAATATCTCCTAAACGAAGCCTCTAATCAAAATTTTGCTACGGTGACTTTTTCTTGAAAATTGAACGTAGAATTCAAAATTATGAGCAGTTTCCAAAAATAACTTGGGGAGTGAAAAATAGGGGAGGAAAAGTAGAGACACCCCCCAATGTCTACGCCCCTGAAACTTTTTTATGAAACATGTTCGACAGAGGATAATTTCAGTATACATTTGGTTTCATTTTGAATCAAATCGGTTAAACGGTTCAAAAGTTATGCGAAAAAAACGATTATTTGAAATAAATTATTCATTTATTTATTTATTTATTTATTCATTTCCAACTTTGAAGGGCTGTATCTCTGTTATTAGGCATTTTTCAAACATGTTTTCCGAAAAAAGTCCCCTTCATTTTTAATTCTCTATCGACCCTTGAATTTAATGACATAAAAGTCGGACCACTCTGTATAACTGGTTGCCTGAAAACTTTGTCACGTGGTTTCTGGGATTCAACGGATTCTCTACACGTTATGCCAGATCATCAGCATGCTTAGTTAACATTTTCAAGCAAAGTAGTCGCACTTGGTTCAACACGTAAATATAGAAGCTCAAGTTCAATGTACAGTGAACGAACACAAAATATCTGTACCAGTTTTTAAAAGTTGTTGTCACCCCTTTGAACAATTATCATTTGATTACATAGAAGGTAGACTTGCCTTGGTGCATTCTTCTCCCGTTAATGATGCACTACAATTATCAATTACTAGGCTGGTACATTGCGTTAGCTCTTCTCATAAATATCAACTACCCACCCTCAAGTCCCTCTCGTCGACCCGTTCCTTCTCCAGCTTTCACTCTTCCTACCCCTCCGGTGTGACCACCCCTGGCCTACAAATCCGATGCGCTGAGATGCGCTTCGTGACTGTACCATCATCCCGCGTGCAATTTCCTTACTTCCCAATATCTCTCACTAACGCTATTCTAACATCTGACATCTCCCAACTCACGTTGATTCATTGAGAAAATTCAATTCCCCGTCAATTTAGAGCTAGCCGTCACAATATGTACATACGACGTTCATCTCATAGAGCAGCAATTCAAGCTTCAGACAAACAAAAATTAATAAGACATTCTGCCAAATAAATCAAGAAAAAACAATTGTGATGGATTATTGTTGAAGAAATGTATAACAACACAAGTGTTGTTTTGTTCCTTTTGAGCGATTCAAGAATCGCTGAAAACGAAAGTATGATGGAGTCATTTATAGCTGCTGTAAGATATATTTACATCTCATTATTCACGCACAATGTTCATGATAAATAAAAAACAATATAATAGGGAGTTAGGATTTCACTAAACCTATGACGTATTGCGAATGACATAGGTACCCGTCTATTTTCACATTGAAAGTTACGTTACGTCCTACGTACGTGTGCACGCAAACTGCCCAATAATTTGATTAGGTCAATTGTTTCTTAACGGGTCTGGAGCTCTGTAGCCTCAGTCATACATATCGGGCTGAATTTTTGTCAAGAGGCGCCTGGAGTAAGCCTGGAATACTACTGTATATTTGCCTGGACCACTGATAACTCGTAAAATAGTATAGGTAAGTATTTTCATGCGGCGAAAGTCTTCGATTTGCATCAGCTTTTCTGCATGTGAATTTGACGAGGACTGATGGAAATTCCGGAATTCCCACTAACTTCTCCGTTGGTGAGGCAAAGTAATTGATGCGAGGCGCGAGGGACATGTTGTTTGCGTGACAGACTAGACAAATGACATGTTCACCGGATTTAAGACGCACTGACTCAACCAAGCCAATGGATATTGTTGCTAAGTGGAGGCACAACTATTGTCTCCCACATGTATCAAATTCCACTGTGACTTCCACTGAATTTTCAACTCTTCAGGCCTATTATTAATGGGAGAGGAAGACTTATCCCTTGTGCAGTCCTTCTATATTTATGTCTTGTCTACTGTATCTATAATCTGGATATATCATACCTCAAGGTAATGCTGACGGCTCCAGGTAGGTACTTATATCTTCAATATTCTATCTCTATTCTTACAAACGGATCAGGATGAAATCGTGTGTATACTTCAGGTATAATGTGTGCGTTTATTCGAATGCAGGAGGATCGCAAAGACTCGAGCACGGAATACTTGAACCGTCTGGGCAGATCCGCAAAATAAAACAAGGATGTTAAAAGAATGTTTATCTTGTGAGACGCGCAAGTGATGGGCCCCAGCAGTGACTTATGGCGCAATTCCCGGGAGGATTCGTTTCGGGGCCGCACGCTAATAAATCGAGTCGTGTGTGACGCGTGGAAAAAACAACTCCCGGGAGTTTCTCACAAGGAGTTCGGCTGGCGAGCGGTCGGCACGATAATTGTTGCGATACCGTCCCGATTAGAGAGCCGTAGACGGAGCAAAAGAGGTGGTGGGTGCCGGCGTATTGATCGAGACTCAACTAAAGAGAAGGGCGGCAAATAGTGTCACTGGAATTATGCCGGCGACCCGAGGATTTCACACCATACAGGTTGAGGAGCGACAGCGTTCTAGACACCTTGATTCTCTAGCCTGAGCTTCCAGTATGGTCTGTAGAATGCCCCTTGCGATACGCCGTTGTTATCGCCTGAAGTTCAAGGATTCGTGTTAGTGAGTGAATATAAATTTTACGGCCGTGTATATAATACCCTTTACCTATACCTTAATTTTTACGTGCCTTTAGAAAAGCGGAAGCAAAAAGGGGGAGCTGATAGCTCGCTGGCAATATTCTTGAATAAACATGCCGAGGCGATGTCGACTTTTTATCTTTATAGGCTTCCTGTTGTGTGTACTCAATGCGGCTGGAGTGGTTGAGGTTTTTGCTTGTCAGTGGCGTAACAGGTGCACTTATGAAATAAGGTCTTGCTCGAGTGTCATTAACTACTCATACACTCACCGGCATAAGTGGTACATTAGCTGAAATTTTCATATAGTAGGAAGACGAAGTCGTGGTATTCCCCCTTTGTTTTATGAGTACGTTGGTACCTGAAGTAGGTACTGTCGTTGACGTTCGTAGCGTTTGCCGCGGGGAGAGGGAGATGGCGCTGCGCTAGGCAAGCCGGGCGAGTCGCGGGCAGGCAGAGAAGAGGATCAGCTGTGGTGGTGAAGAACACGTGATTTTCAGTGCATCAAGAGTGCGTGGTTTTTACAACTCTAAGGTCGGTCTTTCTTTAATTATTGTATCGTAATTTTGGCTTCCACCCACTCACCGAATCATGCAATTCGATACCTATTTTGTCCGCGAAATTATTGTACATAACCCGAAACTCATTGTTCTCTGTGTTCTCCACGGGATTGCATAACCCGCAGTTTTTCCCCTTTGAAATCAAAGTGCTTCGCACAGCTTTGAATTTTGTGTAATTTATCTACTCCCAAATGATCTCAATGTTGACGGCAACAGCCGTAAATCTAGTGGGTGTGCTTTTTGCGCACTCATGACGTGACCTCAAGGCCGCGCTATCGCGCGTACTTCGAGGTCTCATTAATTGTTTCTTTCCACAAGTTACGTCACAAACAGTAAGATGACAAAAAGAAACTCCGCTACGCCCAAATCAGCCGCTTAGTAGAGAACAGTACTTTTGATGATTCATTTTCATTTCATTGTTCATTGTCGGGTTATACCTGAAAGTAAACGAAGGAAAGAAGACTTTCACGCTTCTCCGTGTCCTGGGGGGGGGGTCCACCTTCTCGTATGAATCTGCCTTGTTGAATCTACTAACATTTTATTATTTGGGGGGAATTATGTAATCTCTTTTGCAAAATGTTTAACGTGATCCCCTGTTGTTCCTACTTATGATGCGATTTTGTAAAGGATGGCATTCTGTAGATACGCTGTTATTTAAAAGAAATCCTGTCGGCTATTGGTTTGCCTAGTGTAACTGAGCATTTGTGGGATGTTGTTTTTGTTGAGAATCGCCACATTAGTTTCCCATCCTTTTGCCGCTTCTTCAGACTCGGGTTTGTTTCTTTTTACTGCCCTGATTCGACGGGCATATTTATTTATGAACATATTCGGTAGTATCACGGAGTCTTCTAACCAGGAATGTGTACGCTGAATGTTGGAACTCGAATGAAGTATGAAAGTGTTCAATGATTGTGGCTGCAATTCGCATTCCTCGATAATACCGACAATGTCAATTCACAAGCTCAACTGTAAATGTCACTTATCTTGCATTCAACAAAAATAAGTGTTTACCTTTGGTAACGAATGTGAACACACTCAATTTTGGAGGAGTGCTTTCACTTCTTTTGCTTTTACCCCGCTCTGATCAGTACCTTGGACGGACTGTCCGGCCCTCTCACCGGCAGGCAACTAAGTGGGTTGATCCCACGTGTGTACTCCATCGAAAATAGGCTTCATGAGAATTCCTTGTCCATCCCATTAGGATATCATTGAAGTACATCTGACTCCAAATTTACCTCTTCGATTCACGTTGGGGTTTCAATTCCAATTAAGTCGGCGACGAAGAGTGGGCCACAGGTTGGCTCGAGTCGTCGCACCCTTGCCTGTACTGTTTACTAACCATTCTTCTGTTTTATATGTATGTTTCTGTGGGGTTTGCGATGGGTAACTTCTGGGGAATTTCGGGCGAATGCGTTATAGATACTTCTTTCTTCCATTTGCTTACAAAAAGTCTGACCAACTCTAAGTTCTCTACTTATTTATCTCTCACCTGTTTCTTGTTTATGTATCCACCTATTTATCTCGCATTGGTTTCTTGTTTATTTATCTACCTGTTTATCTCTTATTTGTTTCATGTTTATTTACCTACACCCCTATTTATCATTTGTTTCTTGCTGATTTATCTACTTGTTCACCGATCATTTCTTCATTATTCATTTATCCATTATTTGACTTCTTTTGTTTGTAAAGTGTAACATTAATGGCTTAGCGTGAAGTTTCCTTTTGTTGTTACGTAAATAACTTGTAAACGAAACAAACATTCAAAGAGGTTCAAGCACCGATTCACGCTGACTTGATCAATGCATTACTGGAGTGACTTCTCTGTCATTTCCTCATGACTCATTCACACTCGACTTTTGTTCAGATCATTCGGGAAGGGATTTCTCAGCAACCAACCAGGCAATACGCATGGGTTTCTTTGACGTGTTCTTCCCATGTGTGCCTGTCAGCGAATACATCACTTTTTCTTCGCGATCAACTGACAGTTTGACTTGTTTCATGATTTCTTGTTTTGTTCTGTTATTCTGATTTTGTGTTCATTTCATTGTTGTAAATTCTTGCATTGTCTAAATAATTTGTATTGATTTTTCTTGTTTCATTTGTCTTTGTATTTTGTTGTTCTTCATTCATGTTGTGTCACTTTATCACTGTCAATTCCTTGTTGTTAGGTGTTTTGAGAAAAGAAACAAATTCATTTAAAACTTTGCCATTGATTTCCAATAAAACATTCATTTTGCTAGCATTTCATTCGCGTTTCATTCAAGAATCAAACCTCATCCCCCACGACACATTCTCATCTCGAGTAAGAAATCAACCACACAACGTAGATAAAATGTAAACAACGTCAAGGAGGGAAGAAACAACGACGATCGCAGCCGAACATCGAAAACGGGGTTACATTACAGAATGGTGCCGTGACCAGGATACACTACAGCAATAACATCGAAAAAGGGGGTCACATTACAAAGTGAACATCAGATTGATGGATGCGACATCTCAGAGCTAGAACATGCAAATTTCTAGTCGACAAGTCAATTTTATAATAGGAGAAAGACAATATCATGGAAGCTCGAAAACAAATGACAAAATAGCAACGCTATTGATCCATATGCATCTGCTTATTGATACTCTTGCCTCCTCTTGCTCTCCCACAAGATCATGCTCTTCTGCCTGTATCATAAAGCAAGCTATCAAAACCGCCTTCAAGAATATGCTCCAGTTCCTCTAGACTAGCGTTCTTGAACTGTTCTGAAGTCTCTTTCTGGATCTTCTGGGTTCCAAGTCTTGCCTTGTGCACAACTTATACGTTCTTTCGTAATTTTGGTGAGGATACACCAGAGTATACCCCAGGGGTTTCTTTGACGAGCTCTTCCTATGGGTGTCTGTTTTTAAATCCGTCACTCTTATGGCGTTTTCGAGTCACTAGAGCCAAACCAGTTTAGCTCCAGAATAAGGGGATCCAATTGATTCTCGAATACCCTTGCCCAATCAGTGGAAGCGATTTTCGAGGTGAACTGGCTCCGTTCTGGCCAGTCGAAAACGTCATCAGAGCACACATTAGAGAGAAAAAAGAATGCGTTAAGAGAGTTGATGAGTGAACAAGCTTTAAAAAGAACAATCTGGGAAACGCTACTTATTCTCGGTAGCGAGTAACTTATTTATGCATAAAGCTGTTTATGGAGTTTTAATTTCCACTAGGCCAGACCCCACGGCCGGACCCAACATAACAATCTCGATCCTGCAGCAGGATGCCGAGGATATGGCCTGACGCTTTATTGTCCGTCATAAAAATAGACCCGTATTAGCTGCAGGAAATGGCCACACGACCACAATATCAAATTTATATTGACTAGGTAGTATGCTTCCTTGCTTCCTTCCTGTCTTGCCTACACAAAGGTCCTCCAAGAATAATGGCACTGGTCCTATCTCCAGTAGACTCTGGATTACTGGATTATTTTATTTTTAGGTTTACGTTGCTTGTTTGTACACACACAATTTTTCTGTATCAGCAAGATCTATCAACTTGCAAGTTTTCAATTCCAATATTCCACGAAAATCAGTTCATTCAAATAGCAACGTTGTACTTACAATCAAAAAGCAGGGGAAGCAATAATCAACCGCTGATTTTTGGTTGCATGAAATTATACAAAAAAGATCCTCTCTTGAGATTCATAATAGGCTGATGGTGACCGAATAATATAAAAAACTGCTAATTGAGCTTGCCTGGTCGCAAGCTCTTCATCGAGCTTTTTATGCACCGAAAATTCAACCGATACACATATTTCCAGCGCATCTGGATGAAAAGATACAAAATATACTCACAATGCAGTTTCTCGTCCAGATTCCCCCTTGACGTGACCGACAGCGCCCGTATGAACTCCTCGAACTCTATGGAACCATCCTACGAAAGAAAAGAGAGAAAATAATAGCGAGTTTCCTATGGAAAATGCGCTAAAAATGAGCGGAGGGAATATGAAATATTACAATGCGTAATGTCTTGTGGTCTCTGAGAAGAGCGCGCGCGCGCGCACGGTTCTTCCTGTGGGACTCTGCGGAACATTACGATCCGGCCGGTTCATATCCATATTCCTGCCATGATATAACTTTCGCGGGAGCGCTATAGTGTCTGGCGAATGGAGCCGCAAGCAGGAGATTCTGGAATACACCGGGTAGCGGCAGGGCAAATAGCCCGGCCAAGCAAGCGGGCGGGTTTTTCTTTTACCGAGGGGAGGGGGGCACAATATGTACTTTGCGCAAAAATTTCATTCTCTGGCGTTATTTTATCGAGCAACGCATTCGGGACATTTTTCTGGGTTTCCATCTGATAGCTAGCATTTTTTAATGCCGTTTCCTGTGATAGGTACTTCCAGGACTGGGCGGTATTCTATACATTTCGGTATTTTGTATTTTGTATCAAAATACATTTCGTTAACAAGTTTAGTATTTTCACTTCGTATTTTGTTATAGTTTTCATTTTTCCAGGCATTTTCCGAATCAATCCACCAAAACCTCCATACAAAATACACGTTCTGTTTACTAACTTGTAAAGCTAACTGAGCAATCCTGCAAAATTTACTAGTAAGTAGAAATTTGGAATTCACAAACAGATCGAGATCATAACGGAACCAGTTATCACAATGTTGATGATTAGAACACTGGTTCTTGTAATTCCTGGAGACTCCTTGGAATTTCCGGAAATTTATTATTATAAGGATCTCAGAAGATTACTTCAACATTCGTAGGGATTTTTGGAGAATATGCAGGATTCTCCTGAGGAATTTCATGAGACTTCTGTGGACTTCTAAAGGTTTCCAAAGATCTCTCGGTATCACTACGACGTTTTTAGGGATCCCCGAAAATTTGTTTGGCATCAATAGGAATTCCTACTGGGGATTCCCAAAGAATTTTGAAGATTACCTACCAATAATTTCCAAGTATTTTTTCATATTTCTACGGTTTCTAGCGACTTCTGGAAGGTTCAAGATTTCTAAGGGATTTCTAGGAATTTATGGAAATTTGCGTGAGATTTCTTGGAGTTCTTGGATATTTTTCAAGATTTTTGAAGAATTTCGAAGGATTTCTGGAGATTCCCACGAGTTTTCTGAATATACTAACGAAATTTTTGATGATCTCTTGAAATTCCTACGGGATCATTAGGGTTCCTGAGGATAAGTTTAAGATTTCTAGGGATTTCTAAATATTTATACGGAGTTTTCAGGGATTTTCAAGGATTTTTGAAAATTTCTAGGAAGCTCTGGAATTGAAAATTATTGTGTATCTGACTCCTATTGTTTGAAGAATTTCCACGGGCTGAGATTGAAAATCAGTATAGGGTTTCTACGGCTTTGAAGATTTCTACAGGATTTTTAAGATTTATGAAAACTTCTAGATTCTCACGATGCACACAAAATTTCTAGGGATTCCCAGAGATTTGTATGGGATTTTCAGGCATTTCTGAAGGGTTTCATAGGAATCTGAAGGATTTTTGAGGATTCCTACAAGATTGGTAGGAGTGTCTAGTAATTCCCAAACATTTCTGAAAACTTCTAGGGGCTTCTAAAATCTTCACAGGATTCTTGAAGATATCGATGGAATTTCTAAGGAAATTCTACAAGATTTTCAGGGACTTTCAGAGAGTCCCACGAGATCTCTGAGAATTTTCGAGTTAGGTCTTCCTTAAGGAGGGACTTCCAAAGATTTCCTTAAAATTGAAGGGACTCAGATTTCCAAAGAATTCTTGAAGATTCATATGGAATCTCTGGAGTCTTGTAATGATTCCTAAAATTTCTATAGATTTTCAGAGATTTCCACGGGATTTCCAGAGTTTTGCAAGAATTTCACTAGATATTGTCAAGATTTTTCAAGACTTATTGGTAGGGAGCGGATTTATATGCGGTAAAAAAGCTCAAAATATGCAGTTTATATGCGCTTAAAAAGTATCAAAACATGCGGTGAAAAAATTCAAATAAAGCAATATATGCGAGTAAATATGTGATATAAGCTGCAAAAATAGTGAAAATTTCAACATTTACATGTAAAACCGACCCATCAACTTCAAATTAAAAAAAAATTTCTTCGAAAATTTTCAAATATTTCTTCCTTCAAATGAAAAAAATCGTGATTTTCTAGCACATATAGATAAAATAGCCAAAATATTGACAAATATTCGGTTATATGCAAAAATATGGACTAAATATGCGACTATGTGCGATTATATGGACTATCAATTTGTATGCGGTAAAAACTTAAAATAATAAATTATATGCAAAATAAAACTTGGTATTAAGGTTCCTTATAGATGGAAACGTCAAGCTGCAAGTCGTCAGTTGCATCCAACTTGGCGAATAGAACATGTAAAAAATTATAGATCCGCTCTCTACTTATTGGACTACGAAAAATATTTATGGATTTCTCATTACTTTAACGGAATTTCTAGAAATTCGAAGGCTTGTATAAAGTTTCTAGAGATTACTTGAGATTTCTACGAGATTTTTTCAAAAGTTTCAGGGACCGAGCTGAAGATGTTACGGGATTTCTGAGAATTCTTGTGAGAATTTCTTGGGATTTTTGGAAAATTCTACAGGATCTATAGGGTTTTTTTTTAAGATTCGTGTGAAATTCCTGGGGATTTCTGAATATCTTCACGAAATTTCCAAGGATTTTTGAATACTTCTACGGATTTGTAGGAATTGCCAGAGATTACGACAAGATTGTTTCAGATTTCTGAAGATTTTTTCACGAGATTTCTGAAAATTCACAAGGCTCCCAAAAGACTTCAACAAGATACCTCAAGATTTTTTTAATTTCTCACAGGATTATTTCAACGAGATTTTTGCGGGTTTCCAAGGATCTCTAAAAGATTTTAAGAATCACTACGGGATTTCCAAGGATTTCCTGAGATCTGTATGAAATTTCTTAGGATTTCTAGGGCAATTCTAGGATTTTCCAAAGACTCCTGAAGTTTACTAATACTTTCCAAGTATTTTTTGATATTTCTACAATTTGTACAATTTCTAGGGATTTCTGGAAGGCTCAAGGTTTCAAAGACATTTCTAGGGATTCACAAAGATGTATGAGCTTTTTAGGGATTTCTGAAGATTTTTACGAGTTCCTTGGAAAATTTCTGAGGATTTTTGGAGATGTCTACGGGATTTCTAATCTTATACCTATCAACGAAATGTCTGGAGATTCCTGCGAGAATTTCTAGGGATTCCTTGAGATTTTCACGGTATCACTAGAGAGTCCAGAAGATTTGTCCATGATTCCTAGAAATTGAACTAAGAAATCTGTATCATTTATCTTACACATTTTATATTGTTCAAGATTTTTTGATTGTGATACATTCGGTGAATTATCCGTGTACCTACAACTTATCTGTGATACTTTTATCTATTGGCATTGCTTCTACTTTTTTTTCTATTTTCAAGTTGCTTGACAATGTTTATGAATAAATAAATGAATAAATAAAATAATAAATAAATTGGATATAGACCATAGATTGGGTTTATAGACCAATGATACCTATATTACCCCTGTAATAACTCAGTCGAAAAAAGGAAATAAAGCTAAAAGTAGAGAGTTGATTTCTGAATATTTCTACAGAATTTCTGAGAATTTTCAAAGGTCTCTACAAGATATCTAGGGATTTTTGAAGGCTCTCATAGGGTTTTGAGGGATTTGAAAGGTTATAAAAGAATTTCTAGAGACTTCTGAAACTGAAGTTGTGTCTCTTTGTGGTTTCTATTTTGTTCAAGATTTCTACGTGTCAGGATTGAACTGATAGAAGACCAATATTTGATTTCTAGAGACTTCTACAAAGTTTCGGTGTATTTCTGAGATTTTTCAGGCAGAATTAAAAGTTTCTACAGGATTTCTGAATATTTTTATGGGATTTCTAGGAACTTTCGAAGGTTGTTATGAAAAATTTTCAGGACTTCGAAGATTTCTTAGAAATTTTTGTTTATTTCCAAAGATTCTCACGGGACTACCAGGGATATCTACAGAGTTTCTTAGAAATTTTTGTATATTTTCAAAGATTCTCACGGGATTACCAGGGATTTCTACAGAGTTTCTGAGTATTCATGTGAGAATTTTTGGGTGTTTCTCAAGACTCTCTAGGGACTCTTGAAGACCAGTATAAGATGTCTCAAAATTTCAGAGAATTTGTGAAAATTTCTATGGAACTTTAGAGATTTTCATGGGATTTCCAGGTATTTCCAAAAACCTCCACGATATTTGTGTTGTTTTCCATAGTTCTCCACAGGATTACTAAGGATTTCCAAAGTTTCCTACGAGATTGCTGATTATTTTTGAGATTTTCGGGGGGTCCTGAGGATTTCTGTAGAATTTCTAGAGATTTGTTATTATTTTCACGATATTTTCAAGGATTTCCAGAAATTTCTTCGAAATCTCCAAAAATTTGTAAGAGTTTTTGTGGATTCCCGGAGATTTGTAGGGGATTCGTGACTTCTATGCATCTCCACGATCATTTCAAGGAGAAGATTTCTTTCTGAAGATTACCAGTTATCAGTGAATACAAAAATTTCTTGAGATCTTCAAAGATTTTCACGGGAATTTGAGCAATTTCTAAAAGTCTCTACGGGACTTTTACGGACTCCACAAAATTCCTACGGAATTTCTAAGGACTCCTGAAGATTTGTATGGAATTTCTAGGAATCTTTGGTGGTTTTCATGACATTTTTCAAGATTTTTGAAGATTTCTACAGAATAAGTCGAGAGTTCTAAAGATTTCTGAGGATTTCTGAGAACTTCTAGGGAGTTCCAAAGATTTATACAGGATTTTTGAAAACTTTTTGGGATTTATAGAGATTTCCAAATATTTCTCTACAAGATTTCCAGCGACTTCTCGAGATTTTTACGAGATTTCCTATTGCGATCAATCCAATAAGGTGTTTCTATTGGAACATTGACATTTCACGGGTTTTTCAAATAAAAGCGCTAAAATGATCAAATATGTATTTTGTATTTTGAAATAACTAGTTTGTATTTTGGAATAATTTGGTTTTCCAAAATACGTATCTTGTAATTTGTATTTGAAAGACATATCAACAAGTGTATCTTGTTTCGACTATCTTGGATCAAGTATTTTGTATTCTGTATTTTAATACACTTTCGAAGTACTTTGCCCAGCCCTGGGTACTTCAATGAGAATTAATGTTACATTTATACCGTCACTCTTACTGTTACGGTCAAATAAGGCGCGTTTCATTAGCCATCTCAACTAATTCAACTCAAGTTAGAGAGAGAGAGGCAAAGATAAAAAATACGAAAGAAGGAGCGAGAGACTGATCATTCCAAGTCCTATGGCTTGATTTCCAGAGGCAAACTCACGTGAAATTCAACCGAATGCTCATTATTATTCCAGTGACATTATGGGCTGAAAACGAACAAGTATATTTGACTATCGACTATCTTGTAACGGAAAAATTGTAGTTTTTTCTCTACTATCCTATCGGGTAATCATCAGTCGAATAAAATGCCAAAATCAACAGCACCCACGTATCCATATAACGGAATCAGATTTTGGGTGTAGAACGTAGGTGCCTAAGTAGAGGATAATATAATAGGTGAAGTATAAATATTCAGGCCTTTCCATGATTATTCTGAACACACGTTTCCGATACGAATCATCTCGTTACTTTGTAAATGTGACGTTACTGACTGATTTGGATGAAATATTCACAAAAAATGTTCTTGTATAATACAAAGAGCTTTTCCACAATCATCATAACTTTTTTTCAAGTATTACTTGTCTATATCTACCTACCTTTTTAACAGTATTGTTTGTTGCAACAAGGTTCTTGGTTGCACTCACGTGACAATGCACTCTGCAGCCAAACACTTGCAGTGGGGTAGCGTGTATTGTTGGTTGTGGAACACCAGGGGCCGATCGTCGATTTCTTTTAATTGGAAACGCGCATTGTCATTGCAAAAAATGCTTCGAAAACTCGTTCGAAAACGTTCCTCGACCCACTTAATTCTGTTCCAACACCGGCTTAAACCCTTAATGCCAGCTCTGCCGGCGGCAATGCCGGCTGCTAATTAAAAATACGCAATCAACCTGCGCGCGTGCATTTACTCCGCTAATTAAAATTCTACCGCGGTCTTTGTGCTAATTAGAAAACATAATCGAAATCAAATACTCACGTTATTTTCGTCGAATACCCTAAACACTAGTGAGGCGAATTTGGAGGGATCTCCTTGTGGGAAGAATTGTTTGTAGATTTTGATGAAGCCCTAGAACAAACAACAAGCTGGGTTACAACTCAATTTCCACATTCCTTTTCTTCTGGTGTATATAAAGCAAAATCCAATAAGAATGAGATTCACGCACACACATACACGCTAAGATTCACCCTCGTTCCTCACACAAATTCGTATATAACTTACGAGTATAGTGCGAGAATGGCGTAACAGGTTGTTATGGGTGGTATACCTAAGAGCTCACCTGTTCCGTGAGAAGCCCATTGGGACAATCCTTCAGAAAACCTTTGTGCCTGGAACAAACAAAAATTTTTTCAGTATAAATCTTTGCGACGCAGGCAGGTATGGGGAGAAAAATAAATCCTCGAGAAAATCTTGCGCGTTTTCTTTTGCGATTATAAAATCCGAGGCGCGCTTATAAATACCTGGAAGAGCTTGTGCATCATGCAAGAAAAATAGAAAAACCACGCTGGGAAATAAATCACCTTTCGAGGACTGGTGCATAATATACGGATGCGTTTTCCAGTATACCTAGCAGTATTTGAACATCAATCTTGCAACGGTTTTTTGAAATAGGTATAGATTCCCAACAAAAAAGTATACATTCTGAGAAATATCTCATGTAATCTTCTGGCTGGCTACGTGGAGGGGCGAACAAAAAGGAAATTGATGCATTGCCAAAACCAGCACTTCATGATACCCAAAGCGTTGAAGTTGTAAATTTTGGAGGGAAAACTGCGAACGTGCGGAGAGACAGTTATGGTAGCAATTTGGAGCAATAGAGGCAGAATTAACTACAGTTAATTCCTGTGCATAAACTTAACTAATTGGGTCGTTAGTAATCGGGAACTGAAAGCAGGTGATTTCCGTGCATGGATGGAATATACAATGATTAACTCGTTACCCATGGGACGCACAGTTCTTGATTCAGCAGCAACTCCGTGCGTATAATAATAATCTGAGGGCGACCTATGTAAACAAATTGGAACAAAATTTCGTTTTGCGTTATACTCAAGTCCAAGGTTTCTTACATCGCAAAACGGGAAGAGCTTCAATACCGCTGAGAGCAAGAAATTGCTTTAAACAAGCGAGAGTGTAGCTCTTACCGTCAAGTTAGTAGGTAATCTCACAAGGTAAATAAAGAATAAGGTGATCTCACAAGTTATTTCAATTTTTAATATCCCGTTGAAGTCGCCAGAGCCCGCTCAAACTTGACACCCTGAGGTAATTTGTTCTGATTTTTGTCAGTGTCATTGTTTCGTAATCTCCGTGTTTCCGTGTCTGTATTGACTTCAGTAACTACAAAGGATTTTTTCGCTAATGAAAGAACCACAATCAACTTTTTCAGCTCAAACAAAAAATCATGAAGTTCTTGAAGTGCCTTCTGATCCAACAAACGCAAAAATTTCCGAGGATTCCCAGGAATTTCAACGGGATTTCTATGGATTCCTGGACATCTGTATAGGTTTTCTAGAAAATTCTAAAAATTTCTTGGGACTTCCAGGAAATTCCAAAAATTTCCAACGATTTCCAAGAATTTCCATGAGTTTTTGGAAATTTCTAAGGAATTTCCAAAGATCCCTAGAAATTTCCACCATATTTTGTAGGAGTTTTTTGAGAATGGGAAGAATTTTTGAAAAGTGCTATGGATTCTCCAATTATTTCTGCGAAATTTCTGCGAATCGTCAAGATTTGTATTATATTTCTAGGGATTACCAAAAATTCTCATGATATTTTTGACGAATTTCTGGAGATTTGTGAAGATTTTCACAGGATAACTAAATATATTCACGAAAGGACGCACGTTTTCTACGAAAAAGTGGTTTCGGGGAATTTTTCTAAATTTTATATATGTTGTAGATCTTGATTCAAGAAATATATTCCTGAAAAATTGGACCCCTCCTATGAACAGTTTTTCCCCTACACCCCTAATAAGGCCAAAATTAGGAGTAGTCTCAAATTTTCTGAAATTCATGAAACTGGTTTAAATCGAACTCGTGATCATGTGAAAAATGATTAAAAAAATCCAAGTCGTAAATTGGGGTAGTTATTGAGGGGGTTGAGGGTCAAAATTGAGAAAATAAATTAAAATTCCGAATTTTTTTATTCTTATAAAATCTGAACAGAATAATAATCGAGAAATAATTTTGGAAAATCTAAATCAATGATTTGTGGATTATTCTAAAGGGGGCTGGGGGTCGAAATCAAGGGAAAGGAGTAACATTCCGAAGCTTGCGATTTCCATTATTGGGGAAATAATTCAAAAAAATCTAAACTAATGAGTTCTGGTGTTATTAAGGAAGAAGAGGGCCGAAATCACGACAACAATGAAATTCTGGACCTTACAGTTCATCTAGAAATTGATCTGGGTGAATGACAAAATGATAACAAAACCAATCTGCATAAGGATTATGAGTTTCTCATTTCTCGACCATTCCTTCTCCCACCCATTAAAATATCTGCCCACAACCATGTCCTAGTCCAAAGAAGAATTTGTCTCAAGCATTTTAAAAGTCATGAAACTGGCTCAAATTAAGTTGAAGAATAAAAGATATAAGTTGTGAATTGGAGTAATTGTCGAGGGGGCGGGGGTCGAAATCGAGTGAAAGAATTAGCATTCCAGGAAAAGGGTAATGGAGAAATAATTTAAAAAAGTCTGAATCAATAAATTGAGATGATTACCTATTGAGGGGATAGTGGTCAAAATCTAGAAAAAGGAAGAAATTCCGAAACTTTAAATTCATATATAGATTCTTTCAATAAGAATGATAAAACTTCAAATTTGAATTAAACAAATTATTTCGGGGTTAACGATATCTAATTTACTCTATGTGAAGAACAGTTATGTGTGAAAAATAACATCTAGTGAATGGCCTCCTCGACCTTGTCTAACGGCGTGCAGACGGGAAGTCCAATTTGTAATAACTTTCTGGCAGATATCGGGCTATATTTCAGTAATAACACGCACAATATTGTCCCTCAGGGCTTCAATGGTTCAAGACTTGTTCTTGTATACCAGGGACTTCACATACCCCCACAGAAAAAAGTCCAGGGACGTAATGTCGCAAGATCTCGCTGGCCAATTGAAATCGCCGTTCCGCGAAATTGTTCTTCCTTGGAAGTTTTCGGCCAACAAGTTCCAAGGTTTCTCCTGCTGTGTGGCACGTAGCCCCGTCTTGTTGAAAGAAGATGATTTTGTTAAGATATACTTAGTATTTATGTCAAAAAATTACAGTAAAATCTTATCAAAGTTCAATAAGTCTTATTGGAAGACCCTTTCGAACTGAAAATTCAGATTTGGAAAATAACCTAACTTCCAAGATTGATCTATTTTTGGAATCCCATTGAATCAACCAATGACCAAAAGTAGGATTTATGTAATGTGAAAAAAGATAGTCCAGTGAATTTTTTTTTGATACAAGCTATATGATAGACAGCACAGAGAACCGTGGAGAGCTTCTCGAGAACTGTAATTGATAATGCTGTTGCAAGTCTCGATGATTCCAAAACTGAATCAAAACCAAACCAAACTGAAAACTGTTCATAGGAGGGATCCAATTTTTCAGGAATATATTTCTTGAATCAAGATCTGCAACATATAAAAAATTTAGCAAAATTCACCGGAACCACTTTTTCATTGAAAACGTGCGGGGTCCTTTCTAAGAATTTCTTCGATTATTTCTAGGGATTGCTGTACATTCCTAAGAAGTGATCTCTGAGGATTCCTAAAGACTCGTTTTGGATTTCTAGAGGTTTTTGAATTTCTAAACGGAGTTTGTGAGGATTTCTGAAGATTCCTACATGATTTCCAAGGATTTTCAGAGATTTTTACGAGGTCCACTAGGGATTTCTAAGGATTTCTGGAAATATCTATCGAGTTTTGAGATTAAAGATGTATTATGTAATTTCTATTGTGCTCAAGACTTCTACAGACAGACTGGAGACTTGCATGGAGTGTCTCAGGTTCCCAATGATTCTATGGAATTGTCAAAAATTTCCGAAGATCTCTGAAAATTTCTACGAGATTTCTAAAAATTGCAGGGAATTTTGGGGAGCTCCAGAAATTTTTACGATATTCTTGGATTTTTGAAATGTTTTCACAATTTGTTCCAGATCTCTGGATATGTTTACAAAATTCTTGGAAGCTTCTAAAGATTCCTACAAGATTTCTGAAGATTTTCTTCCACTTTTCAACTTTATTCCCTCTTTGACCGAGTTTATTCTCAAGAATTCAGCGATTTCTGAAGATTTGTAAAGGACGTTTTAAAGATTTCTGGAATATTTCTAGAGATTTTTGAAGATCTCTGCTAAATCTCTACGGATTCCTGTTGATAAGAATGGGAATCCTAAAAGTTGTTTAGTATGTCAGTATATTTGGAGATCTTTATTGATTTTTGCAGATTCTACGGGATTTCCAGGAATCTCAAAAAAATTTCTAGAAGATTTTGAAGAGATTTCTTGAGATTTTTTCAGGACTCTCAATAATTTCTATGAATTTCTCGAAACTTCTACGGGATTTCCGGGAATTCAAAAACATTTGTGTGAGATTCCTAGGGATTCCTGAAGAATGCTACGAGATTTTTGAGGACTTTTTGGCATTTTTAGAGATTTCTAGGTAATTCCCAAAGGTATCCACGGAATTTTTGAGGTTTCCTGTGGAAATTTCTGGATTGATACAAGATTCACAAGGTTTTCAAAAGATTTTCACGGGGTTTATAGGAAATTCCAAGAAATTTGTATCGATTTTCAGAAATTCCCAGAGATTTCTTGAGATTTCTACATAAATTTGAAGAGTTCCTCAAGATTTCCGAAGATTCCGACAAGATTTCCAGTGAATGATGAAATTTTATACAGGAAGATTTCTGAAAATCTGTACGGAATTTCTGGGAATTTCGAAAAATTTCTGAATATTTCTATAAGAATCTGGAAAACTAGTGATTCCTATTCTTAAATTCCACGGGAATTCAAGGGATTTCTCAAGACTTGTACGGAAATTCGATAGGTCTCTCAAGGTATCTACGGGATTACTTTTGAGGTTTCTAGAAGATTCTGTTCCAATAAGTTCCTGCAATTGACAAGTGATGTAACTAGTGATTGCAATTATGCAGCTTTCAAACGGAGCTTGTATGACTTTTTAGTTGACAAGGCTTTTTACTCTGTTGGGGAATTTCTCGAGCTATGATTTTATTGTTCTTTATTTGTTGATTTATTACTCACCTACCCAATTTTTCCCTTATCTTCAGATTTAGTGTTTGGACATGTCCTATATTTTATTTATGAGTGAAATATCAATCTTTATATTTTATTTACACTTACTGTAAAATCAAGGACGAAAATAAATATTATTATTATCATTCCTGGAGAGTTTTAGAGATTTCTACGAGATTTTTGATTTTTTCTATGGATTTCTACAGAATTTACGAGGACTCATGAATAAACAATAGAGGCGTGACGTGGACAGACAAGTTTTGCTATTTTGTACTATCTTACTGATCGAGCTTCATTGTTAGTGCTTCATTAGAGCTTCCGTGTCCACCTTGAGAGAACCTTCTGGTAATCGCTTTACTCGGGCCCCTTTCTATTGAAGTGCAATCATAAAAAAGTACTTGAATAAAGTTAAGTGAAAAACCTCCCTAAACCATTTCCTTCTTAATTCGACAGGTTTTTAATTTCTTGGCACGATATAACGGCGGTGCCAGCATGGAGTTTCACGCTGATGGCCTCGTCTTTTTCCCGTCTCCTCCACATTATCGTCCGAAACTTGATTATTATTCCAATCGGAAAAGTTCCATCGTTGATTGGGGAGACTTACTCAAAGTTTTCACATAGTGGACCTTCCGATGCTGGCTGGCGCAAAACGGTCCCCATCCTCCTGAGCTTCCTCAATCATAATCGATGGCCTGCAAAGTTCCCAGTCGCATGCATCAAGTTCTACACGGGATTACGAGGCACTGGAAGGATTGCAACCGCAAAAAGCCATAAAACTACTACTTGGTAATTTCGTTCCGACGTCGCCGGGTGTGGGAGGGAGGAGGAGGTTCGTTTTCTGAATAATAAAACTGTAATTTCTGCCGGTGTGACTTTTACTTTTCGTTTATTTTCATGCAGCCAACTTTCTGGCTGCTGCTGTTGCTGGCTGGGGACTTTTTAGTGTCGAGAAGCACGCAACACCCTGTTGCTAGTGTTGCTACAGGATGTCACGTCATAAATCAATCGGTAAGTGATGGGGATTTGTCCCATGGAATTTCTTCTTTCACCGAGGGCTGGTTTTAAAGCTCAATTTATTAAGCAACTTTTGTTAAGCATTCCAAAGTGATTTGCGGAAAGCACGGCATAAATAAAGAAGTGATGCTTTGGAAGTGGAGTTTTCAGTAAGATGGACTTTTATTTGTTCATTTTAGGTAATTTCGAGGGTAATTTGATTTAAAGTGCAACATTCTCAAATTTGTCCGTGATTCTCTTGGTTGGGTCGCTTCTTTTGATCCTTCGTTCTAAGCAATATCCACGCAAAAGCTCCTTCGTACTTCAAAATAGCCTTAATAATTAGACTTCTTTTTCAAACAGCTTAATTATTTTCTTCTTGACAACGCCCATGCATAAGTAGTCTGCTCAGAGACAACCCTCACGGAGGAAAATATCGACCCAAGGCATCTAATAGATTTTGTACTGGTGGCCGCTACTACTCACCCTGGTCAGCCCCCTGAATTTTCCCATTCCAACCAATCTACGTGTAGAAGAATTCGCCTCCTCCCTTCTGATGGTCTTCATAATCAAGTCCTAATCCCAGACACCCCCCGACTTGACGTTCTGCTTCTAGACACGGCCGTGACTGAACCTTAACCCTAGGCTGAAATATTGCGAGGTCTCCAGCCTTATGCTTTCATACAGCTCATTTATAGGGTGGTCACAGAATACCTCTAAACACAAAAGACTTCGGGCTCGACCATTTGATAATCCCTGTAGGTACTGGTGGCCAGCATACTCCACCCCAATCCGAGAGGGCTTGAGTCCTTCGTCTCGGGCAAAGCTTCTGTTCGCCTATTCTCATCTGATAGGACTTCACTTCCAGACAGCCACCGTGTTCAAATCTTTGATCCTAGACAGTTTCCGTAACTAGACTTTTACCCTAGATCGACCTGTTACCTGGTCGGTGGAGCTGGAGCTCTAGCCTTTTGTTCTTAGATGGCACCCATGCATGGGTTTGAACCGAAGGTAAAACCCCTCACACAAAAAGCCCTCCCCTGAGATAGCTCCTTCATACGGAACACACCGAATCTGGTCATGTGATAGCCACCGTACTTGTGGCCCCCATTTTTGACCCCGACCAGCCTAATTAAGCACTTTATTCCATGTAATCTTCAAACAGAGGAAACTCTTTGTCTTCTGACGGCCCTCAAACTCTAGCATCCATTCCAGTCGCTCTACTGAAGCTCTGGCTTCCAGACGACCACCGTATTTGAACTTTCAATGCCAGACAGCTCCTATCCCGAAGACTTCATCTATTGAATACTAACAGGCCTCTTTTTGATTATTCCTATACGTATACAGATTAGTCAATCGATCTCCATACTAAAGACTTCACCCTTTTCCCAATAGTGTTCATATTTGTGCTTTTGCTCCAAACGTACTTGACAACTTCCGCCCTAGTCGTAGCGGTACACCAAATTATTCTGCACTTCTAACGATTTCGATTATTTTTGGCACAGATGATCATTGGAGCTATTCAAGCGTTTTGACCCGCAGCACCACCAAATTTGCCCCTCAGGAATGGAGGGGTGGGGGTATCTTCAGAATTTGAAGCTCCAGGTCTAGTATGGTCCAATGAAGACCCACAAAGGAAAGTGAGTAGTCATTTTCGAATGATTTTCATCCGCTGATGTCGATTCTGACGTGAAAAATGAGTTGCGCAATCATTTGACAAAGATAATTGGTAATAATAAGAGATAAAGATGAAATCAAGTGGTCATCTATTGAGCTCAGTGGGAACTTGTTTTTTGTGATAAATACATGAAACTTGGTGTGACTTGGCTCATCATTAGGTACTCACTTCCCAAATATGCAGGGAGCACCACGCGTTTCGACGGATGACGTCGCGACGGAATATAAAAAAACAATCGTCGCCATTTCCAGAACAGTCGATAGGAATATTATAATTTCTTTGATTTCTTTCATCAAGCCATATGCTTTCAAGATTCAATAACATATTTCTGTCGATTTGGGGAAACGGTGGGCTACCAGTGGTGAACCAGGTGCCTGTAAGGGGAACTGTGAGGCTTCTTCACCCCCAAATTTCCGCGGTCAACATCTTCGGATAAAACCGAGGATTAAACTAACTATTGTGAAGTCTGTGCATACGAATATGTTATCTGGTTAACATTTCTCGTGTTTCGTCCTTCTAGGGACTCCTCAGTATGTTTATACAGATCTAGCGATCAAATGAAAGGCACTCAGAAAGGTACTTTTTATTACTGGAAAAAAGTGATCTTTAATGTTGTACCATATTAGGTACATACTCGGTTAAAGAACTCTTACAAACTAAACTATAAATTATTATAACGATTAATCGCCTGTCAATATCGATGCCACCGTACTGGAGAAAAGAAATCGCTTTGTATGAGGCCGTATCAAATGATTGAACCATTATTGTTTGTTTATTTGTTATTTTATCCTTATTGGCATTCCTTTTGTCATACGAGTTTGCTGAATTTGATTCCCAAATATCACAAGCTAAGAAACTTTGTTTCTATAGCACAAAGCACTGTGCCGGGAATCGAATTCAAGAATTCAAGTTTTTGATTTTGGTGCTTTTTTCAGACGTATTTACTTCATTCATATCCGAGACTTTATTCATACCCTAACACTAGAATCACAGAAATTGCATTTACTCCTTTTTTACCCATTTCAAACAAAACGGTATTCCAGAATCGGTTACTTTACTAGGTAGTCTGAATGATCTCGCGCGGTTGCGAAATCTGTAAAAACCATACTGAGGAGTCCTTAGAAGGACGAAACATGGAGAATGTTGACCAGATGACATAATTATTCGTATGGACAAACTTGAAATAGTTTTATCCGAAGATGCTGACCGTGGAAATTTGGAGGTAAAGAAACCTCACAGCTCCCTCTAGCAGACACCTGACTTACCACTGGTAGCCCACCGTTTCCCCAAGTCGACGGAAATATGTTATTGAATCTCGGAAGCATATGGTTTGATGAAAGAAATCAAATAAACTATGATAATATATCGACTATTTTGGAGATGACGACCACTATGTTTTTTGACATTGCGTCGCGACGTCATGCGTCGGAACGCGTGGTGCTCCCTGCATATTTGGAAAGTAAGTAATAATGAACAGCCCTACAAAGTTTCATGTATTTATCACAAAAAAACAAGTTTCTACAGAGTTCAGTAAATGACCACTTGATTTCATCCTTATCTCTTATTATTACCAATTATCTTTGTCAAATGACAGCGCAACTCATTTTTCACGTGAGAATCGACATCAGCGGATGAAAATCATTCGGAAATGACTACTCACTTGCCTTTGTGGCTCTTCATTGGACCATACCAGACCTGGAGCTTCAAATTCTGAAGATACCCCCACCCCTCCGTTCCTGAGAGGCAAATTTAGTGGTGCTGCGGGTCAAAACGCTTGAATAGGTCCAATGATCATCTGTGCCAAAAATAATCGAAATCGTTAGAAGTGCAGAACTTGGACGATTTTAGGCTCGTACCGCGACGACTACCCAGCAAAGCCGCAAACTTGGCATTTTTTCCTCAGAAGATTGAGCTTTTGCTCCCAGCCAAAGGTTACAGTGCCTTTTTTCAGATGGTCATAATGGTAAAGCCTGACAGCCATCCATACCAAAAACTTGCACCGTCCAAGCTTTGGTCTACACGGACAGGAAGAACGGGACAGGCGGACAGGTGAGAATACAATAATTGCTTTTCGATATCAATCTTATAACGTAAAGGTCCCAATGCCTGACACCTTAAGGGCTATCTTTGTATATTTTCTTGTCTAGAAATGATTCAGAAGTACTTAGGGTAAATTTCGTATGTGGAATAATTAGAGCAGGTAACATCCATGATATAACATTGACGATTTCGGTGAAACGTACCTCATGTTTTTGTTCAGAAAATTTTGAAAACTTGATTTTTTTTGTCCAGTACCTGACATAGCTTCTCTTGACTTGACCCTAAGCCTGACTTCAAGAGAACCAATGCCTGACCCACATGTAAACAGCTCAGATGTGATATTCAGAGGAACAGCAGTAGATAAATTGCAAAATAGAAACTTCTATTGAACTGATAACAAGTTGAATACCAGTTAGTTATATAGCTGGATGCGAGGCTGGAAGTATGGAATCTGCAAATATCTATCATTGCTAGTAGCTGACACTAATGAAGCTAGTGGCTGACCTAAGGCCTCAGGTATTGGAACCACTGAAGATATCAATATGAAACTTTTACACCAGCATGAGCTCATTGGATCTTTGTTATAGGGTCTATTACTGGTTAATTTTTCATTATCAAGGAGCTGACACACTTATTGTCAGACATTGAACTTATCTATATTTCCTAATGCTAATAGCTGACACCCCCTATTATAACCATAAAACTCTGAAATCACCGGGAATTGATGTAACAGCATCTTTCTTCATCAGTATGCAGCAATGCTATATGAATGTTTCACGAAAATCAACCAAACCCACGTTTTTACAAACTATTTCAATTTTACAAAATCTTAGCAGAAATATTATTGTTTCTGGTATCAACTGTTGCGTTAGCCTTTAGTTGAGGAGTGATTCGTTAGAAATATGGGCCTTTCCTTAATTCTCATAGCACTAGAATTACGTGAAGTTACCAGTATCAATCTCATACATTGCTGCATCCAACTCGAATGTTTATTATCAAATATACTGTTACGAGCGGCGATCCCGTACATATTAAACACTAGATCTTTCTGGATTCTTCCATCCACGGCCGCAGTGTACAAATGCGTGGAGCTCTGAACATTCCTAGAGTGTGCGAGGAGGCATTGAAATGCAAGGAAATGCAACGTTCGATCAAGGCACATCTGTCCACTTTGGCGGAGGTGCAGATTCCAGAACACATGGAAAGCACTCGGAAGATGTGTGTGATTATTCAGGAATGGTCTAGAAACCGCATAAACCGGGCCGCTATGGAATTCGCTGGAAGTAGACAGAAAGTTCGGGAACGCTGTTCGGAGGCCTTATATGAGGCATCAGCTGGCAGCTCGCGGCAGTATTGAATTGGAATGCGAAGTGCTAACAAGTGCGAAACAAGCGAAGTACCTGCGATATAATTTCAAATAAATGATTGTTGGCGTGTATTATTGTAGTACGCAGAAATAAACGGTGTGGGTTTTAAATCCATCGTCTAAATTATATCTGAACCCGTACGCGAAATATCGTAACAATACCATGTTATTGTTGAACTTAATAACCGTTTTCTCATTTTGAGATGACGTAATTAATTACGCTTTCGCTAGAAGATCCACAATATTCAAATCCACAGTCCCTTTTGGACGTCGAGCCCGTACAATAAGTACTAGCCTCCGTAAGAGATATAGTTTTAGCATTCTACTGGTTCAAGAAAGAGCTCTTGATATGACCCTGGTCGCTACCCTCTTCCTTTACTTCTTGGCCCAAGCCCCAAGGAGTTGAACCTACCTTTTGGCTTAGTGGTGGCAGCTACACGCTAAATTCTAAATATAAGTAACACCTATTCGATCTTAAGAGCGTACCTACCTACCTTTTATTGATGAGATAACAGACTCACGTACTATCAAAATATATCGTACAGATCAAGTCTGATAATTGATGTTTCTTTTCATTCCAAAGCCCCGTAATTATATTTGTCATAAGTGAAAATGACTCAACGAGAACAAGCAATTTGACAAATAATTCAACTAGCACCAGCACTTCTAGTAAGGAATGTGAAATATGTGGTAGAATATGCAAGAGTGACAGAGGTCTAATAATCCATAAATGTAAATCCCACCCCGAGACGTACAGAAAGACTATTATTGATAAATACGTGCAACCATCAGAATATCCAAGAAAAGAAAAACCAGAAGTAGATGAAAAACGAGAAAGAAATTTGAAGGACATCGTGTCTTTCAATACTAACGTGGAAAAATGGATAAATGAATTTTGTAAACAACATAACACAGAAGAATTCAACACAAAGGTCAACCAATTTGCGAAATTTTTATCTGATGCAATATACGAACTACCAGGACCAAAGCATCCAGCAAGACGCTTCTTCGAGGCCAGAAGAAAGAAGAAAACTATCTCCCAAAGCGCAAAATATAAAAATAGTAGCAACCCAGAACGAAAAACAAAATCAGATCGCAAGAAACGAAGAGAAAAATTCGAATACGAATTACTACAGTTCGAATTTTACAATCGACGACAAAAGGCCGTACGGAAGATTCTGGATACAGACAAAAAAGGTTGTCCTCTTAGTCTAGAGGAGATCTTCAATGAATTTACGGGCCGTTTCTCAAATTCTAATGGAAACAAACGCAACTCTTATATTCAGAAAAACCAGACCCATCTATGGGGAAGAAATAGATTTCAACTACGAGGCCGAAATTACTCACGAAGAAATCCTGACAGCTATGAAATTGATTCGCGTAGATACTGCCCCTGGTCCCGATAAAATTTTAATGAGAACATTGAAATATGGAAGGACATCAGAAGCGTTAGCCGAAATTGCATCCTTCATATCTCGTACTGGTTTCGTTCCTGAATGTTTCCACAAGGCAAGAACCGTTCTCATAGACAAGGGCGGGGATCCTTCTAAAATAACCAACTGGCGACCTAATTCTATATGTTCTTCACTACGGAGAATTTTAGAAAAGACCCTTGATAGAAGAATACGGAAGTTTGTCTCTTTTAATCAAAATCGAAGAGGTTTTGTCGAAACCCCAGGAACACACATGAATACTTCTATTATAAATTCCGTTCTTCAGACGGCGAAAAACGAAAGAAGAGATTGCTGTCTATTATTCTTAGACATACAAAAAGCGTATGACAATATCGGATTCGACCATCTTCGAGCAACACTAAAGTCACTACAAATTCCCCTGAATTTGCGCCGAATCATCTTCAACCTTCAAGACGGAAACGAGACACAAATCGAAACGAGTGCAGGGAAAACAAAACGCATCATCTTGAAAAGAGGACTAATGCAAGGTTCGCCTTTATCACCAACCCTATATAATCTGTGTGTAGACCACATATTAGATGAATTATCTGAACTGTCGGTCTCCGAAAGATATGGATTCAAAATCAATAACGATCTTTCTCCTGTAAGTGTCTTGGGTTTCGCCGACGACACAGTACTAATAGGAAAAAACAAAGAAGCCGCAATTACCCTATACGAAACAATCATACAATTATTTCATGAGATCGGTCTTAATTTAAACAACAGTAAGACAAAAGTCATCAACATAATCAAAGGCAAACTAAATGACGAAATTTTGAACTTTGATGGTTCTGAAGTACAATCTATCAATATCAATGAAAGCATCAAATACTTAGGAGTTAATTTCAACAACGAAATAACATGTAATTCTCCAGAAATAATCAAAAAGTTGGGCAATAAATTGGACGTCGTGGTTTCTCATCCATATCTAAAAGAGAACCAAAAACTAATAATCTTAAATACTTACATTTGGCCCTCCTTGACGTACAACTTTCAAACTGCACCACTATTCACCCTGACCAAGCAATTTTTAAACGATGTGGATAAAATGACCAGGTGTGCGTTGAAAGAAATCCTGAGTTTACCTTCAGATCTACCCAACGCCATGATTTACTCAGCAAAAAACAGAAAAGGTTTGCAACTATTCAGAGCCACCTGAGAAGCTTATGTCCAACACATTAATATAAGCAACCGGCTGTTGAAAGTCAACAATGAGATCGTGTCAAGAACTAGAGACCTACAGGGCGAAAAAAGGCTTTGCCTAGAAAAACTGGGATTTGATGACGAAGAATTGCTCGATAAGCCGGCAAAAGCTATAAGATCAGCTCTCCGAGATCAAGAGTTCAAAGAGTGAACAAAAATGACCCATAAAGGAAGAGGGGTCATCCTGTTCCAGGAGTACCCGCAAGTCAACAACATTCTCGACCATAGCGGCCTTACTATTTCCGAATTGAAAGACGCTATTAAAATTATCGGTGACGTTGCTCCCGTAAGAGTTCTACCCGGCAGATCCAAGGACGGCACCCAATGTCGGCATTGTTCCGACATTGAGAACTACGTTCCTGAAACATTGCCACATGTGCTTGGATCCTGCCCGTTCGGTGAACTCTTACGGAATCAACGTCATCATACGGTACGTACTATGATTGCTGACGCGTTGCGAGTGAAGGGTTTTACGGTCTCGCGAGCTCAGGCAGTACCAGGCGTGTCGACATCCTGGCTATTGATAAAAAAAGAGGGCTGGCTGGATCATAGATCCTACTGTTTGGTTTGAAATTAACGAACACCAACCATCAGACATTATTATTGAAAAACAGAGGATCTATGAGCCAACCATCCCTTTTTTTAAGAAAAATACGACCTTCGACAAATCGATGTTGTCGGGTTGCTTGTCGGCGCTCGTGGGACCATCACCACCCTCTTTAAAGAGTTTTGTTTTAAATTTGGCATTCCTTCTAAATTATGTAAATCAGTAGCGTCAATAGCCTTGAAAAAGTCCATTTACATTTTGCGAAACCATTTATATAAAATTACTTAGTTCTCTCTTACATTTATACATCTATATTTACTAAGTTCACAAGCTCAACTATATACCTACTTTTTCGAAATTCAGATTACTATTTAAGTTTACCTATTATTGTGTTATTTTTTTTTGTTACAGTATCCTTTGTATTTAGCAGCCCAAATTGTGGGAAGGTGTCATTTTTTTATAAATGTCTGTATATATAATCAGTGATCATGTTTATACCCATAATAACCTCGATCACCAGATTTGACAAGTCCCGACTTCTTCCTCTGGGGTCATCTTAAATCTGTTGTCTTCAAAACTCAGCCAGTGGATTTGGTAGATTTACGACAGCGGATAGTTGACGAATGCAGAAGGATTCCTAGAGAAACGTTCTCTAGAGTGAGACAGGAATTCGAAAATCGTCTCTACTACTGCATGGAGAATAACGGTGATCACTTTGAGCATCTTTTGTAATTGTGACTACTGACTTCTTTCAGTTCCACTTGCTTCTGTCTGTTGAAACGTTTGCATTTTCAGAATAAAAGAAATTATTTGAATAAAAATGCTTTCTGAATAATTTTTCCAAAATGATCGTTGAGTTTTAGGCACCTGTTGACGACTTCATTAGAATCGAATGCACTGGCGAATTATTGATACCCCTTTCAAATGAGGTATCACAAGATGGCTCATATCCCATTTCAGATTTCCAAGGGGTTGTTGATGGGGGCGAAGGAGTGGGTGAGAGGTACGTATCTCAACGATCTGTCAAAAAATGCCCCTTCCCCTAATACTTGATTGAAATAGACGTGTGTTGGCGGTTCTTGATACGCCAATGCATAATAAAAACAAAAATTTATTCAGCGAAGGTTCCTGGCTTAAAAAATTCATAGTTTGAGAACGGATGGTTAGATTTTCATTTTAGATGCACCACTATAAAGAGAATTGAATGACCTTCAAAACAATGTGTATCTTGACCCCTAGTCCCATTTAAGATTTTGGAAGGGGTAGTCACCCTGCCTATGGGGATGAAACAGTAAGATTGAAAATACGCTGGTTAGATGTCCCCCTCGAAAAGAAAATCGACCTGTTTTGGCTTTTTTGCAAAAAAAATTTGTGCGGGAAAATATTGGAGGTGGAAACTTTTCAAAAAATCACCCTGTATAATCACCACACTAGCTCAATATCTATATTAGTTCATGAATTTCTGCGGCGATTATCTTGATATTTTAAAATTGACTTTTTGTTTCAACTGAGCTAGCGTTTGGGAGGTTCAAAACTCTCAGTCAGGGAGTTCGATTGAATTGTGAAGTTATTGATCACTGATATTTAAGTAAATGTTCTTAATTTAGTACTGTTGTAAAATTCAGCTGATTCGGAAGGTGAGCTTATTTCAGGCAACTCCTCACATAAACTTGATTATAAGCACCAGCATAATCATGTCGGTTATCATAAATCAGGAACATGATAAGGTAAATTAGGTAATATAACTGCTAAGAGACCAGTCAGTAGTTCATATGGCCCTAACTGTAGAACCGACTTTCAAAATGATCCACTGGAATTGCCTTTGTCTCGGTTCGATGAAAAATTCAAAAAAAACTTTATAATTACATCACTTTCTACCCCAGCACGACCATCGAGGGACAGATAAAAACCGCGATAAAGCCGCAAGTAAACGTCACGTAAAACTTTCCTAATTATTATAAATACCAAAGCCGTTGTATACTGGAAAGCCTCCACATTTCCGGTCTCTAATTCGACGCGATTACGGCGAGCTTGGGCGAAATCTTCAGACGTCTTTTTCTTGCTTGTATATTCATAGACCACAGACAAAACAGTCGAAACTCTTGGCTTGAGAACTGCCATCAAAATTATCATCTCATGAAATTCGTACTCATACAGAGCTACTGGGAGTAATCATCTTAAAATATGACGACTTACCACTGTCGGATTTCCTTTTCCGTAACTGTAACAGAAAGAAAACGAGAATTAATAAAGGAATGCGAGCAGTCAGTTGGGAGAATAACAGGCCGCGAATTACATCAAACACTTCGGGAATGAGAGTTTGGAAAACTCCATTACCACAGGCGGGCGATGATGAATGAACCTGGGAGGCCGCGCCTGCATACAAATCGTTGCGCTGCCGCTGCGCTTTTCTCTATCTTGCAACGTTCCGTACAATAATTCGACGTTGCAATTCCATGAAACTTGCAAGAATACGCCGTGACATTCAAATCGGCGAAATAATTATGATTTTGAAAACGGCTCTCAATTTTGATTGAGCGTGAAGTTTTCCGCGCTCTGTTGAGCTAATCGAAATTTTGTTCGGGAGATTATAGAAATAGTATCCCGAAATGTCGATGAGAACGGCTTGATTTACACCACTTGTGACATTCGACCTTCAGCGAACCAACGAGAATAGGAACTCACGCCATCCATGCAAGGGTAGTTCTTGAGATCAGTATATTCTAGAACGGTCGCTCGAGCCCCTCTTTATCAAAGAACAATAATTGTCGTGTATATCATTCTGACGGGTTGTGTCGCAATTTCGAGAGTATCCCACCTCTAACACCAAAAATTGCGGGTATTCCACCTCTGACACCAAAAATTGCGAGAACTGCAGTTCCACTGTTCACCAATTTGTCAAGTTTCAACCAAATCAATGGTTTCATAACCACGAAAAAAGAAGTCAACATAGCCTGATGCGAAAAGCACAGCACTTGAGCACTTAAGTAGAGCGAGGCACACGGTTTTATAGAAAAATGCAACGGAAATTGTTTTCGTTGCAGGCATAACAGCGCGGTGCCGCATAACGGATCGAGTACCTCCACATCGCTTTGTTGGAGCGCCGCAAATGAAAATTGTTTACAGTGGCTCATCCCTAATTCATTTTTCCGCATAAATATTTGGGCATTCGCGCCGGCGAGAGTGTCACCGACTGAAAACGTAATCCGATATGCCATTAAATTTCAACTTCGGAGTGTGGATAAACTGGAGCTTTCCACGCCGGCTTTATTGAATTTAGAGTAAATATGGAACTTGACGTGATGGGGAAGAGTTGAGCGCGCGCTGCATGAGACTGGAAGCTCCCGATTAAAGATCACAATGCCACGAACACAATCCATTTCCACCAATGATCGGCACGGTTCGGTACTTGAAACCCCGGATCACATCGGTGATGGGAAGCTACGCTTGCCTTTTCAAGTTGGACTTTTCAAATTGTCGACTGAGGCAATTTTTCTTGAGCTCTCATCCTTCCGACTCAACTTCATGCCGTGGTTATCATTTTTCAAGTTCTCAAACTCAAAACAGAGTGGCATTACATGCGTCCTCAAGTTTGGAATAGCCGTGACGTGATCTTCGACGATTATTATATTAGAGTCTTGATACAAAAAGCGTAGTTTCTCCAAGTCACCTTCGGTAACTATTATCAATCTCTTCAACCCCGCAGGGTCTTGTACTGCTTCTACCGTGTGATCCAAACCATTCTGAATTAGGGTAGACTGTGCACTGGCGGAAAGCAGCTTTACATTCCGAAACTTGACCACGTCACAGCCTACCCCAATTTGGAATGATTTGGATCACACGGTATTATCAACTTGTATCAATCTGGGGGTTTCATCTTGAGGTCAACGGAAACATATCCTTAGAAACCTGGCAAGCTTACAAAGCAGCCAGCTGAAGGACTCGAGGATTTTTATTTCGTTCCACTCATCAAGCTTTTCGGTAACCAAAGCACAACTACTCAGGCGTTGTTCACAAAGCGAAAGCGCCGCACATTTAAAATATTCCAAGCGATTTGTGTTATAGGTGTGTTAATCGAAAATATCGACCTTTTGGACCGCCCTCCTCGCCTCCAAACTGCCCCCAGACAATAAAGAGCAGGACCGAACCTAATTACTCGCTTTTAATGGAAGTGTTCGGGTGTTAATTGAGATAAATAGCTTTCAGCCTTTGTGTGTGTACACAGGCTATTAAGGAGTGCGCTCACTTGGCAATATTTCCGCCTTTATTGTTTCTTGAGCCGCGTCATCCATTCCTTTTCTTCATCGCCGCCGCCACGAACCGCCACCTCCATGCTGCGGAAGCGACGATGGCGCTGTTTTAAACTTTAAAGCCTCGTAAAGAAAATAATTGTGTTAGTGCATTGTGGAATTACAAAGTTGAAATACCGTAGCAGCTAGAATGTTAGTTGCAACGCCTGGCTGGGAGCTGAATAGGTCAAGAGTTTCGCTTGAACCCGCGAGCCCCAGATCGATTTCCCAACAAGAAAATAATTAATAATCAGCACCCGGCTTTGATGACCAGAGCTAATCGTGCACGGCTTTCAATCCGCTATACACATACAGTTTTTCGAATTGATAATAATGCATGGGGGGCGGAGGCCACCTGTTACCGTCAAAATTGAGCTCTGATGCCGAATCAATACACTAAGCGAAATTTAAATTGACAGCCTCCGTGCTCGCACGCTTTCCAGCTGCCAATCATGTCGAAATCGTGAATAAACGGGAATGGATATACAAAAAGGGCCGGAGCTCATTCGACTGAAGAATTTTCCGTTGAGGGATGACTTCGGTCGGACCCTCGGCGTACGCTCAGGCATAAAGCTTCGGAGGCTAATGGGATCGGTGCAAGTGAAGGCGCCAGGGAGCAAAAAAGCATGGAAATGAAGAATTCATAAGATTAGATAAAACGAAACTTATGTCCGACCGCGGCAGACGTTTCGCGCCTGGCATTGCGGAGTCGTGGGCTCCGCAATCTTTGGAGAGCTTTCATCGAGTGCAGGACGCTTTTCGATATCCACCCACGTCCCAAATGGAAAAGCCAGGCTTCCCACTCGTTGTAATTCTTGTGCTAGCTCTGGGCATTCGCTACAAGCGAGACCAAACTAACAGGGGAACATTGTTACGTACATCAAGCTGTAGTGAATGAAATGAGCATTTGCCAGTCAAAATGGCATTTTACGGAACTGAATAGGACAAGGGACAAATAGGACAAGAAAAATCATTTCCAAAGAGTTTTTGCTAAGAAGCTACTTCAATTCACGTTCAAAGAGCTTGTCCTCCTGCTGGAAAAAGAGCTGAGTTACAAGCTAGAATGTTCAATAATTTGTACAAGGGTGCTAAGGACGGCACTTTGAGATGCCTTACTTCCTTAGATACCTTGCACTAACATATGCGATTGCAAATGCATGCAGCGTACGAATTCTGTACGCTGTATCACTTGCAAAAAACAAATTGCTCTAGGGAGGATTCGTTAGCCCGAATGGCATTCTCTGAAACTGAAATCAGTCTCGAGAGAATCAAAAAAGCCACCAGTTTCTCAAGTTTTTTGGTAAAGAGTTTCTAATATTTGCTAACTTCATGTCCAGAAAACTTTTCTGCTTCAGTGTTTTTGATTACACATGTTATTCTTCTGGTGTTCTAAGAGATAACATCTATTAAAGAGCAGCGACTTTGAAAAGTGGAGAGGATTCTGTCAGGCAGTTGAAAATTGGGACTGAAAATCAAACTCAAGAGTAAAATCATTCCAATATAATGGGAGATACCTAGATTCGAACTCCGCACGGCGGCGGCTCTGTTGCCTTCAATGGATAACTAGAAAGATGTGATGTGACTGAGCAGCTAATGGATACGATCGAGCTATACGACACGTTTCTAGACGCCGACGGCAAAAAAACTTTTGACAACATGATGTTGCAAAAGCACGGTTGTCCGAAAACGCAAGAGATCGTTCGAAACAAATGGACTCTCCGAACGCTGCATTAATTGACGATATGAAATTGCATCTCCTAACAAAAAATCAGCAGCGAGTTTGTCTTTGGAGTTCAACTCTCCAAAACAAGACAGTCGAAAGATCGACGAACTCTGAAAATCGATAGAACAGTAGTTATCCGTGGACCTTACAATATCCCAGTCCAGAGTTATTGTCGGATCAACGGACGTTTTGTAACAGGTGAATGAAGAGCTGGCCATCAGCTTCTTTGCTAACGGAATCAATAATAACAATTTGCAAACAGTGAAAGCTCGAAATTGTAGCACTTAATTGCAAGTTATACAGGGAGCCAAAGACGAAGGTAGTTCAAGCCAGAAGCAGGTATTTCATATGCGGAACAGAAGAGAACGAGAACATCAAGCACGGCGACAGGTAGGTTCTACAATCGCGGATATGACAGTACTAACTGAAATTACGGCAGAAGAAACGCAAATGAAGATTTCAATAAAAAAAACAGGAACCGCGGTCAAAACTCCAAGAGAGATTCAAGTAGGCGATATCCGAATCGTCGCGTCGAGTTTAAAACTGGCGCCAAAAATTCCTTTGAAATCTATTTGTATGAAAAAAAAACATCACAATTTTGAATGAATTTTCCGGCCCATTTTCCCAACGCTTCACTTTGAAAACTAACAATACATGTAGCAAAGTTTGCCAAGACCTCTCTTTCGTGCAAAAAAAAATTCGTGGTGATTATTACTCCGTTTGATATTTTCTCATTCCAAAAATCAAATAATCAGTACATTATGCCGAACCCTGAACATACGATGATGCCGTTTCGTTGCGAAATAACTCGTTTTTTCCATATCAACACGACTGCTGATCTTGAGAGATTAAAAAAAAAGTTTAAGCAGGTGATAAGCAGGTAAAGGGGGTTGCAGACGTTCACAGAGGGTAGCGTCCCTGATGGCCAATGGGATCAAATTCGATTGTGAGCTACCTTGTGAAGCAAAGTCATGCGCTTCTATCACATTTGAGCCAAGAGCATGACCTTAGAGAGAACCGGCATCATAAAACGTGAATTTGTCAAAAACTGACATGATTAACCCCCTTGAAAACGCAGATGTGGGGATGAATCAAAAACCGTTTTGAGATATTGTATGAGCTTTTCCAAAAATTTGTTGGAAAAGAATTCACGATCTTTTTTCGAAAAGTTGTGCACTGTTGAAAATTGGTCATTTTGACATTAATTTTGTTGTCACCCTGTACATGGAAAACAATGTCAACGTCCACGTGACTCAGCATGGCATTTTGTAGCCAGAAGAATGACTTATCCGACATGACCACATTCTTTGGAATCGGTAGGTTTTTCTACGATATTTTAGATCTGAAGTTAGCGTGGAATTCTTTGAGTGGACCAGTTCAATTGATCACCTGTTAATTTGCAGACGGGGTGATTTAAAATTCAACTTCAGAATGGTCGAATTCACTTCTCGTGGTTTCTAAGGAAGCTGACAAAGATGGGAATAAAAAACGGCGAGTGGTAATAGATCACCGTTTGGAAAATCGAACAGTAGACTGACGATTTTTTTCTGCCCTGTATCAATGTAATTCTGGACACTTTAGATGTTTCGCCTATTATAGTCATGACCTCTGCCAAGGTGATCACCGGATAGGGTCGAACGAAAAATTCGAGAAGTACACGGCTTCCACTACGAACTGGAGGAAATTCGAATCGACAAGGTTGCCAATGGGGATGAAAGTTTCGGCGGGAAGCTTGCAAGAAGGATGGATATTGCAATGTCAGAATTAAGTAACACACGTTGTTTTTTATATCTCGACGATTTTTGCATGTTCGGACACAATCTGGTGGTACATAACGAGAATTTATTCCAGGTACTTCACAGATTAAGGAAAGTCAATCTGAAACTTGACCCTTTTGCATAAAGAAATGTTGTACTTGAGACATGTTATATCAGCAAAAAGCATCAGTCCTGACCCAGCAAGAACTGCCATTATGAAAAATTATCCTGTGCCCAAAGACGCGCTTGAAACGAAACGTTTTGTCGCTGTTAAAAACTATTATCGTCGTTTTATCGATTGATCTAATGCATTCATTCAATAAATACACATCTTACGTACACATTGCTTATCTGTATTAACCGGTCACCGAACGTATAAGTCCACAAGTCACATTACAAACGATTTTTTCAGTTTCACACAAGCTGCTTTCGGCTTTGATTTCATGACTTACATAAACTCCAGCTAGAATTTGAAAGCTACAGGAAATGGGTCAGGATTATATTCTCACGGATCACACGTCACACTGATAATAATTGTGCCTGCACTAAGCCCCGAAACCTTCAGGTACATATGTGGCTGTACTAAAATGGTTGACTGGCTGACGACCCAGTTTCCCTCGAGCTTCACATCGCGATAGGTGACGTTGGAATAACATTATTCCAACTTTGACAAAACACGTTCAGCCAACTACCCAAACACATTGTTGGTTTCGGTCTCACACATTCGTATACAAATTATCCTCCAGGATGTACTCGTATGCTCCCACACCCAAGTAAATTCGCGTTATAGTTGGGCGCATTCAACTGCTCCTGTGAGCATTCTGCGGTGGCATTTACCACCTTTAATTACTGCCAAGGCAGCCGTATACACCCACCCCAACGGAATTCCAATTCTCGCACCTTAATGACGTAAAACCTGACTTGAATGCAGCTCAGAACTAGACATACCCATCGAGTCAGTATACGTGCTAAACAAGGGTTGAAGGGTTTTACAAATGCAGAGTTTTCAATTTACCCAGGTAAGCGGGTTTCGTATACGACATTTTGATGGATACTTGGATCTGATGGAAAGATTCCTTCTCTACCTTGTAGAATTTTTCTCTGTTTTATACGCACCAAATCTCGTCGTTGCAAATTCTCTGGTATAAAAGCTCAGAGAAAGAAATTGCAAAAGGTCCCAAGCAAAGCACACCTCTGGTAAACCGGCAATAAATTTTCAAACAGACAAAATTCGGCACTCGCCCCTAGTAAAAGCCAAAGCGCTCCACTTTAGGCCGTAAATTACCCGAGTGGAATCGATACCAACATTCTGTGTGTTTCAGCGGCAAAAAAATGGCTTTCTCTTTCGTTTCTGGCTTCAACACCCAGCCGAATTATCCGGCATTATACCCGTGCATCAGATAATTATGATAACCAAACTGCAAACGAGTGGGAGGAAGGAATTCCAGAAACTTTATGCGGCGCTCCGGATGCCATGTTGACAATCCAGCACCGACCATTTATCTTGGTTTAGCTTTCACTGTATTCCGTTTCCCGAAACTAATTCCGAACGCTTGCCCGAAGTGTAAACTTTTCCACGATGTATATAAACAAATTGTGACAACTTTAAAGTTTTTCAGCAATTAATCCTCTCGACAACGGCATGAAGCGTAAACATGAAAACAATCCAGTGAGCACAACATCGTTAATAAAACGTTTGAAACAAGCAAAAAGCTCAATGTCAGAAACGCTGGAAAAAATCACAATAAAGAGCCGGATATCGCGCGTTTCAACCTTTTATAACACATATTGAACGTTGATGAACCACTTGAAAGATTTCAGAACTTCTACCAAACGCTGAGTCTATTTTGTTCAGAACGTCCATAAAACGTTTGGTGGTACATCACTTTCAGCTGCTCTGCACGACTTCGGTCAAATGGTCTAGTGTCGCTCGTTTGAACGTTCCTGGTAAAGTCTCGTCAAAAATCTTTTGAATGTTTGAAGCACATAATCGAAGTTTCCATGTTCAAGGTCAAAATTTTGTGTTCAAAGTTGAATTTTCTTGATTTACATATGTCCAAGTTTTTTGTGTTCAAAGTGGTGAAAATCTCGTAAGTATAATAAGGTCGAAAATTGTCGGTTTTTGATTTGAAATTTTGAGTTGAGTTTGAGATTTTTTCTTGTTTGAAGCCGAAAGTTTCTCGAAATTAATTTTTTTTGATTGTTTCCCTCTTCATCGGTCTACATTGGTTATGGGAGTTTTTGCCTTCATTTATCAACCTCTACAACAGTGAAAAATTGCAAATTAGATAGCACAAACATCTAGACTTCGTCCGGGAATCGAACCCGGGGCTCCCGTGGCCGCAGCCAGCCACATCACCACCTGCGCCACGAGCCGTCAGTTTTTTTGTAATAAAAGTCGAATCTAATCTGGAAATCCGGTAAAATCCCTTGAATTCCTGTCGATTTTAAGAATCCTTATAGTCCAGTCAAAATAGGTTTCAACCGGAAATAAATTCGGAAGTTGACGAAATTTTGTGTATCGATGCAGAATTTAACGTAGAATAACATACTGAAATTCCCAAAAATTCCAAGGCTTGGCTTTTTTCTAGGGCCAATAAAAGAGCGCCATCCTTGAAAATTTTTGATTTTTTCTGAATAACTTGTAAACTATCACATTTAGAAAACAAAAACCAGCAAAGCAAATGTAGCCCGTTAAATTCTCAAGAGATCAGTACTAAACTCATTACTTTGTGGTCAATAGTCTTTAAGATACAGCGTCTGCAAAAACACAGTGAAAATTACTCAAAATTTATTTCGGGATTTTGCGTAACAATTTGCATAGTGTCAGTTCAGGGGATGTAACGTGGACAGCAAATGTGCGTATTTCGATGTGTTTTACATGTTTGGAAAGCCAATTCAACATTCGGTATCACAGTTTTGTCTATAAGTCGCCAACTTCAAAATGGTACTTTTCCTCGACCTTTGAAATTGATACTTGATGTCCCGAAGAATCCCCAAAAATCAATTTTTTTCATACCATGACATTTGCCCAATTTTTCAAGTAGGGCAATACCATCCAGGGAATATATGAAGGATTGAATACCAAAAGAATAACATGTTCCGAAATCTTTTTCCCAGTGATGGTTTCTGAGTTATATGGGTTGAAAGACTAAAACGACCTATTTAGAAAAAAGATAGGTAGTCCGAACACTAACTGCTAAATACTGTACGGACCTTGCATTCGAGGTGTGAGATGCCACTTGGCAGACGTGTAAAGTACCTAAGTATATCCAATACGTCTGCTAAGTGGCAATTTGTATCATCAAATGCAAGGTCCGTACAGTATTTAACAGTTAGTGTCCGGACTATCTATGTTTTTTTTCCAAATAGATCGTTCTAGTCTTTCAACCCATACAACTCAAGATCCATCACTAGGAAAAAGATTCCAAAACATGTTATTTTTTTAATACTTAATTCTTTATACATTCCCTGGATGGTTTTGTTCTACATGAAACATTAAGGAAATGACATGGTATGAAAAAAAAACGATTTTTGGGGATTCTTCGGGACATCAAGTATCAATTTCAAAGGTCGAGGAAAAGTACCATTTTGAAGTTGGCGACTTCTAGACAAAACTGTGATACCGAATGTTAAATTGGCTTTCCACTCATGTAAAACACATTGAAATCCGCACATTTGCTGTCCACGTTACAGCCCCCGCACTGATACTAAGCTGATTGTTCCGTAAAATCCAGAAATAAATTTTGAGTAATTTTCACTGCGTTCTTGAAGACGCTGTATCTCAAAGACTATTGACGACAAAGTAATTAATTTGGTACTGATCTCTTGAAAATTAAAGGGGCTACATTTGCTTCGCTTATGTTTGTGTTGTAAAGGTAATATTTTACAAGTTATTCAGAAAAAATCGAAAATGTTCAAGGATGGCGCTCTTTTATTGGTCCTAAAAAAAAATCCAAGCCTTGGAATTTCCGGGAATTTCGGTATGTTATTCTACGTTAAATTCTACATCGAACCACCAAATTTCGTGAACTTCCGAATTTATTTCCGGTTCGGCCCGATTTTTGCTTAATTTGACTGGACTATTAGATCTCTGGAAGTTTTCCAAAATCTTGTAGAAATATTTAGGAATCCATTGATTTACACATTTGTAAGTTCTCTATGAATTTTCATGAATCCCTGGAAATCTTGCGGAAATCTTCGAAAGTTTTCTCTTCTCCAATTTTCATTGAAATCTTGAGAAATTGTTATAGCAATTTTTGAAAATTAATACAAATTCCTTAGAAATGTCTAGAGATAAATTCCCAGAAATCCTATGAAGAATCTCCAGAAATACCAAGTAAGTGCATAAGAATCTTGGGGAATTTCCATGAATCTTGAAGAAATCCTCGAAGGGGATATGTAGTGATTGATGAAAAAAAATCTCAGAAATCCCTAGAAATCTTGAAAACACTAGAAATTCCATACAAATCTTCACTTTAGCCCATAGATCTATTTAAATCTTCAACTCAAAATTATATAGAAATTCTCATAGATCCTTGGAAATCTCTAGAAACCTCTTGAAAATCTTTGGAAAATCTTGAAAATCCTGTAGGAATCCTTGGTCATTCCATAGAAATATTCAAAAATTCCTAAAAAATTCTGAACGAATCTGTAGCATCCTCAGATTTTTCGTAGAAATCTTCAGAAATCCCTGGAAGTTTTCACAGAAATCCTCAAAAATTTCGTCTCTTCACAAACACCTTTGGAAATTATGTATAAATCTATAGAAATGCATAGAAATTCTTGAAAAATCTCGTTGAATTCTTCGGAAATCGCTAGAATCACATACAAATCCTAATAAATTTCTAGAAATCCCATAGAAATCTAGATTGAGAAATCCATCGTTCTTAAAAATCTCAAGAGATCCCTTCAAAATCTTTAAAGGATATAATGGAAATCCTGTAGAAACTCACGAAAATTATTAAAGATTTTCAGAAACACCGAACGATTCTCACAAATCTCATACATATTGTTAGAAACTGCTTGAGATCCCGTAGAAATGTTCAAAAATCTCTGGAAATATTCTAGAGATTAAAAAAAAAATTCAACCCTGAAAATTCTTAGATTCTTGAGAAACTCAGTCAAAAGAGGCAATTAATTTGGGAGTCGAAAAGATGTCCTCAGAAATCTTGCAGGAATAAGCTCTCAAAAATCTTGTAGAAATATTCAGACATCTGTGGTAAACGGTGAACATTTTTAGAATTCCTGAAAATTTTTGTAGAAATTCTTGGAAATCCCTACAAATTCCCTGCATTCCTCAGTAATCTCGTAGAAATTTGTGGAGATTTCTGGAAGTCTGAAAATTTTATGGAAATCTTGAAAACCCTAGTCATACAAATCTCCATTCTGCTAGAAGAAATTATTGACACAGCTAAAATTACAGACATATTTCCACTCTCAGAACTTCCTGCACATTTTCAAAAAATCCTTAGAAATCTTCAGTAATCCCGTGGAAATCTTCCGGAATCCTTAGGAATCTTGTAGAAATTTTCAAAAACCCTTTCAAATTCTGTAGATAAATTTGGAAATTCCTATACATACAAAACGAATCTTTGGGAGTCACTAGAAATCCCCGGCAATTCTCACGGAAGTTCTCAGAAATCTCATGAATATCGTAAGTAGAAATCTTCAGGAATTTCTTGAGATTCTTTGAAGATCAGGAATCTCTAGAAATGAATTACAAACCTTCATGAATCCCTAGAAACCCTGTAGACTTGAGACATCCATAGAAATTTTTGGGAGTCCTCAACATTATCCTCAACAACTGTGATTCTACTATGTTGTATTCAATAAATTTTTGATCGTTTTTTTCTCAAGACTCCTACAAAATCTCGTGGAAATTTTTGGAAATCTCGTAGAAACTTTTGAAAATCCCGGAAAAGTTTCCAGAAATTCATAGAAATTGTAAGAAATTGTTGGAAATTTCCAAATTCTTGGAAATCGCATCCAAAATCGAAATGCGAATCGTTGAAAATCTCTGGATATCCCGTCCCCAGATATATCCCGTGAAAATTCTGAAAGAACTAGAACCGTCTTGCTGAGAGAGCGACGAGAAAACACATCTCGTATGGGAAGGAGGATTTCCAGAAAGAGAGCTGAGACGCCACACTCGAAGCTTGATGAAGTTGCTGTGTTTTGTCCAAAAAACACTAGAATATTCAGCCGATTCTATCACGTTAATTTTGGGCATCATGCCGAAAGACCGAAGGCGGAGCACCAGGGGCCGACTGACATCAAAAACGCCAGGTGATCCGTAAATTTCACGAATTGCCGACGAGAAAAAAGACAACGAAAGACGAGAAACAAGTAACCTCAGATCAGGCTGAATCGTTTCGATTTGCGGCCGCGGAGAGTCTCGCGGCGTGTTTTGGAGAGACGGGGCATCGACATATCGCCCTGAGTTCCTCCTGTTCGAATCGGGGCGTTCCAGTGACGCCGGATCTCCAGTGGCGGCGAAAGAGGTCGGGCCGTCGCCGTGGCGATGTACTCCCGTACTCTGGTTTGTGACACGATGGTAAAAATATTTATTAGTGCATTAGTGGTGTGAATGGCTACGATTTTCCAAACTTTTACACACCGTGAGTGGCTGATGGCAAGCTGCAAGACGCAGATCACGTCCACCGCTAAGAAGGAATACAAAAGGGATTTGTTTGCGAGACTGGGCAACCGTACGATTATCACAAGGAGTTGGCGAATTCTGAACGAGGCAATTGAAATGCGAAATAAAATTGAACGAAACAATCGAAATGCGAATTGAATTGAGAGAGGCAATTGAGAGGCGAATAAAATTGAGGTTGGATCTACAAGAGACCGTTCATGTCCTAGTTAGTCCGGATGCTAGTTGAAAGTACCTTGCATTTTTTGATGAGAAGATGCCACTCGGTGAAAATGTTCCTTGCATCGTACTCTTCCGATCCAGAAAGGTAGCCATCAGCGCCATCCATTCCGGCGGAGTATACAGGGTGATACAGAGAAAAAAAGTTGAAAAATTATATTTAATTAACCGAAACATGTGGAGACGTGTAACTCACTACATACATTAACTATTTTATGCTCATGAAGTCACAGCAAACTGTTCTTGATTACCTTGAGCCACCTTTAAAATGTAGGGGAAAAACAGAGAAGTGAACAAAATCACTCTTTTCCCTATAAATAAGTGATTCTTCGAGATATTGACACAATACTTGGTATTTCTACAAAAAGTAATGTTAGAAATGATATGAGCCGGGTAGCCAATTTCTAAGCCAACTATTTCAAGAAATACGATTGTCAACTTTTTTTTCCTCTTGAGCACCATCTTGAATCTGCCTTGTGAGGCATCGTTGAAAAAGTGATTGGTTATTATAATAATGGTAACATGAAATAATTGAATTGCAAAAACAACCTCCTCATCATAATTTAGTGACCTCTTCAGCGGGAAAGAATTGTCATTCACGTATTTTATGGCTCTTCAAAGCTTTAGTGCCCATGATGGCATTTGCAACATCTGGAATGGTGGAATATGTTACGCATTATGAACCTTGATGTACTTTGAGGTAGCCTACCAAGTTTCATCATCATCAATTGAGAGGTTTGTTCTTAAAAGCTATTTGAACAAAATTTGTGTCGTTTTTTTATGAAAAATTCAAAATATTGGGTCTTCCACCCTTACTTGATCCCTCACTGAGGATAGCCTGGAACCGAAAGTCTCGGAATTTTTTATGATAATGGTTCAATGGGAAGTGCTCTTCAATGTGTAGTTGTCAAAAATTGCATAGTTGCGTTCAGATTCCAGACCGAGAGCGACAAAGAAATTCATGCAGTTGAAAAAGACATAAATTACAGTAGAGAAAAAACTAGCCCAGAGCTAGACTGAAAGCTGTCTGGAGACCTTGCTTTTTATAACATAGATGTGCAATTTGGTACACTGTTAGAGCCTTAAGTTAGTAATGTTTCAAGCCTTTCACCCAAGCTTGAGAGTCTCACAGAACCTGTGTATTGCGGGAAGCCTATCTAAAAGGGACATTTCCGGGATTTCTCCGTTGCATCAATAGTTGTGTCTTTTTTCACTGCATGAACTTCTTTGTCGCTCTCTGTCTGAAATCTGAACGGAACTATGCAGATTTTGACAACTACACATTGAAGAGCAGTTCTCAGTGAACCATTAGCATGAAATTTTTGCAGACTTTCGGTTCCAGGCTTTCCTTAACGAGGGATCAAATAAGGGTAAAAGACCCAATATTTTGCATTTTCCACAAAAAAATTAAACAAATTTTGTTCAAACAGCCTTTGAGAACAAACCTTCCAGGTGATGATTGCAAAACTTGGTAGGCTACCTCAAAGTACATCAAGGTTCATAATGCGTAACATATTTTACCATTCCAGATGTTGCCAATGCTATCATGGGCACTAAAGCTCTGAAGAGCCAGAAAATACGTGAATGGCAATTCTTTCCCGCCGAAGAGGTCACTAAATTATGACTAGGAGGTTGTCTTTACGATGCAATGATTAAATATTACTATTATTATGATAACCAATCACTTTTTCAACGATGCCTCACTGGGCAGATTCAAGATGGTGCTCAAGAGGAAAAAAAAGTTGACAATCGTTATTCTAGAAATAGTTGGCTTAGGAATTGGCTACCCAGCTCATATCATTTCTAAGAATACTTTTTGTGGAAATACCAAGTATTGTGTCAATATCTCTAAGAATCACTCATTTATGGAAAAAAGAGTGGTTTTGTTTTTTTTTCTGTTTTTCCCCTACATTTCAAAGACGGTTCAAGGTAATCAAGAGCGGTTTACTGTGACTTCATAAGCATAAAACAATTAATGTATGTGGTAGATTACAGGTCTCCACATGCTACGGTTATTTAAATAAAATTTTCCAACTTTTTTTTCTGTTTCACCCTGTATACGCTGCCTGCATGGATGGCGCTGATGGCTACCTTTCTGGATCGGAAGAGTATGATGCAAAGAGCATTTCCACCATCTAGCATCTTCTCATCAAAAAATGCAACTTTCATTCCATTTTATGCAACTAGCATCCGGACTAAGTACACCCATTGTGTGTGAGATTTGTGTGGAACAGAGTGAGCTTTACTCGTCGTTCGCCTTATTTTTCATCTTTTCATTTCAGGGAGTGTATAATTTTATTTTATTTATTTATTGAGTGTGGATGAGCTTTTCTGGCGGCAGTAGTATGCTTGCGAGTGCCTAGAGTTGGACTACATTACTTCCGGCCAGTAGCCCGAAGCATGCTGAGCTGGCCGCCCCGGTTACGCTGGCTCAGTAGAAGGTGAGGGCCCTAGATTATACTACTCCAACTGGCATTAGTGCTTGATATTAATGTGTTCGTTCTTCTCCTCCACAGCAAGTAGTGAACATTCCTCATGTTCTCTGCAGGGCCAACCGTTTTTTGGTCCTGCAAGAGCTTCCCCATAAACTGTCCGTTAGGGATGTATTTTGGGGTTCTCGTCCCCCAAATTAATGTATTCGTTCTTCTCCTCCACAGCAAGTAGTGGACATTCCTCATGTTCTCTGCAGGGCCAACCGTTTTTTGGTCCTGCAAGAGCTTCCCCATAAACTGTCCGTTAAGGATGTATTTTGGGGTTCTTGCCCCAATATTTATGACTAAGTTAGGCTAAGCTTATGTTATGGGTTATTTACTGTTTCGTGTGGTCAAATATTTTATACATCGTGCATGATTTCTTTTACTGGTGTGTCTCAAATCCTTCGCCACCTTAGTGTCCACGCCAAAAGAAAGAGTCGTGTGTTGAGTGTGTTTCCCTCTGAGTACATCAACGACACTGATTTGGTTTGTTCCAGATATCTCCTGTCTCTCTTTGCATGTTCGCGTTGCTCTCTGTCCAAACGCAAACACGAAAAGGCGGGCCGAGCTTTGTTACTAGGGGAAATCTCACCTAATGAAATCTTGGATATTGTGAAACTTTGTTCTGATTCTGTCCGACTTACACTGACTTCTAAAAGTAAAACTGTTTGTCGAGAGTGTGTGTTTGATTCTTCTACTTCCGCCTGACTTCCTCCTGTGTGACTGCTCTTACCTTGGATACGACCTTGGGATGCAGCGAATAGCGGTAAGACTACCCTAGATTCAGATCAGCCGGCCAAAAACATTGAAAAAAGGGAAAGATGAAGTATAATTTTCATTTGTGTATGTCAAACGCCTCTGGCGGGCCCTTTCGCTTCTGTCTCATTCAATTAGGTGAATGGGGTGGGGTGCGATCGGTTACAGTACTCAAGATTACTCAGCTACAGTATCTCTCTTCACATTTTTTCAAACCTCATTTTTCACTCAAAAACTCATAGTTTTGAATAACGATTTGGTTTTTCCGAAAATACATGTCAATTTTATCTTAGCATGTCATGGAAAACAGAAGCACCTGATGCAATTTTGACGTTGGTATGTCAGACTCTGAACTTTTCCATGGCACACTCAGTTGACATCGATGAGTATGTATTGTATTCTGCTGGGTACTTCAAACTCGTTCCGTAGTACTTCGGACTTATTAAGTGCGAACTCGGCTCCTCCACCTGAATTAAAGTTAAATTTTGGCGGATGCGCCGCAGGATTTGCGTTGCATTGCTCGCTCGCTCTCTCTCTCAGTATTGTGTATTTGTGTGTACACAGTGTACACAATACAGAGTAAGTATTGTGCAATTTATTATTTAGCGATTACGTATACGAGTGAAGGTTTACGAGTATTCTGTTCGAATAAAGGTAGCCATGGGCATTGGGCAGGTACTTATAAGGTATTATGTTGGGCGCTTATCCGGCATCAGATCTTATCCCTCCAGTTCCTGTGGCCATTTGCACGAAGCTGCTCGAAATCAATGGAACGGAGACTATATACAAAATTTCCACCTGAGGCTGGCATCCTTTTCTAGCCCTTGGACGAGAAAATGACGGCGGCTTGTATCCGGATCGTGGTTGAATTCGTTATCCGTGTGTTGTGGCTGCTGCTGCTGCTGCTGCTGCTGCTGCTGCTGCTGCTGCTGCTGCTGCTGCTGCTGCTGCCTCACGTCCTGGAAAATTGCGATAACGCGAAATTGGAAAGTTTTGTTGGACGCTCCTTTTTGCAGCAGGTACATAACGTAACGTTATGTGGGTTTTTCCAAGCAAGCAATGCATCTCGTGCAATATTTTTCATTTCAGTAAGCAATAAACTTTACAATAACGCCTTCCAATAAGGCTGGGCTTCGGGTTCCAACCGAGACTGCAACAATCCGACATTTTAATCAACAATCACACCTTCCGCATTTCCTGACATCCACGCTAATGACAACCTATTTTGATTGCGTGTCATTTCGCGTAAAAAATGACAAGTGTTCTGCTACAAGAGTCCTCTCCTATTTGTGATGAATTGATAGCTTCGATTAATTGAATTGGCGTGAATTGTACCTACACCTGAAGAAGACGTAGGGGTTCTACGCAACAGGTGCGTGCACCAATAATTTACGTTCATTCACAGCTCAGACTTTTTGTGGTGAGTTTTTTCATACCATCAAAATACTGGATGGGAACCTTATAAAATCTGGTGTTCTCTTTTGCTATACTTATACCATGATGTTGTTACAGATGAAACTGTTGCATCAAATTGGACTGCTGACGGGAAGCATAGCGGCCGGGGTGGTTTTCGGGAGGTACCAGAACCGAATCTGGGACATCTTCGAGAAAAACATGGAGAAGACTTTGGAATCGCTGCCGGCGTTTGGCGATGATGATGTTGAAGAAGAAAAAAGCTTATCAGTTGAATAAATAATGTGTTTGGAAATGTACTGATACAATTTCATTATGCTGACCAGCCGATAGGGCTTTCTAAAGCAAACCTACTTCAAAAGAACCAGCTGAAGGCGAGGCATGCCTGGAATGAGGGACGACTAATAAGCCCCCGATGCAACCAGCTGCAAAATTCTAAGGGATTTGTAGCTCAAATTATTGAGAACTTAGGAACCGGATTACGCAAGTAGCTCGAATTGCAGTTCTGCCGGACGTATAGTGCTAGCGCCTCTTTAAAATTTGCATCCGCCAAGCAAAATAACAAGCAAAATCGATTAGAATTCAAGTATACAGTGCAAATCTCGTGCCCGATTATTTCGCTTGACACCGAGCCATACAGGTACGAGTGTACACATTGAGAAAACGGACTTCTGGAATTCAATCCGGAATACATTATTGAATTAAGAGGAACGGAGGCGGCGGGCGGGAAGCATCAGAGAAGGCCGGCCTCACACCCGTCCTCGATTCGGCGGAACGCTTTCCCCGATGCCGAACCTGATTCCTCCGACTTTAATTAAGCGATCCCCCGATACGAAGACCGAGATTTCGATCGCAAGCTACATTAATTTTTAATGAACGCGGGAAGAGCATTATAATTATTGAATGTCCGTCTTGCTCTCATGCCGATTATGTCCCGGAAAAAAAAATATGCAGAACTGGGAGAGGAGAGGAAAAGAGAGGAAGAAGAAAAGCGAAGCGTCCGCAACAGACCGAGAACGTCGGTGGAAGTACCTATTCAATTATTTGAAGCGCCCTCTGCTTTTGACTTCTGAATCAGGGCCTCCGTAAGTCACGCGTCTTGACCCCCCCCCCCCAACCATGTCATGGAAAATTGTTGCAAAGTTTTCTAAATTCTTGGTTAGAATAGATCAAAACGCAGATATCGGTCTGCAGATGTATCGGGCGTCCATTGTTTGGTCACAGAGCGGAGTTTCGAGCAGCGTTTTGGCTAGATCATGTCAAAGGATCGTTGCCTCCATCGCAACCATTTCTTTAGGAGCGAGGCATCAGGCTTTTTTCTGGTTTGTCCGATACGAACTTCAAAAAATTCTTTTCAAATTACACAAGCGGTCCAAATCGAATAGATCTACTACTTGAACCAGATGTCTTGAGATAGTTTGAGCTTGAGCTGAAACAAGCTGAGCTATTCTGAGAATTGGTTGAAGTATAAGCTGATCTGAACCAGAGTTTTTGAAGTGAGCTAACCTGAGCTAGAGTTTCGTCTGATCTACGTTGACGAACCCCCACTTCCAAAATAATTTTTCTTCTTAAATGCCGATAAAAGGATAATGAGACGTGATGTTTTGGCTTGCGCTTAGTTTCAGAATTTTTTTAATCAGACGTCCGATTCTGATTCAATGATTTTTTCTCTTGAATGATGCTGATTCATCCTATCGCTATTAGTGTTGCCGTCTAGAGTTAGACTTTCTAGACTCTTGTCTTGAAAAGGCGTCAAGACTTAGACAAGACCTCTAGAAACTCTTGTCTTGAAATTTCTAGACAAGACAAGACTAGGGCTGTCAAGATCAAGAGTCTTGATTAGACTCTTGAGAAGAAAAAGAAAAAAAACTGAAGTATATTCCTCTCTGTTGACGGTTTTTATTATCTACTGAATGTGTGATTTGCTTAAAACTTAAAACTATATCTACTTGAAATGGAGATGGTTGGAATAGGTTCTTCTACTATGTTTCTTTTATTTGTTGAAACCAAAGTACCGACTACAGAGATCACTACAGAACGTTAAAAAGTATCTTGTCTCAAAGTCCCCACTGTTTTTAGAAAGAAAAAAAACTGGGAATTCGGGAGTTTAAATTGAAAGAATAATGAAGTAATAGACTAATAGATCTGTTCTGCGCTTGCGCTCTAGGCAGGCTATCATGTCATTATGCATTGGCCGTTGTTGTCAGGCTGTATCTGATAGGCAGTCTACAGTTCATGAATATTTACTACACAACACAAAGACAAAACAACACAATGAAGCATCTTCCTGTATATTGTGAATTTTATATATATGAGTAGAAGACATTTTGATTTTCGGTTTGTGGTGGCAGTTTACTATTAATTTATCAATTTTGCATCAGAGAACGGAGAAGCGTTGCCAGAATGATGCCATGTCGAATTCTGTTCATGTCTTGTGATTATATATTCACATGACATCTTTTTCAGACTCTGGATGTCGTATGTCTCTACTGTTTTTTCCGGTTCTCATGCGAAAGTTGCGTCCAAGTGATTTTTTTTTCAAGGGCTTCTCCAACATCTTCATTTCCACTTCTCCAAGAAATAGCTGCGCCTTCTCAGATCGCAACTTCTAATAAATAAGTTGGCTCGATAAGACTTTTGGTCAGTAGCTGCGAAACAAAGTGTTTCTTGCCAATAAAAGGAAATTATTCAGACAACATGCATGCTGCAGCCAGATATCACTCCAATGTACCAAAGCTGTATCTCAATTAAGCTGGTGTTCTTCCCATAACTTGAGCAAGATGAGTCTTCTTGTCTGCGTCAGGTTGAGACAAGCGGGAACCTGACACAGGTCTAAAAACAATCGATATATTTTCGACAAAAATATTGGACTACGTCCGCACCACGACATCTGGGAGTTCTGGGTCCTGCTTAAACCCGATTATTCATATTTCTCCGTGCAGCAGCAATGTTTCGAACACCAAATAGGCAAATAATGAAATTGACTGATTGACTTTTTTTTTTACTGTGACTCTTTTTCGTTGACTGTTTCTCGACGTTCATGTGGCAACCTGGTATTGTTCTTGGCTTGCTTATTTAGTCAATTTGAGCCAATGGACTGCGATGAGCTGCATTTCTATTTCCTTTCGCGGTGCCAGATTTTTTGAATACCTTTTTAACTGAACAATAGTTGACTATATTTACTCATATCAGACATCAACCCACGGCAATAAAATTGTACCTTGTCATTTTATATAAGACTCCATTGCAGAAATACGTCTACTGACTGGTCAGAGGTGGCGGCGGCAACGTTTTCTTTCATTACTCACACCAATGATAAATTTCAGTGACAATAAAACAGTGAAATTTGAACGTTAGTATACCCAAGCAGATTTTTATTGGAGCGTAGTCTCTATTCGAAAGGTGCTTCTTGCTCCTCACAGTTCATCTGTTTTTTTTTGCTAAAACATGTTGATATTTCTGTCACGTATTTATATTGGAACAATTGGTTTTATAGTAATTTAATTTCAAGAGTCTATCTAGACTCTTGAAAAATTTCCATCAAGAGTTAGAGTCCTGTCTTGAAATTTTGAAATAATCTTGATATTTCTAGACAAGACAAGAGTAGGGCAACTCTTGTCTTGTCTTGTCTAGACGGCATCACTAATCGCTATACGTAATGTTAGTTGCATAATGGGAGGTTACAATTTACGCAAATTGTTTCTTGGATGATTCTCGATTACTTGACTCTAAAAATAGCTGTATTATAGCTGTATCACACTACACAATTTCTTGTACAACTTCTTGTACAATCTGTCAGTTGAACAATCAAGTTCATTGTTTTTTGACACTATTTTGGCGGATTGCACAAGAAATTATACGAGAAATTGTGTAGTGTAATACAGCTATAATACAGCTATTACACTACAATCATAATTTCTTGAACAATCTGCCAAATCAACAATCAAGTTCATTGTTTTTTGACACTATTTTGGCAGATTGTTCAAGAAATTGTAGAAGAAATTGTACAAGAAATTGTGTAGTGTGATACAGTCATAACCATTTCGAATATCTTGATCAAAGTCCCAAAAAGAAGTCTATTCCAGTTGGCCGACACAGGTTTTTTTTCCTAAGAATTGAATTTGATCAGATTTTCACATTTGAGCCAAGTTTTCTCCATAACTTTGACCTCGTGAACTTGAATAGGTTCTGATGTTGAATTTCAGTTTTTATTGATAATAGGCTCCCTAGCTAGAAGTCATTTTGTTAAAAAATACCTGAAGGTCACGAAGGAATTGATTCACTGAAATATTATTGTGTTGGTAGCGCCATTTCCATTCAGGGATAACCACATAAGTGTATTGGCTACATTTTGTCTGTCTGTCCGTCCATTCGTTTGTTTCTAGACGGGAGTTTTGTCAATGAGTCCTTAATCATCGCAGAAACATTCCCCTATCTTCTCTACTAAATAATCTCAGTTTACAAGAGATAGTTTCTTGAATTCCCGGAGTTCACACGTCTGGGCATTAGACCCACTCCACAATAAGAACACATTTGCAGCATAGGTTTTCATCAAATGTATGGTGTGGCATAATTGAAAATAAATTGATTGGGCCATACCTCTTCGAAGAAAGATTGACTGAGATAATCTATTCAAATTTCCCCCAAAACGATTTGCTTGTGTTATTGGAAAACGCAAGTGTCAACCAAAGAGCTATGCCATTCCAACACGACCCCCTCATTTTGCTTTAGACGTACGCAACTATCTGGATACACAGTATCCTAACCGATGAATCGGTCGCGATGTATCTCAGCTTGGCCTTCCAGGTCACCAGATCTGACACCTCCCGATTTCTTTCTTTGGTGAAAAATGGGAGCAATTGTTCACGAGGCTGAAGTAAACACCGTCGATGAGCTAAGGAGGAGGGTGATCGCGGCAGCCAATCAAATGAGTGAAAACCCTGCAATGATACGTAGGGCTACAAATGACATGACGAAGAGGTCAATAAAATGTTTTGAGTTTAACGATGGCCCCTTCGAGCATCATCTTCACTGAAAGTTCGCTCAACATGGTCAATAATAGTTCAATTGGCAAATATAAATATTCTTCAAAATAATCATTGAGTTTTAGTTTTTTGTTGGGAACAGTTCAATTGCGTCATAAAATCTAATTTTTGGTATTTGTAGCATTTTTTATGAAGTATGATAACGACTTTTCTTATGAGAAAAAAAATCAAGGTGGCTTTTTCCACGAAAACTGCAGGGACAAAATTTTTCGATCCGGTCCTAAAGTTTTTGGATTGGTCGATGATGCGATGTATTGAAGAGTCGTTGCTAGAACATACCTACCAATTTTCATCCGATTCCATCCATTCGTTCCACAGACAAGGCCCATCAAAGTTTCGACTGAAGTACATGAATCACCCTGTAATTTTTGAACGGAAGACTAAAGAAAAATTTCAAAGCCAGATCCTGATCCGCCTGAAAAAGCTGGATCTACCCTCGAGCTATGGCGGTTAAGTCATGAATCACACTGTAGCTTCCGATATAATGTAAAATATGAGCTGGAGTTTGGCTAGACTAAGCTAATAGGAGCTGGAGCTGAGCTAAAGCGACCTAGAATTCAACTAGATTTGGCAACCCGAACATGAATAAGCTGATTCAGAGCTGAACTCAATTCAAGCTGTACTAAGCCAGGCCAATCTTGGAACATATCAATCAATGACGAAGTAAAGTGAGCTGCAAACTTGGCTGATCTGAATGAAATCAGCTGGCTTGGGCAACCTCAGCTAGTGCTATAGTCTAAGTCTGAACTAATCTTAGACTGAACTAATCTGAGCTTAGGCTGGGAAACTGAGCTACCTTGAAACTAACTTGATATATTTATTAGTATTATCAGTGAGTTCGAGTTTGGCTTGGCTGAAGTATTCAAGAGCTGAAACTTAAGCTGAATTGAAGCTACCTGAACCAAAATGAGCTGCATTTCAGGCAGTTCACGCTAATCAAGCCCGACCTAAGATAATCTTGGCCAGAACTTGTGGCTACTTGAGGATGGTATTCACAAGAATATCAAGCTGTTTAACTTAGTTCAGCAGATTAGAGCTCAGCTAGCTGAGTTAGCCCGAACCAAATCTGTGGCTATAAACAAAAATTCCCTGCGCCAATATGAACTGGAAGAGTGGTTAAGACAGTTTGAATTGTAACTGAAACAATTGGTGTAAAATTAAGCTAGAGCGGTGCTAAATCAGGTAATAACTGCCTTGCCTTAGCTGCTAAGTAACACAAAAGTAATATGAGCGAATTAGTGAGTTCAAAGCTTGAATAAGTAGCTTGGGCAGGCAACATCAGCCCAGCTAAAGCTGCAGCTCACTTCAATTTGACGCCAGCTCAGATTACCTATAAGTCTTGGCCTGAAGAATCATCAGTAGAGCACTTTGTATTCACGACAAACAAAAGTTTCTTGATTTTGAGACAATCGTTCCAAGAATATCTTTGCACCAGGCCAATATCCCTGGAAATCTCATGATACGTAGCAGAAATTTTCTTTATGTTGGCGATCAAGTGACTAAATTAGATGCAATCTCCCTAACATTGAAGCACCAACTGATTGCCGAGTCAATCAAGAAAGACCCGTGAGAGAGCTTGACTTTCTTTACATTTTCACTTCTTCATACCTACCTAACTTTTTTCATTTCGCAAGAGCGCCTGCTGCTTCTTTCATCCTCTTTCATGGCCAGCTGGCGACAGAGCCAGCTTCAAACTTATGAAAAAATCAATAGGCACGTTAAGTTTTACTCCTTTCCAACTTCCCAAGAGCCGAAATTCTGAAAAAAATTACGCAAAAATCAAGCTGAAGCAAAACTAGATTTTTTCTAGCTTGAAAACAGTCACAATGGCAGGGGTGTTGTAATACAAGCTACAAGCACATCACGTCCTTTTTTTAGGGAACCATCGCTTACCGTACGAGTACCTAATAATAAAAGGAAACTAGGCGATTATCCAAATAATGCCTATATAAAATATTTAAGTGCGTCGTCAGGGGGTAAGTTCACGTTGATTTTACTGTCGTTCAATGACATGTCGGCCTCGTAAATGTGATTTATATTAACGATAGCATTTTCAATAGATAAAATAATGTTTTATAAGTATCGACGTAAATTCACGTCGTTAAATTCACAAAACGATCAAAACGCGAGCCATAAGCACGTAGAATATTACTAGGTAGCAATTTTATTTTGGATATCATCAAGATAAAATTATGTACAGCGTATTCATATAGAATTTTATAATTGAAAAAGAGTCTTGAGAAGTTTTCAATGTTGTCACATCTCGGGGTTGAAGCAGAAGTGCAATATGACCTAAACGATTGGAATCCAATGCATCAGGGTAATGAAGCCAGCAAGCTGATTGAATTGATGCTCATAGCTGAAATAATCTGAAGCAAACAAGGTTTAATGGCTCAAAACTAAAATGCCTATTCTGTATCTCGTAACGCACATGCTATATGCTGCTTTGCCTATAACAACTATGAGTCCTGATACCTCCTCTGTCACGAAGACACAAACCTGAAAAAAATTATCCGACAACAGACAGACACCTGCCACCATATTTGGGATGAAAAAACTTCCGTCCGTATTTATACGGCAGGAAATTCAAAATCTTCACCGATCATAAACCACTAGTATATACCTTTTTGTTATCCAACTTCTGACACCACTGAGCTATACATACTTGTGAATGAATTTGCAAAGAACGAGGCTGTAGATTGAAAAACAGCAATTCTTATGGGCCTTGAAGTTATCGAAAACTGAAGCCCGTGAGGTCGCATCGATGACATGTTTGCAATCTTTCCGCACGCGCCGCCTCTGGCTCATCCCCGGCAGCCGCATCCCGTCGTGTGTCCCTACTTGTGTGTGCTAAAATGCTCCGGCCTGGATGGGCCTCCCGCATTCCGGCGTGTTTGCTTTCTGCTCGCTGCTTTTTGCTATTCCATCCTCGATTTCGCTTTGGCCGTTGGTTACGCTTTTGCGGCTGTTGTGAGCATATCCCTGGTATGCGTGCTGCTAAGGCTGGTAGCAAAGAGAGTAGATGCCAAGCCGGCATGTTTTATGGCGGTTTTTCCTGACCGCGGTGACAATTTCATAATATAAGGATTGCCTAGCTCCTAGATGTTAGCATGACCCACTAGTCGGGGAGGGGAGGGAGGGACTCGTCGAAGTCTCTCGACCCCGCCGCCTGCTCTGGTCATTTATTAAGCTCCAGATTTCCAGCGCGACGCAGAAAGCGTGAATGCGTGACTACATAGCGCCTGCTGGAGGACCATAATGGAATTGACCTGCGATGTCTGTGTTCCAATAAGGTTATTGCATCTGAGAAATTCTGCTGAAAGCATTTCTGGGCTTCTATTACGGCTCTATTTCACACGCTTCGATGGTTGAATTGTTGCTCAAGTTCTGCTGAAGGAACAATTCAAAAGCACTATAGAGGATTCGACATCAGTAGCGAAATACCGGTTGGACTATCTTCATTGATTTTTAATCACTCTGCAATCGCATCCGACTTTGGTCTTTTCCCAGATGGGACTTCCATCCGGTTTCACTCCACCGTCTGAGAATTCCCCCCGCTCCAGCTGAACCTCTTCTGCTTTGGATGTGAAAGGTGTATATCAGCAAGTCCACTGAAAGCCCCATTGAAATACCAACTACTGCTTGCAAAGCGAAATCGATACCCCCGACTTCATTATATAATCGCCGTACAATAGCCGCGTAGAGAGTTGATTCAATTTAATCCTCGGTAGCTTTTGGGAAAACGGATGAGTTTGAGTTACCGGGATGGCACGTCGGATTTTGTCGGTGGCAACCTGCTGCCCCTGCGAAATGCGCCCGCCGGAGGCCAAGTCTTTACGCGTTTTTTGGGACCCGTATTGATTTCCCAGGACTCTGGGGTCGTAACGAGGGTTATGCCGAAAGCGAGACAGCACGGGCTCGCTTTTACTATGATGTCTCTTGTTGTTGACAAGTTTTTTTCTGGGCCCAAAGCAACAAGACGTTCTCTCCTCGGGCGTTTTCTGCACAATTTGATGCGTGTTTCTTGCGTGATGTCGTGATGCAAAAGACGTATAAATAATCGCTTTCTCTTGCGGCGCGACTGGCGCATCAGGCCGATAGATTAATTTTTGAATTTCTCTCTCTCCGTCCTCCTCGTCAAAAATGAGAAATGATCGGAGGCCCACACGCTGTGGCACTGCGAGAGAATGGTAAATTGGAAGCGGCCCTGCTGCCGCTGCGAAACGGTATAATAACATCCCGACGACGACGACGACGACGGGCAACATCACGAAGAGACGCACGCTAACGCAAAGAACCCTTCCCTGGAATCGATAAAACCAGTTGTTGCAACATCGCAGATTGGGGAGGTGTGGGGGGGCTTTATAAGTTCCAAATGACGCTGCCGGAATGGGAGCAGCATCGGGGAGGGACGAGGGTATACAAGTATATGGAATATAGGTATCCCATGCAAGCCCGGGGCTTATTTATGACGCACATTTGGCGATACGGGCCTGAACATTGAAGTTTACTTGGGAAGACGTGATATGGAAGGGGTTGTCTTGCTTCCGAATGTTCCACGAAAATGTTCTCGGGGCTCTGGCTCGATGCTAATTTTGTATGTGAGTTTCTTTGGACGAATACCAGTAAGTACCAGTTGATCAGTTGATTGCTACGATATCTTAACCACCGGTGCTTCTTGCTGTGCACTCAGCGTAGTTCTAAGGGTGAAATTGGTTAAGGCTTTCTATCAGCTTCACCTTGAGAACAACTAGGCCGAGCAAAATTATCCAGTCATGAACATTTTTTATACGGCAGCAAATTCGTTATCGTTACGGATCACAGACCACCAGTGTACTATTCAGGGTTGGGTCATTACACGTAGAAAATTATTTCTCTACATCACTGGAAATAACCACGCAGAACATGTAGAATATGTATATTATGTAGAAAATTCTAATTCACGAGTAGGTATGGCGGCAGTTGAGGCAGACGTTTCTAGGGACTTTTATCTGGTGACTTTTGGTTGGCAACACTGAATCTAGTGACTTTTTTGACAGGTCGTTAAGCATTGGATCTGCATTACCGGCATTTGACAGGTGGCGCGGGAAATTTGAAAAGTTTTCAGTTTATCTGGTGACTTTTGGTTATTATCACTGAATCTAGTGACTTTTTTGACTGATCGTCAAGCATTTATTCTGTATTACCGGCATTTGACATGTGGGGGATTTTAACGTGCGGGAAATTTGAAAAGTACGTGGAATTTGGATTTGACAGGCTAGGTCACAGATTGTGTTTGGCTGGAGACATTTGTTAGCTTGAAAGCGCGGGATGTTTGAATTCCCTATACCTACTAAAGCACTAATCATTGTATCTTAACCCTTGCAAACTCTCAAGTGGTTTGGTTTCAATAGTTATTTTTGGTATATAAACGCAAGCAAATAGAACCATTTTATTGACAGACCAATATACTGTGCTAGTTACATAGACAATAATTACATACAGTTCAGGGTAAGACCTCAACATCATGATTTATTCGTAGTTTAATTCACATAACTGCTTACATAGACAATTATATTAAATTCAAAATAAAGCACAAACAGGTGATCATAAACAAATTTACAGTATTGATTATACATACAAACATTGATTACTAAAATTACTTGAAATCGAAGTACGTTCGATAAAATTTCTTAGTTGCTTACATAGACAATTACGTCAAATTGAAATAAGGCACAAACAGGAGGTGATCGTGAACGATTTTTCATAGCTGAGTATACAGGCATCAACTACCTATAATCGAAAAACATCTAATACATGTTCTTAGTTGCTTACATAGACAATTACGTGAAACTTAAAATAAGGTACAAACAGGTGAGCATGAATGACTTTTCATAGCTAAGTATACAGACATTATTCACTTGAAATCGAAGTACATTTGATACAATTTCCCAGCTGATTACCGCATACCATTACATGAAATTTGAAATAAGGCACAAACAGGTGATAATAAACAAATTTACATAGTTGATTATACATAGAAGATATGCACACGAACATAAATCGAAGTACATTTGACTATTTCTTAGTTGATTACATAATATACAATTACATGAAATTCAAAATAGGACACGAAGAGGTGATCATAAACAAATTTACAGTGTTGAATAATACAAACTTGAATTACTCAAAATCGAAGTAGGTACATTCAATACAATTTCTTAGTTACTTACATAGGCAATTACGCGAAATTCAAATAAGGCCAAAACAGGTGTTCATGAGCGATTTTTATAGCTGATTACACAAACATTGAATACTTTAAAATAGGAGTAGGTACTTTTAATACAATTTCTTAGTTGATTATACCATATAAAATTATTTGAAATTTGAATTGAGGCACAAACAAATTATAATAAACGAATTTATAGGGTTGATCACACAAATATCAATGACCTGAAATCGAGGTACATTTTTAATACAATTTCTCAGTACAAACATCATTCACCCAAAGTCGAAGTACACTTAACACGACAACTTGATGGTCGGCAGTTCTGATGTGCCGGTCGCGAGGCAAATTGTTGGAATCATCGTCATCATTATTGGACACAATTAACTCCTTCATGGAGCCAAAATTGAGTAGCTTGGAATTCTTATAGCTCAGTTTTATTATTTTCACTTTGCAAACGACATCACTTCTATTCTCGGGTGCTGGGAAGGCGAAGGGCCCACTGTTGGCTCTTAGAGAGAATCGTTGATAGTGTGAATTCAGTAACTGGATCAGGTTGACAGTATAATTCTAGTTATTGTAGTTGTGATGAGAACATTCCAGGTGAGTACTACAAAAAAAAAAAAAATCAAAATTGTATGTTATGTCTAACAGGATATTATAATACAAGTTTCATAAGACATAGTATTGTTGGGGGGTACGGAAAATGAACGAGTGAATATGCCTCCACGACCGTGAGGCTTATTGTTTGTAGGTATATGCATTTCAACTACCTGAGAAGTCGCACCCAAAATAACGGCTCTTACCAACAGGTAATTGGTTGAAGGCCTTTTTTCTTATAATTTATAAGGTTATGACAGTATTACGGGAGCATAATTATTGAAAATAAAACATGCTAATTGTCGCAAGGCCCTTAAGGTCGTGAGTGGCGTGACAATATCCACCATGTAAACCGTGGTAATAAGTTTGAATTTGAACAATCTATACTGTTTATCCGCGTAACCAGTCTTTTTTCCATCAACTGTAGTCATTCCACAGAGTTTTAACAAGAGATTGATTTTTTTTTTCAATAAAGTTTGACCATCGAATCTGTGGGTGATTTTTTTTTTTTTGCATAAGCATGAGACATTACATTGAAAAAGATCGATGGAATTGGCTTAGCTTTGCGTGGGGTAGGTATAATATACAGCGAGCCGCGGCTTTGCAGTCGTTTCCAAAAATCCGGAACTATCGACCAGGGGCCTGTATCGAAATAGAATTTTTTTGTCAAAAGAAAGTTAAATTTTTTTCTAAATATAACCCGTACATATAGTAATGTGTTTCCATAAGAATATGTACTTAAATAAATGAATTGTCCGCATAAACATAGTGAAAATTAAACTTACACGAAAAACACAAACACGGCACAGCACCAACCCATGAGGCTGCTAGATAACGAATGCAAACGCACCACCACCACCACCTGTCGACTGGGTGGTTGTTCGTAACTTCTTACCTGAAAAGCCCTGAGCTATTTATTTATTTTTTACCTGAAAGATCGTGTCTGAACAGGAATTTTTAGTATCATATGCACATATCCACGGAGCCACCAGATAATCAATAATTATTATATAAATAGAAACTTTATTTAAAAATTACTTTGTGCTTATCACATAATGCTCCGACTTGAAAAATATCAGCGCTGAATTTTGTCAGTCCAGTACGGCAATGTGAAAATAAAAAAATATAAAAGATATAAGTATTTAGGAGCTCAATGTGTTGGAAAGATGTTTTAATAAAAACTATTAACATATGGACAAATTTACATAAAAATACCTAATGTTTTTCAATGCTCAAAGGTATTAGCCTAAAATGTTAGCGATTATCGATTGCATTGAGTACACCTGCCTACTGAAATTTTTCAAGTACCTGAGGGTCTAATATAAACGACTCTAGCAAGCCAGCATTTTATAAGAATTTTCTACTTGACCGACCTTGAATTTTCAATAAATACCCTTTGATTACCAGGTTGAGAAAGAACGAATGAATACGAGAGGTAGCCAGTAGTGTAGGTAGCGCGACCGAAGAAATTAACAAGAGAGTTTTGCAGCATTGCCCACCCGCTGACGAGTGCTCTTCAAGCTACAAATATCTCCGGATCAAATATGTACCAAGCCATATGCGTAGTATCAGAATGGTGCATCTTAATACTTAACTCGGCCCTTTCAGGATGTACCTATGGGAGAAGTTTGTGCAAATAAAAATACGCACTAGTTATTGGTTACAGCTTTGTTCATTTCAGATTTTTAAACAGTTCCATACTCCTATCCTTACCTTAGATATGAAAGATTTTATTGTATCTATCTATGTACTAACAAGACTCTAAGAATTTTCATTCACATGTTCGAAAATATTTGCAGTCATTTCTCACAATAATTAAAGGCCGGTTACCTGCTCTTTAAAAAATTCATGCTCTCAAAGCTCGGGGTATATTATAGAAATATGTGCCATCATAGTTTCGAGGAATATGATGATATGATGGTGGTGTATGGAGAAATTTCTACGAGCACTTTGGAAAAACCATATAGCAACACATCGACACGGCTTCTATACCACTTTCTAAAGCATGTGGGAAGCAGTGCCACTTGAATGAAAACTACGAGTGCACTCGCTTTTTTTTTTTTATAAACCCAGCTGTGAATGAGCATAATGAGCACCGTTTACCTGGAATCGCATGGTTTAGCTGTAAAGATGTTGTGAGGTATGAGACAGTTCGGCATGCGTTAATTAGCAGTAGCCGTTGAAAAAAAAATAGGCAATCTTTTTTTCAAGAGTTTTATTCAAAAATTAATACATGTCTTCAGTCGTTCATAATCCGATAATACATCGTCGTAGTGTAGTTCGAGGAACTCTAGCATGCATGAAACTTTTTCATTAGATTTGAAACCAGCCAAAATCTGTTTGAGAACTTTATACATAGAAACGTTCGAGTTCGATGTCGGCATGAGTTGTCAGCAGTGGCGTCATGCTTTAACCAGCAGCACGTCATGCCTTAAGTCGGCATGAGTTGTCAGCAGTGGCGTCATGCTTTAACCATCAGCACGTCATGCCATAAGTCGGCATGAGTTGTCAGCACTGGCGTCATGCTTTAACCATCAGCACGTCATGCCATAAGTCGGCATGAGTTGCCAGCAGTGGCGTCATGCTTTAACCATCAGCACGTCATGCCATAAGTCGGCATGAGTTGTCAGCAGTGGCGTCATGCTTTAACCATCAGCACGTCATGCCATAAGTCGGCATGAGCTGCCAACAGTGGCGTCATGCTTTAACCATCAGCACGTCATGCCATAAGTCGGCATGAGCTGCCAACAGTGGCGTCATGCTTTAACCATCAGCACGTCATGCCATAAGTCGGCATGAGTTGCCAGCAGTGGCGTCATGCTTTAACCATCAGCACGTCATGCCATAAGTCGGCATGAGTTGTCAGCAGTGGCGTCATGCTTTAACCATCAGCACGTCATGCCATAAGTCGGCATGAGCTGCCAACAGTGGCGTCATGCTTTAACCATCAGCACGTCATGCCATAAGTCGGCATGAGCTGTCAACAGTGACGTCATGCTTTAACCACCACCGCGTCATGCCATAAGTCGGCATGAGCTGTCAACAGTGACGTCATGCTTTAACCACCACCGCGTCATGCCATAAGTCGGCATGAGCTGTCAACAGTGACGTCATGCTTTAACCACCAGCGCGTCATGCCATAAGACGGCATGAGCTGTCAACAGTGACGTCATGATTTAACTGGCAGCTCGTCATGCCATAATCAGCTCGTGATGTTTTAACCGACGACCATGTGGAATTAGGCATGGTTCAGCCGGCTGATCTAATGAGGCATATTATAGATGGATAGATTAATAGAATCATTTAAGCGCCGAGTCGGCATGGGCTGCTAGCGCGTCTGGGTAAATACAAAGTACTTTTTGAAAAAGGTTATACCCCCAACTGGACGACGGAGCTGTTTCGCATCAGACAAGTGAAACCGAACAGCAATCCACCTACATATCTTATTGAAGATCTAAAGGGTTCGCCGATCATGGGATGTTTTTACGAACGAGAACTACAGAAAACTAAACATCCCGAGATCTATCTGGTGGAAAAAGTTTTGAAAAAAACCGGTTCGAGGCTTTACGTTAAATATTTGGGCATGCCCGATCGAGGGTGGATTGCGAGAGCAGACGTTGTTTGAACCAGCAACCTCGTCGATCACACTTAACGTCAGAGAGCCGGTGAAATAAGGTGTCTGGAGCAAAAACGTCCCGATCACAGCCGTCATAAACTCCATCGGCGCTATCGCCATAAGCAACGTAGCCATCATCACCAACAACGTGATATCATCACCAGCAACTCCGTATCATCATAAAGCATCATCACTGTTATCGTCATATCATCGCAAGCATGATCATCTCTATCGTCATATCAACGTAAGGATCATCACCGCTATCGCCATATCATCACAAGCATCATCACCGCTAACGTCATTTCATCATAAAACAACGTCATATTATCATATTCATCACCCTCGCTATCGTCATATCATCGCAAGCATCATCACCTCTATCGTCATATCAACGTAAGGATCATCACCGGCATATCGAGATAAGCAGCTAGCATTATAAGCATCGTAAACATCTTCATAGCATCGCCAGCACCAACGTCAAACAAAGAGAGATGCCCACCTTGTTCAGCCCCTGGCAGTCTATCGAAAAAATGTTACGGTATTATGACGAAGCCATCGTTCAAGAGACCGAATTACTATATCAAACAACTCTGAACGGATCAGCTGCAAGGATACGAGTTGGGCTTAGCATCGCCAGAGGACTCTCACCAGCAATCATCATCATATCGCATGCAAATTCGAGCCGAATATCTTTCACCATGCGGGAATGGAGTGAATTAATAGAGCTCTTGCCCTCTTCGACTGCATCAACTTCGAACGTTCCGAATGGTGATATGAAAATTTTCGAGAACTATACTCTAAAATTGGGTTCATCTGCAGGCATCGGACATCTACATAGCAGGGCCCAGACCGTCTATCTGCATGAAAATTTTCTACAACAAATTGCACGAATGAGAGATATCATTAGCTATAGATTAGAGGCTCTAGAATCAATGAATTTTAAAAAATTTTATACTGATTTATTATCAAGCTCCTTTAAAATAACGAGCGATGTATCGAACTCGAACGTTTCTATGTATAAAGTTCTCAAACAGATTTTGGCTGGTTTCAAATCTAATGAAAAAGTTTCATGCATGCTAGAGTTCCTCGAACTACACTACGACGATGTATTATCGGATTATGAACGACTGAAGACATGTATTAATTTTTGAATAAAACTCTTGAAAAAAAGATTGCCTATTTTTTTTTCAACGGCTACTGCTAATTAACGCATGCCGAACTGTCTCATACCTCACAACATCTTTACAGCTAAACCATGCGATTCCAGGTAAACGGTGCTCATTATGCTCATTCACAGCTGGGTTTATAAAAAAAAAAAAGCGAGTGCACTCGTAGTTTTCATTCAAGTGGCACTGCTTCCCACATGCTTTAGAAAGTGGTATAGAAGCCGTGTCGATGTGTTGCTATATGGTTTTTCCAAAGTGCTCGTAGAAATTTCTCCATACACCACCATCATATCATCATATTCCTCGAAACTATGATGGCACATATTTCTATAATATACCCCGAGCTTTGAGAGCATGAATTTTTTAAAGAGCAGGTAACCGGCCTTTAATTATTGTGAGAAATGACTGCAAATATTTTCGAACATGTGAATGAAAATTCTTAGAGTCTTGTTAGTACATAGATAGATACAATAAAATCTTTCATATCTAAGGTAAGGATAGGAGTATGGAACTGTTTAAAAATCTGAAATGAACAAAGCTGTAACCAATAACTAGTGCGTATTTTTATTTGCACAAACTTCTCCCATAGGTACATCCTGAAAGGGCCGAGTTAAGTATTAAGATGCACCATTCTGATACTACGCATATGGCTTGGTACATATTTGATCCGGAGATATTTGTAGCTTGAAGAGCACTCGTCAGCGGGTGGGCAATGCTGCAAAACTCTCTTGTTAATTTCTTCGGTCGCGCTACCTACACTACTGGCTACCTCTCGTATTCATTCGTTCTTTCTCAACCTGGTAATCAAAGGGTATTTATTGAAAATTCAAGGTCGGTCAAGTAGAAAATTCTTATAAAATGCTGGCTTGCTAGAGTCGTTTATATTAGACCCTCAGGTACTTGAAAAATTTCAGTAGGCAGGTGTACTCAATGCAATCGATAATCGCTAACATTTTAGGCTAATACCTTTGAGCATTGAAAAACATTAGGTATTTTTATGTAAATTTGTCCATATGTTAATAGTTTTTATTAAAACATCTTTCCAACACATTGAGCTCCTAAATACTTATATCTTTTATATTTTTTTATTTTCACATTGCCGTACTGGACTGACAAAATTCAGCGCTGATATTTTTCAAGTCGGAGCATTATGTGATAAGCACAAAGTAATTTTTAAATAAAGTTTCTATTTATATAATAATTATTGATTATCTGGTGGCTCCGTGGATATGTGCATATGATACTAAAAATTCCTGTTCAGACACGATCTTTCAGGTAAAAAATAAATAAATAGCTCAGGGCTTTTCAGGTAAGAAGTTACGAACAACCACCCAGTCGACAGGTGGTGGTGGTGGTGCGTTTGCATTCGTTATCTAGCAGCCTCATGGGTTGGTGCTGTGCCGTGTTTGTGTTTTTCGTGTAAGTTTAATTTTCACTATGTTTATGCGGACAATTCATTTATTTAAGTACATATTCTTATGGAAACACATTACTATATGTACGGGTTATATTTAGAAAAAAATTTAACTTTCTTTTGACAAAAAAATTCTATTTCGATACAGGCCCCTGGTCGATAGTTCCGGATTTTTGGAAACGACTGCAAAGCCGCGGCTCGCTGTATATTATACCTACCCCACGCAAAGCTAAGCCAATTCCATCGATCTTTTTCAATGTAATGTCTCATGCTTATGCAAAAAAAAAAAAATCACCCACAGATTCGATGGTCAAACTTTATTGAAAAAAAAAATCAATCTCTTGTTAAAACTCTGTGGAATGACTACAGTTGATGGAAAAAAGACTGGTTACGCGGATAAACAGTATAGATTGTTCAAATTCAAACTTATTACCACGGTTTACATGGTGGATATTGTCACGCCACTCACGACCTTAAGGGCCTTGCGACAATTAGCATGTTTTATTTTCAATAATTATGCTCCCGTAATACTGTCATAACCTTATAAATTATAAGAAAAAAGGCCTTCAACCAATTACCTGTTGGTAAGAGCCGTTATTTTGGGTGCGACTTCTCAGGTAGTTGAAATGCATATACCTACAAACAATAAGCCTCACGGTCGTGGAGGCATATTCACTCGTTCATTTTCCGTACCCCCCAACAATACTATGTCTTATGAAACTTGTATTATAATATCCTGTTAGACATAACATACAATTTTGATTTTTTTTTTTTTTGTAGTACTCACCTGGAATGTTCTCATCACAACTACAATAACTAGAATTATACTGTCAACCTGATCCAGTTACTGAATTCACACTATCAACGATTCTCTCTAAGAGCCAACAGTGGGCCCTTCGCCTTCCCAGCACCCGAGAATAGAAGTGATGTCGTTTGCAAAGTGAAAATAATAAAACTGAGCTATAAGAATTCCAAGCTACTCAATTTTGGCTCCATGAAGGAGTTAATTGTGTCCAATAATGATGACGATGATTCCAACAATTTGCCTCGCGACCGGCACATCAGAACTGCCGACCATCAAGTTGTCGTGTTAAGTGTACTTCGACTTTGGGTGAATGATGTTTGTACTGAGAAATTGTATTAAAAATGTACCTCGATTTCAGGTCATTGATATTTGTGTGATCAACCCTATAAATTCGTTTATTATAATTTGTTTGTGCCTCAATTCAAATTTCAAATAATTTTATATGGTATAATCAACTAAGAAATTGTATTAAAAGTACCTACTCCTATTTTAAAGTATTCAATGTTTGTGTAATCAGCTATAAAAATCGCTCATGAACACCTGTTTTGGCCTTATTTGAATTTCGCGTAATTGCCTATGTAAGTAACTAAGAAATTGTATTGAATGTACCTACTTCGATTTTGAGTAATTCAAGTTTGTATTATTCAACACTGTAAATTTGTTTATGATCACCTCTTCGTGTCCTATTTTGAATTTCATGTAATTGTATATTATGTAATCAACTAAGAAATAGTCAAATGTACTTCGATTTATGTTCGTGTGCATATCTTCTATGTATAATCAACTATGTAAATTTGTTTATTATCACCTGTTTGTGCCTTATTTCAAATTTCATGTAATGGTATGCGGTAATCAGCTGGGAAATTGTATCAAATGTACTTCGATTTCAAGTGAATAATGTCTGTATACTTAGCTATGAAAAGTCATTCATGCTCACCTGTTTGTACCTTATTTTAAGTTTCACGTAATTGTCTATGTAAGCAACTAAGAACATGTATTAGATGTTTTTCGATTATAGGTAGTTGATGCCTGTATACTCAGCTATGAAAAATCGTTCACGATCACCTCCTGTTTGTGCCTTATTTCAATTTGACGTAATTGTCTATGTAAGCAACTAAGAAATTTTATCGAACGTACTTCGATTTCAAGTAATTTTAGTAATCAATGTTTGTATGTATAATCAATACTGTAAATTTGTTTATGATCACCTGTTTGTGCTTTATTTTGAATTTAATATAATTGTCTATGTAAGCAGTTATGTGAATTAAACTACGAATAAATCATGATGTTGAGGTCTTACCCTGAACTGTATGTAATTATTGTCTATGTAACTAGCACAGTATATTGGTCTGTCAATAAAATGGTTCTATTTGCTTGCGTTTATATACCAAAAATAACTATTGAAACCAAACCACTTGAGAGTTTGCAAGGGTTAAGATACAATGAGGAGTGCTTTAGTAGGTATAGGGAATTCAAACATCCCGCGCTTTCAAGCTAACAAATGTCTCCAGCCAAACACAATCTGTGACCTAGCCTGTCAAATCCAAATTCCACGTACTTTTCAAATTTCCCGCACGTTAAAATCCCCCACATGTCAAATGCCGGTAATACAGAATAAATGCTTGACGATCAGTCAAAAAAGTCACTAGATTCAGTGATAATAACCAAAAGTCACCAGATAAACTGAAAACTTTTCAAATTTCCCGCGCCACCTGTCAAATGCCGGTAATGCAGATCCAATGCTTAACGACCTGTCAAAAAAGTCACTAGATTCAGTGTTGCCAACCAAAAGTCACCAGATAAAAGTCCCTAGAAACGTCTGCCTCAACTGCCGCCATACCTACTTTCACGTGCTATTAGCTTTTAATCAAGAAGTACATTCAGTCGATAAGGATTCGAGGATGAAGAGATATAGAGATTTTGATGAGATTCCATCAAACGTTTGTTCACCTTGTTTCCGTTGAGATAGCTACGCACTTTTTTTTTGGAGCCAAATAGTCCAAAATCACTAGATAAAATTCTTGAACATTTCTGGGACATTTTTTGAAATCAAACGAAAAAATTATCAACGGTTTTGTAATTTTGAGAGATGTAGAAAATTGATACACGTCCGTTTTTTGGATAAAAGTTGACACCAAGAAAGAATTTTTTGTCACATGATTGGAAAAACGCTAGTTGGAATACATTTTTCAACACACTCAGTACACCACATAAAAAAAATCTGTTGTGGGGCGACACAAAACTTTCCCGGCGGTATCCAGAGACGTCAGTAATGATTTCGATCGAAGTGTCCCTTCGGGAGGAGGCGATTCGATTTGGAAATTGATGAAAAAACTCTATTTGGTCGAGCGTTTAGCGAGCATCCTGCATCCATTGTTGAGCGGACAGAAAAAATGACAGGTTAGGTCAGTTTTCCAAGGTGATGAAATGATTCAAAAGGTAGAACTAGGTAGCTAACTGTTGTGATATCTCAAAAATGCAATGCTGGTTCCTTATTGAAATTTTTGTTCCTACTTCAGATATGATGATGAAATTACAAAAACTTGATTGAAAACTTTAACTGCATCTGTGTGTCAAATTTCAACTCTATATTTTTAATTTAGAGCTGGGGCGACAAACCCAGACCCAATGTGCCACCTGAGAGCTTCCGATCAAAATCATCCACCCAAAGTCTAATCAGAACATTCCAGGCTGAACTTAGGCCTCCGTACCTGATTTCGATTTGATCGGATCAATAATTCGGTAATTATTGTGACAGAACCGCTTAATTTGTACGATCGCATGAGTGGTTTTATATTTTCAGGAGGAAAATTTCCGGGAAATTGGAGAGAAATTATTGGAAAATGTTCAAGAACCAGTTATCTATTCTCTAAAAAAAAACAATTCCAAGAAATCTGTTCACGGAATAAAAAGTTGGAAAATTTGCAGTTTTTCCAGAGAGGAAAACTCGGCAACTGTTGATCCGATTTCGAAAATTTTTCCTCCAAAAATTAGCTCAATCTTTTCTCTAACTTTTATTCACAGCATGTCTGCACCTAAAATTAATATTTCGTGGGGCTTACCGCATGTAGAAGTTTGCATTGCGTTTTTCTCAAATTCACGGAATGTGCAAATTTCATTTTGAAAAAATTACAGTCGGAAAACCGAAACCGTGTCAACTCTGAAAATAGACCTGCACGACGCTCAATACAATCTACTTTCGATATCAGTTGAAATTTCCAAAAAAAAGTCGATCCCCGAGCAGGAATAAATTTTTGAGTGGAGTCCTGCTACAAAAGCGAGTCGTGCTGGTCGAAACACCGGCGAGAGCCCCTCCTGAGTGGCAACGGCCAGGAGAAATTTCGAAAATTCATTACGCTCAACTGGAGAATGGTGGAAAACTGCAACTGCGGCCTCAATTTGACTCTTTTGTTGTGTTGCTTCCCGCCAAATCTGGTTCCAATCCATCGCATAGATTTTGAATAATTATTTGGTAAAGTTTTGAACTTGAACATTTTTTATTATTTGACAGATGACAGATAGGGCAATGTTTCCAACTGTTCTGAATACAGTTTTTCAAGGGCTTTCAAATGACATATAGCAAGTTGAGCTCCGTGAGATATAGCTTCTAACATTTGATGATAGTGACAGTTGGGTTTGACAGATGACAGCCAAAAACTAATGGGCTCTTTTCAGGAAACAACCATGTTTGTATACCAAATATCAAGTCGATCCAGTCAACGTTACGGCAGTTATCGTGGAAGATCACAGACAGACACACACACATACGCACACAGACAGACATCATTCTGAAAATGGTCTTAATCGTCTTGGGGGACCTCAAAACGGATATATCCGGTGAAATCTCAAAACTTTTTTTCTGCACGATTACAATACTTTCCCTCCGTGTTCGTGGGTGGGCCGGGAAAGTAATTAGGTTTTCATCTCAATTTTTGAAGGAGAAATATTGAAGATAATTTCACCCTGTGGCGAATACATTCATTCAATTGAATTTTATTTTAATCTCACGTCGAGTTTTTCATTTGCAAGGTCCCATCTTAAATTACTTATGTTAGAAAACACAAAGCACGCAAATAATTGCGCCTCTTAGGCCTATAGCGGACCCATCGCATTTTCAATAAAACAAAGGTTTCCGACTACCACAACACCAGACAATTCGACCAGAACGGTGGTACAGACACGTGTTCCGCCCCTGTCGGGGGCTCATCAGTGCGGAGGCATCCAATCCTACCAGTACTATTAGGAGTCGTCCTGTGTGTACTCTACACCACAAAGATTTCTCTGACTGCCACTGCACTGGATGATACGACTGGATACCTACGCACTGATGAGCCTCAAACAGGGGCAAAACAAGTGTCTGTGTAGTTTTGGTCTAATTGTCTGGTGTTGTGGTAGTCGGAGAGCTTTGTTATATTTAATTAGAGTTCTCATCAGGGTTCCAAACGATACATGAGGGCACTGGGGAGCCCGATAGAACTCCGTAAGCCACGGAAAAATGCTAGGGGGCTCAGCAGGGCTCCAAAAGACGTCGATGAAACAAGAAGGACCTTAGAGGGCAACTAGGGCAACAAGGGGGCTCACTGATATTCTCAAAGCTACGGGAGAAATAAGGGGGCTTATCAAGGCTCCAAACGATGCATAAGCAAACAAGAGGCTGGATGGAGCTCCGTAAGTCATGGAAACTTTCTATGGGGCTCAGCAGGGCTTTAAAAGACGTAGAAGGAACGAGGGGGCTCCTGGAGGGCCACTAGGGCCTTTAACAACACAAGAAGGCACAAGAGGGCTCACTGGAACTCTGAAGCTACAGAAGGATGAGGGGCCCATCAGGGTTCCAAACGATACATGAGGAAACAAGGGGGCTCAATGGAGCTCCGTAAGCCATGAAAAAATGATATGGGGCTCAACAGGACTTCAAAAGACATTAAAGAAACAAGGGGGCTCTTGGAGGGCCACTAGGGACTCTAACAACGCAAGAAGGCACAAGGGGGCTCACTGGAAATCTGAAAGCTATGCAAAGAATAAAGGGTCTCACCAGGGCTCCAAACGATACATGAGGACACAAGGGGGCCCAATAGAGCTCCGTAAGGCACGGAAAAATTCTATGGGGCTCAGCAGAGCTTTAAAAGACGTTGAAGAAACAAGAGGGTCCTTAAAGGGCAACTAGGGCAACAAGGGAGCTCATTAGGGCTCCAAACGATACATTAGAGCACAAGGGGAGCCCGATGGAGCTCCATAACCCACGGAGAAAGCCAAAAGACTCAGCAGGATTTCCAATAATATATAGACGACACAATGGAGCCCGACGAAGCTCTGTTTGACAAAAGAAGGCAAAGGGGGCTTACCTCTGAGCTTACTGATACCCTGAAAGCCATGAAAAAACATGGCGGGGCTGATTAAAATCACACTTGTAGACACAGGGGGGGGGGGGGAGGGGCAACAAGAGTCGGAATATTATATGAAGACACAAGAGGCTTACTAATAATGCTCCGACCGATAGGGCTCCGAATGACATGACGGCACAAGGGTGCTCAGTGCTTCGAAAGTAACGGAAAATACAAGGGGACTCAGCAGGTCTTCAAATTGCATTGAAGACACAAGAAAAGGCTTCAATGAAACTCTGGATAACAGAAGATAATTAAAGAGGGCTTAATGGAATTCTGAAAGCTATGAAACACATTACGGCACTTGAGGAAAAAGGGGGCCCGATAGGAGGCTGATATCACATGAATGCACAAGGGGTTCACTAGTGCTCCGGAAGCCTCGGAAAAAATAAAAGAGGGCCTAACAAAGCTTCAATCGATGCTGAAGACACAAGGGGGCCTACTGGAGATCTGTATAATAAAATAGGCTTATTGGTACGTATTTTCCTCGATATTTTCGCTGGAAGCTCATTAGCTCTGGGGCTTATCAGAGCTTATATTACATTTTAAGAAACTAAGGGGCCCGGTAGGGCTCCAAATATGACACAATGGCACAACGCTACTTGCTGCTCCAGAAGTCACAGGGGGCATAGCAGGGCTTCAAATCACACTGGGGTCCAGTGAGGCTCTTGATAACACAAGTTTGCAAAATGGAGTTTCTGGAATTCTGAGAGCTATGAAAAACTGAAAAAGGGTCATTAGGGCTCAAAATCACATTCAAGAACGTAAGGAGCCCGACAGGGCTCCGAACACCACATGAAGGCACAAGGGACATACTAGTGCTCCAAAAGTCACGGAAAAATGAGGAGGGCTCAGCGGAGCTCAGAAAAAATATAAGGAAACTCCAGGACAGGGCTCCGAATATGACATGAAAACCCAAATTGAATTTCGTTGGTTCCGAATTGAAGTTCCGGAAGCTCGGCGCTCTACTAGAAGTGCGCGGAGTGATGCCAGAGGACTCAGTGAAGGTTCAATGACATTGAAAAAACAAGGGTGCCCAGAAGGGTTTTAAATAATACAGTAAGGTATAAGGGGCTCATTAGAACTCTGAAAGCAAGAGAAAACACAAAACGAATTGTCCGCGACGAATTGTCCACGCGACGAATTGTCCGGTCACGGTAATGACTCAACTCTGGTTGTAGCCTATAAAACAAGATTTGATGTTCTGCTAAACTACCAGCGGAACTTATGATGCCTATAAAAAAAGTCAGTTGAATCTAAATTCATTTCTTGTACCGAAACAGCCACTTTGTCATTTTTTTTGCCATCATTTACCTATTCTGGCTTGAAAAGCTTATAGCGTCGGACATATGGATTACTCGGAATCAGAAATTCTCACAAGAATCTTAAAAAATCTCGTGAATATCTCGAGCAATCTCACAGACGTCTTTAAAAATACCTGGTAATCTGATTGAGGTGGAAATTTTGAGACCATCTTGAAATTGAGTCTGAACTCCGAGATTGAGTTGCAATTTCCAAAAAAACTCCGGAAGTTTTTAGCTTATTCAAATTCCTAGATATTGTTTAGAGTTATACCGAGATCATCCAGAAATCTCCGAGGTTAGGTCCGAATTTGTGGGATACTTTCGTCTGTATTTCTACGATTGGAAAGTTTGAAATTGTAACCGATCACAAACCTTCTGTGTTCTGGATTTCTGACCCGTCATTCCATTTCGGACACAATTTATTGGATCTCGTGGACGAATACAGTAACAAGTCCATGAGAACTGAGCGGTTTTGAGCACAAAATTTCATAGTTAGATTGTAAACAACTGAGCAAAGCAAAAACAACTACTCAAGCAGGAGCTTATACTTCTAGGTCCTGTCTTACACCAAGTAAGCCAAAACAAAATCAAATTCCGGTTAGATTTCCATGAATTCAAATTACATTCTGTGCCTACAGCGATCACTTAGCGAGATCTTACGGAGCAAACGACTTGATTTCGCTTTTCGCCTCTACAACTACGAATTTTACGCTTTCACACACGCGTTCCCCGCTAACCTCGTTTTCAACTTATGTACCTGCTGGTATGAATTTCCATCACGTCCCTCCTGACGTCCCAGCCTTCCTCATTAGCGTAAAATTGAGAGGTGGAGAGCTAAACAGCAGACCCCCTTTCCACCTCTCTCTTATACAACACTAAGTAAATAACCATCGATCCTGTTTTCGCGATGTTAGTTAAGGAGCAGCCAGCAGGATTCGTCATGGATCTCTCGCTCTCCCCCTTTTGTTTACAACCTCCCCCTTTGCCGTCCTTTCATTTGGCACTAGGCGCTATTATGCTCAAGGAGTGAATGACTGGGAATTAGTCCTGTTATTGTGTCACTTCCATCTGACAAGCCTGTGTGCATACCCTCCTACCTACGGCGGCGCTGCAAAATTGCGAATTTACTCTTCCCAAAAGGTTGCGTAAGGTTTTAATCCTTTACAAATTCAGGTTATACGGCGACATAGGTACTACCCTTTACCCAGAGCAAAGAGCTTTTCCCTTGAATAATCTTCGGACTAAACAAAAACGGAATTGTGCGCGCGCCAGAGCTCTGCGTTTGGCCCAGAAACATGCAAAAAACCTCCGAGAAAGACGAACGTCCGCTAATTTGATCCAGTGTCAGGCTCAGTTTATTCCATAAATTATTCAGGCCCGTATTCGCTCAGGATCTATTTTTATGCTTTCGACGAAAACGATGGATTGCAAGAGCGGATTTTCCTCCAGTACCCCAGTGCATATTTATCAATAATTTGGCACTCCAATCCCAGAAAATGGGAACCGAAGGAACTCAATATGTTAACGTTGATCACGTATCGGTTGATTTACCGCGTTCAGGATTGAGTCTGAGCGAAACGTAAATTGGATTGCGGGATATTCAAAGATCCTGCTAGCCGAGAGGCGGAGAGAGAGAGAGCGCGCGCTTGGTCCCTCGATAATGGGGTTTCTGGGTTTCATCCATGTATAATTTCGACTTGGCCGTAAATTTGACGTAAGAAAAACAGTCGATCGTTTATTTGACAAAAAAAACCTGCAACACAGAGAAAGATGCCATGTCGTAAAACTGTAACCATCAAAATCAAAAATTCTTTGATTCTTATCGGTGATGTTACGGGCATATTATCGATTTGTATGCTTAGTTAACATGCAGCTGATAAAATCTTCTCGTCTTGCTTTTCTCGAAGGAAATCACAGTTTTGATTTATAGCATCCGCAAATGATGTGCGGCAGCACGGACGTACCTGTGTACAAGACATGTGCATCACAATAAAATTTGTTGTGGCATGTTGTGTGTGGCCTGGATGGGCATAAATTTTTATACAGGAGCCGAGGAAGCCTCGACTGCATTATCCAATATCTTATGCAGATCAGGGCATGTTACGACTCCCGACATAAAACTCAATTTCGTTCCAATTCGTGCGAGAGCCAAAAAGAATACCTACATGGTGCTGTGTGGTGGCTCTTTGAGGTTTTTTTGTGATTTCTACCTGGAATCATTCCAATAGATTTTATTAAAAGGCGCAGCAAGATTTGTGCCAATTGTAAGTATTGAAGACGATTGTCCTGCTGTTGTTATGTTATTTATTATCAGTAGTTTTATGGAAAAAACTAAAACGTCCTGTTGCGGCAGACAAGAATGAAAAGGAGCAGTGGCAGATGTTAAGCGATTGAATAGACACTATTGAATGCTCCGGCACAATGGAACAGTAGTAAAGGTCGCATTTTATGAATTTTCCTCTCTATCAAGTTCACAATTTATCATTTTACCCTACAAACTCAGAGCTAACCTCGGAGATTCCAAGATGGTCTCAAAAAATTCAACCTTCGAAACTCCTCACTTTATCCCAGGAGTTCCGGTTTTATCTCGGAATCAAGTCTCCGTTCATATCCAACTCCGAATTTCCGACTACATATAGGTAACTCCCAACTATGTCTAAGAATTCAGACTTGACCAAAAAAATTCCAAAGTTTTTTTTGGAAATTGTAACTCAATCTCGGAGTTCGGACTAAATTTCAAGATGGTCTCGAAATTTCCACCTCAATCAAAACTTAAATTTTCGACTTGATCTTGCAATTGATCACGCAACATGGAATTCAAACTTGGATTCGAAAATTTTCATAGTTCATCTGAGAAATTCAGGCTTCGAATCGGAGTTTTCGCTTTCATGAAACTAAGAGTTCCCAACTATAGATTGGGAATCCGAACTTGGACTCGAAGACTCTGGGTTTGTGACAAGAACTGAGGTCATCTGATGATTTCCCACTCTGATTTTATTCCGGAGCTTCAAACTTCAGCTCAGAAACTACGAGACCAACCCGATCATTTTGACTTGAACTCGGAACTCTCGACTTCATCTTGGAATTTGCAATCACACTCAAAAAGTTAGCCTTGATCAAACTTGAAATTTCGGACTGTTACGAGAATTCAAACTTACAGCCTTCATAATGGACTTTTCAAGTCGGCTTCACCGGAAGTACGTCAGGTTGACTCTAGGCATTATTTCTCACTGACAGTGACAGTCTTAACGCACTTTATATTATGGTCTACTTCAAAATCAATTGTGGAATCAGTCGTAGAACTCTGAAACTCTGAAGTTATCTGGAAACTCCGACTTTATCTCGGAAAATCCGACATTGTCTTCGGATCTTATGTCGAAAATAGTAACTGCTCGTGAACTCCCAGATGATTTTGGATATTCTGACTTTATCTGAAAAATTCAGACTTGAACTCGGAGATTTCGGAATCATATCTCGGAACTCTCAACTTCATACCGAAATCAGACGAACTGAGAAGTTCCGTGTCTATCCAGCTAAGAATTTTCGAGAATTTTGACATAATTTTATAATGTGGACAGTTCTGATGCAGTTTTTGAATTTGAACCTTTATCGAACTCAGAACATCGAACTTGCGCTGGGGAATTCCGAATTACCTTCATAGCTTCGACCCAAATTGAATTCGGATCTTTTGTCTTTGTAGTATTCACAATTTCCGACTATCTTGGAATTCAGACTAATAAATACTCAAAAGTTCCGTCTTCAACAAACTGAAACGTTCATTTTTAAATCGGTATTCCGACATTATCTGAGAAGTTCAACTCTGCAAGTCTGAAAGTCTCTGAAACCTGTCTAAAAAATTCTTATTTCATGTCGGAATTTTGACTTCAGCTTGAACATTCAGATTTCACTAGCACTTTCTGTCTTTATGTCTTCAAAACTTTCGACTTCATCTAAAATTACATAATTACACCCAGAAGCTCTCCCCTTTATCAAACTCAGATTTTTTTGACTTTATCTTGGTAATTCAAACCCACGGCCGAATTCATAGTCTATTTTGAAGACGGCTCTATCGAGAGAGAGAGTCTAGACTGTCAGAATACTCACAATAGAAAAAAAATGCTCAGTCGCAGTATAACATACTGTTGGTGAAGTTGACTCCAATGTGGACTATGAAATCGACCCTTGGGCTCTGAAACTCGAAAGTTATCTTGACAATTCCGACTTTATCTTCCAATTTCCGACTCATTTTTTGGTTTAAATTCGAAAAATTCAGTGTCAAATTTGAAAATTCTGATTATTTTGGCCGTTCCGATTATATCTTGAAAATTCCAACTTGAACATGGAGATTTTTCGATATCATTTCGGCAATCCCAACTATCTCAAAAACTCAGACCTTAATTCGAGGATTTGGAGATCATCGCTGTAATGCAGACTTCTTATCAGAATTACAAACTCAATCTCGAAATACTTACTTGAAAAATCTGAAATTATACCGGAAGTTCCGTCTTTATCTCGGAATCGGCAACGTTCTGTCGTATCCACTACTTTCAATTTGATTCCGCCTTCATCAAACTCAGATCTTCATCTTGAGAATTCGGACTTGATCTCAGGAATTTGAAGTTGAAAACTCTTCAACATCTGAACTCTTTGAAAGTTATTTAGGAAGTTTTGACTTTATTCCCATAGTATTTAATTGCAAATTAACACAGAAGTGCTCTCAGAATTTAACTCGCAATTTCCGTCTCTATCATAGTCAGAACCTTCGACTTTATCTTGGAATCCACACTAACATACATGCGGAAGTTCCGCCTCAAACAAATTTTTGAGTTTGGTTATCCAAACTCCGGACAAATTTATGATCTATTTTGAAGTTAGCTTCATAGGAAGTTAGTTCAGACTGTCGCAATGGAAGAAAATGCTCAGTCGCAGTCTGAACGTGCTTTTGGTGAAATTGACTTCAAAGTCGATCATGAAATCGGCCATTAGGTCAAGAAAACCTGAGATTATCTAGACAATTCCGACATCATCTCCAAATGTTCGACTACTTAATTCTTCCGGGTTCAATTCCAAAAATTCTGATTCAGACTTGAAAATTCCAAGATTATCTTGGCAATTCGGACTTTTTCGTGAATTCTAACTTGAACTCAGACATAATCCTGAGATCATTCCGCAAGTTCCAACTTATCTCACTAGTCAGTCTTACCTGGAACCCGGAGATTTCGCGGTCATCTCGGTAATTCGAACTTCATCTAGGAATTACCAAATCAATATTGGAATCTAGACTTGATCCCGGTATCAGGCTTGAGCTAAAAAACTTCGATTATACTTGTTTTGTCTTCATCTAGGGAACTCTCACAATATCTGCAAATTCAGACTTAAACTTGGAAAATCTGGAATTATTTCGAGAGCTTTGATATGATCTCAGAATGAGCAACGTTAGCTTGGAATTTAGACCTAACCCCGTGAATTCTGAGTTCATTCAAGAAATTCAGACTTTGACAAAACATTTTTTTAGATTGGAAATTCGGACTAAGACTCGGAAATTCTGAGTTGATGTCGAAAACTCTGACTTTATCTGGCAAATTACTGTTTGCATTTGTACTATTTGTACTTTCATCTCAAATCCAGAAATTTGGAGAGTATTTTTTTGATAATTTCGACTTGAATAAAAAATATTCGTTTCTAGCGTTCTACCACTTTTTACTTTGTTCCGCCTCTATCAAACCCGGATTTTTATCTCGGGAATTCCGACTTTATCTCGGAAGTCGAAAACACTTGAGCTTCAAAACACTCTGCAACTCATCTAGGGAGTTTCGACTTTATCTCGAACGACGCATGAACTTCAGAAATTCACGACTTCAACTCGGAGTTTGCGTTTTTCACGTGATTGAAACTTTCAATTTTATCTTCGAAATTCAGCTGATTCTGTTATCGACTTCTGAGTGTCTAGGTTCTAACAGTCAGTCGTAGGTAGTTCAAAACGCACTTTTTAGCGAAGCTAACTTCAAAGTCGATTATCGAACTTTGAAGTTATCTGGGGAATTTTGACTTCATTTTAGATTTCGGACTTAAATCCTGATTCTTCCAAGGGGGGGATAGGAGGTGGCTTGGAGTGCTCTTGAGCCTTCATCGATTTCAGCCTTGAACCGCGTCTATGTCTATTGCAGAGCTATATTAGGGGAGAGATAGGCACATTGACACTTCGATTCGATTTGTCATCTTCACGAAAAATTGAATCTTCATGTGACATTCTCAATGATTCTGGTGATTTTGGATGATATTCACATAGATTCCCACTGATTTTTGTGATGCATTCATCCTTTGACTCTCCCATTATTCCTTGGTTTTGCTTCTTTGATTTTTAGATTTCTTTATCAAGCTATTCTCCGGTCTTTTGAGTTTTGATTTTGACCAACATTCAAATCTTCACAACAATAAGTAGCGTTCGATCGATTCTAGTCATTTCTTTAAGTGAAGTTTAGATAGATTTTGGTGATCTTGAAACCTATCCATCCATGGTCCATGATCATTCGCTGTTTATGCTGCTTCGATTGTTCGATTTCTCACTGGTCGGTCTTCCGTTTCTTTCATTATTTCTTCAATTCTGACAAAGATTTGAATCTTAAACTGGTGTTCTGGCTGATTCTTGTGATTTTGATGTGAACAATTTTTGTGATTATGGAATGTATATGTCCATCGATTTTTTAACCTGCAAAGATTAAACCTTGGGCATTTTTACTGATTCTAGTGATTTTCAATGACATTTTGATAGATCTCAGTGACCCCAGAATTGATTGATCATCGATCTTGCAATCACTTGCTCTTTTGCTAGCTGTTTCTTTCGATTTCTTCTATCCGTGACATTTCGATCATGCGGCTTTTCATTTCGCCAAATGTTCCAGGTGATATTTCGATTTGAGTCAATTTTTCTATCTGTAATTTTCAATGTTATATTTTTTCGATCTTTCTATCCGCCGTTAATTTGCTTCTTCGATTTATCCATCCGTCAATGCTTTGTTATCTTTTCATTTTGACATATTCAAATCTTTAAGTTATATTCTGGGTGATCTAGTGATTTTGGAATATATTTTGATAGACTCTGGACATTTTGGAACGTATCTATCGATTTTCCGATCTCTCTTTTCTCACCTTATCGATCCTTCGATCTTTCGATCCGTTGATTTTTCTGTCATTTGACCTCTCATTTTTACAAATTGGTATTCAAATAAGTATTCAATAAGTCATTCTGACTGTTCCCAGTAATTTTAGGTGACATTGATTAGGATTCAAATGAAGCGCGAGACGTACTCATTCATGGATCTTTTGATCCTCCCTTCTTTTGCTCCTTCAATATTCCTATCTTTTGATTTTTCAATCTTCTGACTTTTAATCTATCGATCTCCATTTTCTCGAAAAGTTGAATCTTAATGTCATTCCGATTGATTTTAGTGATGTTGAATGATATCTATATCTAGATTGTAGTGATTTTGAAACGTATTCATGCTCCGACTTTTCCATTCTTGCTGTTTTGCTCCTTTGCTCCTTTGATTTTTATACCCATCAATCTCTGATCTTTCGATATTTTGACAAAGATTCAAATTTTCAAGAGACGTCAGTGACTTTGAAATTGAATTTGAAACGATGATAATTGTATTCATCCATCGATCTTTTGATTGTTCGTTGTTTTTGCTGCTTTATTTATTCAATTTTCCTCCTAGTTATTCTTTTGATTTTCAATTTTTATTGAGATTTAAATCTTCAATTGACATTTTGCCTGATTTGGTGAATTTGGTGATTTTGGGTGCCTTTTTGAAGATTCTCGTGGTTTTGAAATGTTAATCATCAATTGATTTTTCGATCCTTGCCTGCTGTTGATCTGTTGATCCTTCGCCTTTCGGCCTTCTAATCCGACAAAGATTCAAAACTTGAAATGACATTCTGACTAATTCTGATGATTTCAAGTAACATTTTGATAGAGCTCAGTGATTCTGGAATGTATTCCTCTATCTATCTTTTGCTCCTCCAATCCTGCGATATTTCTATCCTTTGAGCTTCCGACCTCCCGATTTTCCGGTCTCTTGACCTATTTCAACAGTTTTAAATCTTCAAGTGACATTCTAGCTGATCCTAGTGATTCTGAATTTCATTTTCATGCATTTCAGTAGTTTAGAAAATATGTATATCAGAAAACCAGAATGTAGTGAACATCAACGATTCTAGATACACGTAATATAATAAAGTACGCAACAAAAGTCGTGTCACCCCCTAAATTTTCATCGGATTTCAAAACTGATTATCTTCAAATTGTCTTGGGCGATTTTGGATGCCTTTAAACTGGTAGATAGAACAATTCTTTGACTATCAGAACTTGCTTTTGCGAAATACGAAATATGTCAAATAGGGTTTGTACAGAGTGACACATCAAACAGTGCCAAATTGATGGAAGTTTCGTGATCCCCTATTTTCTCAAAAATGATTTTTTCTCAATTCAGAAACGAAATTCATGAAGAATGATGTCCTACCTCGGGACGGTTTTTGATTCTTAGCCCTATTTTGATTTTTTTGAAAAATATTTGTGTCTGTTTTTAATCTCCCAGAAAATCAGCCGAGCTGTTGATCTGATCGATTTGAAATTCGGTATGCAGATATGGTTTCACTGTCGAATGAGCCCCTTAGTTTTTGGCTGTCATCTGTCAAACAGAAGCGTCACTGCCAGAAAATGACAGAAGCATATTCTCACGGAACTTGACGTGCAATATGTCATTTGAAAACCTTAAGAAAAAAGTTTTCAAAACTGTTGTAATTTTGTGTCTATCTGTCATCTGTCAAATATTAAAAAATATCAGAAACTCAAAATTTCACCATTCAGTTGTTCAAAATCTATCAAATGGATTGGAACCAAATTTGGCAGGAAGCAACACAACAAAAGAGTCAAATCAAGTTTGCAGTTTCAGTTTTCCATCATTTTCTAATCGAGGCGTTATGGATTTTCAAAATCTCTCCTTGCCGTTGCCACCCGAGAGAGCCTCTATCCGGGTTTTGACCAGAACGACTCGCTTCTGATGCAGGACTTTACTCAAAAATTCATTCCTACTCAGGGATCAACTTTCTTCGAATAAATCCAACTGATATCGAAAATAGATTGGATTGGGCGTCGTGTAGACCTATTTTCAAAATCGACACGGCTTCGGTTTTCGGACGGTGATTTTTTCAATATGAATTTTGCACATTCCGTGAATTTGAAAAAACCGTAGTGTAAACTTCAACATGCGGTGAGCCTCACGAAATATTCATTTTAGGTGTAGACATGCTTGGAATGAATGTTGGAGAAAAGATTGATTTAATTTTTGGTGGAGAAATTTTTGAAATCAGACCTACGGTTTTTGAGTTTTCCTGCATGGAAAAACTGTATAATTTCCAAACTTTTGATTTATCCCGTGAACAGATTTCCACCTTTTTTTAAACAAAAGGTAACCGGTTCTTCAACATTTTCCAACAAGTTTTTCTCCAATTTCCCGGGAATTTCCCTGTTGGAAATTTAAAACTAGCCTGGGTTATCGAGACCGGACTTGAATTATGGGGCTTGGAGTGAAGCCTTAATAATTGACGATTTTTGCAATAAGATGATTTGGAAAACCAATTTAGGTATTCCCCGAAAATTGAAATTTTCTAAAACACAATTTTCAAATTTCCTGCAAATTATTTCCAATCTTTCTCTCCAATTCCAAATATTCACCCGAAAGGACGTTTCGAAGAAAATTTCCCATAGGTTTTTGGATACCAGTCAGGAAAGTTTTGGGGTGAAACAACCGATTTTTCAACAGAGTGCTGGTGGATTTTGGCATAAACTACCATTCAAGGATAGGAAATGAATTTGGCATACAGGGTGTTCAAAAAAAATACTCACTTGTACATTGATTGTCCATAAAAACGTGTACAGCTTTTGTCTGTAGCACTGCAGTTTTCCCAAATTCACGGAATGAGCAAAATTTATTTTGAAAGAATCACCGTCGGAGAACCGAAGTGTCAATTTAAAAAATGGGTCTACACGACGCCTAATCCAATCTCTTTTTGATATCAGTTAGAATTATCCAAAAACAGTCGATCCCCGAGAAAAAAATTAATTCTTGAGTGGAGTCCTGCATCAAAAGCAAGTCGTTCTGGTCAAAACCCGGGTTGGAGGCTCTTTCGGATGGCAATGGCCAGGAGAAATTTTGAAAATTCATAACGCCCGACTAGAAGGTAGTCGAAAACTGCAACTGCAGACTTGATTTGACTTTTTTGTTGTGTCGCTTTCTGCCAAATTTGGTGTCAATACATAGGATAGATTTTGGATAATTAAATGGTGAAATTTTGAATTTTTTGACATTTTTTTAATATTTGACAGATGACAGATGAACACAAAATTTTAACAGTTTTGAAAACATTTTTTTTGTGAACTTTCAAATGATATATTGCAAGTCAAGCTCCGTGAAAATATGTTTCTGTCATTTTCTGGCAGTGACAGTTCTGTTTGACAGATGACAGCCAAAAGCTAATGGGCTCATTCGACAGCAAAACCATATCTGTATTCCAAATTTCAAATCGATCAGATCAACAGTTCGGCTGTTTTCTGGGAGATTACGAACAGACACAAATATTTTTCAAAAAAATCCAAATAGGGCTGAAAATCAAAAACCATTCCGAGGTAAGACATCATTCTCCATGAATTTTGTTTCAGAATTGGGAAAAAATCATTTTTGAGAAAATGGAGGTACACGGAACTTCCATCAATTTGTCACTGTTTGACGTGTCGCCCTGTACAAACCTTATTTGACATATTTCGTATTTCGCAAAAGCAAGATCTGATAGCCGAAGAATTGTGCTATCTACCAGTTCAAAGGCATCTAAAATCGCCCGAAAGAATTTGAAGATAACCAGTTTTGAAATCAGATGAAAATTTAGGGGGTGACACGACTTTTGTTGCGTACTTTATTTACCGAGTGGGCCATAAAAAACCGTGCTCGGAATTTTTCCTTCTAAAATTTTTATTCCGCCACCGATTCAATCGAACTCTTCAGCATTGGCTAGCCAATTGAATTGGCTAATATTTCCATATTTCAAAATGGCCGACATATCAAAATTCAAGATGGCAGGAACAATTGAAAATAGGCCTTCATTTGTTCTCGTTGCTTTTTATTCAAAGTTACCAGGAAGTCAAAACCAATAAAGTATTATGAAGGAATAGACCTTTCTTGTCAACTCAAGACCACAACGAGTAAAATTGGGTCATTGTGTGAGGAGCTATTGCGAGTTGAAACGAAGTCTACTTTCCGTTTTTTTCATTTCCGCATAATAATTGATCCTTTAGGTATCCTGTCCGTCAATCCGCCATTGGCTCATTTCTCAACCGATTTTCTCAAATTTGGTATCAATGGCTAGCCAATTGGACAGGCTATCTTTTTAGGTGACCAGACAATAGTACCCAATATGATCTTTGATGTTCTATGAAGTTACCAAACCAGAATCAATTCTACAGTTTGTAGCAATACCGTCATATCATGCAAAAAATGAAAAGTTGATTTTCCGTCGTCCCCTGGGTGATTTTCACCCCACCAAACAAATTCATGAAATTGAGGCAATAATGGCCTTATTTTTGATGTTTGGTCCAGAACTGAACATTGTTTTGATGATAGGTTGATGCAAATATGTCTTCCGCAAGGGATCGACATATGAGCAAGAGCATGCAGAGTTGCTTGCGCTTTGAAGAGACCTTTTTCTAAATTTGCACGTGAACTGTGTGGTGGGGTCAAAATGACCCAAGTTGAACTTTATCGGCTAATTTCTGTCGACGTATGCGCTGTGATAGCCGACTGGCAACTGAAAAGTGAAGAAAAGGTAGCCACTTGAAGGTACTGAGAAGCGGGGGTGTGAAGTTTGTAAACACACCGAAATATAACGACATGAAATTTTGCTTGGGTGCTTTTCACCCCACCACACAAGCGCCGGGTTAAAGCCCGGCGAGGCCTTCTTGCGATTTCCAGAGCCCTATCCTCCCTTGTGTTCTGCATAAAAGCATTTCAAGCCCTGCTGAGCCCCCTTGCGTCTAACATATCGTTTGAAGCCCTATTGCGCCCCTTGTGTCTTCAATTATTGTTTTGCAGCCCAGGTGATCCCATTCTGATTTCTCGAAGATTCTGGAACCTCAGAAAGCTCTTTTTCGCTTTTTTTCAGGTTTCTCGGAGCTCTTTGTGACCCCCTTGTGTTTTCATGTTTCATTTCAAGCCCTGCTGAGCCCCTTTGTGTCTTTGAGATCATTTGGAGCCCTATTGCGCCCCCTTGTGTTTTCAATTATCGTTTGCAGCCCAGGTGACCCCCTTCTGATTTCTCGAATATTATGGAACCTTAGAAAGCTCTCTTTCACTTCTTTTTAGGTTTCTCGGAGCCCTATGTGGCCCCCTTGTGTTCTCATGTTTCATTTGTAGCCCTGCTGAGCCATTTTTTCATGACTTCAGTTTCCGAAGCTCTAGTTAGCTCTTGTGAGTCATTATGTGTTGATTGAAGTCCTACAGGGCCCCCTTTGTGTTTTCAAGTGTCATTTGGAGCCCTAGTGAGCCCAATCAGGCCTTCTTGCGTTTTACTCCCTCCTCCTTTGCGTTCTACATCGGAGCATTTCAAGCCCTGCTGAGCCCCCTTGTGTCTTCAAATATCGTTTGGAGCCCTATTGAGTCCCCTTGTGTCTTCAATTATCGTTTACAGCCCAGATGACTCCTTTTGTTTTCTCAAGTTTCTGGAATTTTCTGGAAGCTGCCTTGGGCCCCTTCTCAGGTTTCTTGGAGCCCTATGTGAGCCCCCTGCGTTTCCATGTTTCATATAGCCTTGCAGAGCCCCTTTGTATATTGTGTCATTTTTCAAAGCTCCTGTTAGCTCCTGTGAGTCTTCATGTGTTGGTTGAAGTTCTACAGGGCCCCCTTTGTGTCTCTTAGTGTCATTTGGAGCCCTAGTGAGCCCCGCCAAGCCTTCTTGCGATTTCCAGAGCCCTATTCTCTCTTGTGTTCTACATCATAACATTTCAAACCCTACTGAGCCTTTTTGTGTGTTCAAGTATCGTTTGGAACCCTATTGAGCCCCCTTGTGTCTCCAATTATCGTTTGCAGCCCAGGTGACTTCTTATGTTTTCTTGAGTTTCAGGAATTTTACAAGCTTCCTTGAGCCCCTTGTCAGGTTTCTTGGAGCCCTATGTGGCTCCCTGTGTTTCCATGTTTCATTTATAGCCCTGCAGAGCCCTTTTGTATAGTGTGTAATTTTTCAAAGCTCTTGTTAGCTCCTGTGGGTCTTCATGTATTGGTTGAAGTTCTACAGAGCCCCCTTTATGTTTCTAAGTGTCATTTGGAGCCCTAGTGAGCCCCGTCAAGCCTTCTTGCAATTTTCAGAGCCCTATTCTCCTTTGTGTTCTACATCTGAACATTTTAAGCACTGCTGAGCCCCCTTGTGTCTTCAAGTATCGTTTGGAGCCCTATCGAGCCCCCTTGTGTCTTCAATTATTGTTTGCAGCCCCAGTGAGCCCCGCCAGGCCTCCGTCCGATTTTCAGAGGCTTCTGCTCTCTTGTGTCTGTAGTTGTTGTTTGTAGCCCCGGTGATCCCCTTCTGACTTAGCGATATTTCTGGCGTCTAAGAAAGCTCCCTTGTGCCTTCTCAGATTTCTCAGAGCCCTATTAGGCCCCCTTATGTTTTTGTGTGTCATCTGTAGCCCTGTTGAGCCCCTTCTCAACCTGTCTTTGTTTCTGTGTTCTAGTAAGCTCCTGTTGTCTTCACGTGTTGATCGGAGCCCTATAGGCTCCCTTGTGCCTTCAAGTGTCGTTTGGAGCCTCATTAATAATAATAATAATAATAATATATTTATTGATCCCATTTTGGACATATATAAATGTATGGGGACAAGTCAGTTCAGGCAGGTAGCCAGTTTATCTTGTGGAGATAAATAAGTAAAAGTTAATGAATATCTAAATAACAATAACAAACACAGAATATAGATAAAATGAGCAGCAGCGATAACAACAACAGAATAGAGTTTTTATATACAATCGTGCATCATTTCGGTGTAACTGTAGTAGGCCGCATCCAAAAGTCTTCCCCTTAGTTCTGTTCTGAATTCATAGAAGCCTAAGCGTCTTAACCGCTCTGGGAGTTTATTATAGAGTCTAATGCCTAAGTACAAGGGACTCTTCTCGTAGTGAGTTAGCCTATGAGTGGGGAACTCCAACGCCGAAATACCTCGCGTTTCATAGGAGTGATACTTATTTAAAAGATTGAAGTCCTTACAATGCTTTTTTATATGACAAAGTATGTGAAACGCAAACGTACAAGGCACCGTCATGATCCGCATCTCCTTAAACACCCCTCTACAACTTTGACGAGGCCTCAGTCCCAACATGGTTCTCAAAGCTCTTTTTTGTAATTTAAAAATTCTCGGGACTCCAGCAGACGCCCCCCAAACCATAATGCCGTAGGACGCAAGTGAGTGGAAATATGCGAAATAGTAGCATTTCAGTACATCAACGTCTACAATTGATCTCAGTTTCCTCAGCGCATAACAGACAGGAGCAACTCGTTTACATAAGTTATCAATGTGACTGTGCCACCCACATTCGTCGTCTACGGTAATCCCTAAAAATTTAGTTTCTCTAACCTGTTTAATGCTTTTACCTCCCACTCTAATCAGAGCACTGCTAGGAGCTCATTGAGCCTCTAATGCCTTTTTGTGTTACTCGAAGCCCTATCTATATTTTTTAATAGCCTTGTGGAGCCTAGCGAAGAATTTTCCGCGCGAAGAATTGTCCTAGTACCATCTTTCTAATATAAATGAGTGACGTACATGTCAAAATCCAATATGGCGGAAGCAATTGAAAATAGAATTTCTTTTGTCCTTATTGCTTTTTGATAAAAATCAGCAGAAAGTCAAAACCAATAGCTATTATAGAGGAATAAACCTTCTTTGACAATCCAAGACCACAACCAATCAAATCGGGTCATTTGCTGAAGAGCTACGGCAAGTTGAAGCAAAGCCTACTCACCGGTTCCTTTATTCCCGCATAAATGACCCAAATTTAGGAATCCTGCCCGCCATATCCTTATTTCTCAGCCAATTTTTTCAAATTTGGTATCAATGGCTAGCCAATTGAACAGACTGCCATTTTTATATAAGAAAATGGCCAACATGTCAAAATTCAAGATGGCGGAAACTATTGAAAATGGGCCTTATTCGTTCTTGTTGGAATAGAAAAACTGAAAGTAGGCTTCGCTTCAACTGGCCGTAGCTCCTTATCAGATTAACCGATTTGATTGGTTGCTATCTTGAATTGTCGGAGAAGGTCTATTCCTTCATAATAATGATTGGTTTCGACTTTCCGCTCATTTTTAATTGAAAACAATGACGACAAAAGGAATTTCATTTTCAATTGCTTCCGCCGTCTTGGATTTTGACAGGTCTGACATTTTGTCATAAAGTTCACTTCTTGATAAGTGACGCTATATATAGTTAACAGATTTTTTTTCGTAAGTTTTCTTGGTAAAAAAAAATTCATGAAAGTTTTCGATCATTTCAAATTTGGCGCGATGACGTCGCAATCTTTCATAGGCGGAGAAGCAGGCTTGACAACATTATACAGAACTTACTACAAAAAGCACTAGCGTCAACCCGTCAACGCTCATAACAGCTGATTGTTATATTGTTAACGCTTTGTGTATCTGTGCGGTGATTCGTGTTGTTTAGTTGTTTTGCTTGAAAATATGGAAAGTTGGTAAAATCTTTCATGATTTATGAATATTTCAAGACTACATCAGACTTCAATGGTTATGTTATGCTGGCAAACGTCAACGTCAACACTGACACACAGGCAACGGAGGTGTGGTCATCCCCACTACTGTCAAAAGATTGAAACGTCACAGCCCGCCTTACAGCTCGGTAGATTTGAAATCGTTCGCAAAAGTAGCCACTTTCAAGGCAGATTTTGAGACACTTGGAACTTTTTTTTTCGAATTTTCACGAAACGTAGTTTTGTTATTAAGGCTCTACATTCGATTAGTATGATTTTTTTCTATATTTTTGGATGGTGGTCACTACCCTATTGACTACCCAATGAAACCAAATTTGAAAAAATCGGTTGAGAAATGATCATATGGCAGATTGGCGGACAGGATACCTAAATTTGGGTCAATTATGCGGAAATAAGAAAAACGGAAAGTGGGCTTCGCTTCAACTCGCAATAGCTCCTCAGCAGATAACGCGATTTTATTGGTTGTGGTGTTGAATTCACAAGGAAGGTCTAATCCTTCACGATACCTACATTATTGGTTTTGACTTCTCGGTTACTTTCACTGAAAAGCAACGAGAACAAAAGAAGGCCTATTTTCAAGTGTTTCTACCATCTTGGATTCTGGTGTGTTGGCCATTTTGAAATACAGAAATGATAGTCTAGTCAATCGGCTATCCAATGCTAAAAAGTTCAATAAAATCGGTGGAGGAATAAAAATTTTGGAAGGAAAAACTCCGAGCATGGTTTTTTATGGCCCACCCGGTAGATAGACAGGGCCTGTACATATTCCAGAATCCAGAGGCTTGCTTTTCCATTACAGGAATGCAAAAATGGTAAGAACTTGAACTGAGGCCTTTACATTGGAAAGAATACCGCACAATTTATGGGCTCTACCTGTTTCCGCTGTAGCCAATAAAATTATTATTCTTGCTGTCCTCTTGGGAACAGAAAACTTGTCGGATGGACGTGTTATCTTGCGCTTCTTCTCACTTTTTACTGCTCCTTCTCTTTCCCAGCGGTTTTTTCCTTGTTATAGCTACCCAGTCATTTGAATTTTCTACATTCGTGATCTTCAATCACCAGTTTTCATTATGTAAATACAAGCTAGTACAGCACTGCAAGCTAGACAAACGTGAAACACAATGTTCCTTTTTCAATAATTCTACGTATTACATCTCCACTGCGCATTTATGCAACAAAAGTGAACACATTCGCTCCCCATTGTCAGTAATCTCGTATGTGTCTCGGCAACAATGCAGTTCTACCAGCACCATGTATGAAATTCGTAATTTTCGCCGTGTACATGGCCGTACTTAGCATAGGACCAAAGGGAAAACACAACCATTAACATAAAGATTTTATCAGGCCGGCGGTTCTATGCCCTGCCTCCTTCGCCCCTTTCCTTCCCCCTCGACAACCCATTTCCAGATATTTAGGCGGGCGGAAATGCTTACGACTTGAAACTTTGAGCGCGTCGGATTTATCCGAGTGGAAATTCGGGCGGGCATCGGGATGAGAGATCTTGAATATTTCAGAGGAATGATTGCATGTCTGGTGTGGTGTGGCGGCACGCTGCAAAATTGCAACCGCGCGCTGGTCCAGTAATTTTCGCGGAAATGAGGTTGACCCGGCTCGTCTAGACGGCTCAGTCGCACAGGTATGTTCCGATAGCTGCTTTGATGTGCTTTTTAGCTTATTTTGATCTGTAGGTGTAAACGCGGTCTGTTGTCCGTCTTCCCTTTCATAATTCATTTTATGTTTCGGATCGGTCCGTCCGAGTCTTCACGAGCTTATTCTTATCTAGGAATATTGTAACGCTCACCCCCCTTTTAACCCATCTACGTTGTATATCTTAACCCTTTGTTTCCCGTGAATTAGTTCACTTCTTTCTTTTGTTGACAAACCTTGATTCTACCTACGAGAAGACCAAATTATTCTATTTCCTCCATAGAAACAAACAATTCAAATCACAAGTACTTTTATTTTATTAGATTAAATTTAAACAAACATAAGCCTTTTGCTTTTACTGAATCTCATTGTCTGAATCTTTATTTCACCGCTTAATTGAACTAGATTCGTAACAAATACAATTTAATTTCTGGAATACGTCATTGCCTTCTTTAGCAATAGTTCACACAATTTTAATTACATTCCAAACAGCATGGCAAATTCAATATTTGTGGAGTTCCCTGGTTAAAGGGTTATTAATCGAAAGAGTTAGCTTGGAATGATTATAACTGCAATAATTCCCAGTTTTTATCGGTTCCCAATTATTGTCATGATGTCGTCAGTTTAATACCATCCGTTTCAACTCGAAATTTGGTTGATGGTTTATTTACAGGTATGATGGGCATGAATTCACCCTTTGGGTCTTTGTTTGGTGAAGTCCTTTCCATTGACTTTCCGGAGAGAAGTTTATTTCCGATCATGTATCAGGTAGCTTCAAATGACTTGGCTTTTCAGATTTTATGTCGGGGATTTTTCGCGCTTTGCATTTCCTAATTTCCGCAATTTCCGCTCTTATTTTCCACCGCTTCGCGATGGTTGCAGCCAGGTTCCAGAGCTTTATTGCCACGAATATCTTTTCAGACGATTCGGGTTAACTCTGTCCTGTCGCTAACTGCCTGTTGATTAACCCTTTGGGTCAGGTAATTGTTGCTTTCGTTTAGCCTTAGTTCATGGTGACATCTCACCCGGTTCTTTGTGAAGACAGCGTCAGTTTAGTAGGCTCCGGACATCACTTGGAGATTGCTGGTCCGTTCCGCAATGCCGCACCTGACTTTAACTCTTTCTTATTCGCGTCCAACTCTCACTCCTAATTCTTCTGAACTTAGAATTTTAACGCACTGACTAAAGCTTATATTTGAAAGAGTTAACCGCATAGAGAAGAAAAGCCACGTCAACTTGAAGCACCTCTACAGG